>CM024754.1:138780051-138883849 GCA_014218235.1 Colocasia esculenta
TCAACAGTATAGTCTTCAAAGAAAGTGTTTACCTTTTCATCTGTGCTGTTGGCCATGAAGCAAACCTCCTCACTTCAGAACTTGAGGATTTCTTCTCTTCTTCTTCCTCACTTGAGTCTTCGTCAGACCAAGTGGCCACCATGGCCTTTGGCTTCTTGTACTTCTGGAATTTCTTGTGCTTATCCTCTTGTTCTCAGGACACTCTCCTTTCATGTGTCCTGGTTTGTTGCACCTGTAACAGACAATATTTTCGTCAGTTTTGTGATTCTTGTTGAAATTAGAAGAGGAAGTGTTTTTCTTACCTGAGGAAAATTTCTTTTTCCCAGCCATTTTCCCTTTTCTATATTTCAAGAATTTCCTGAATTGTCTGGTCATGAGGAAATCTCATGAATTTCCTGAATTTCCTTGAATTCTTCTCCAATGAAGGCTTCTACAGGATCTGCTTCCTTGGAATGCTTCTGAGGATTCTTCAGGGATCACACTCCAATTCTCACACTTGGATTGGTGAGAATTGGTCTTCTGGAAGCACAGGAGAGCAGAGGAGGGAGACAACCTCTTGCAGCCGCCAGGGAACTTTTAGGAGGCTCTGAGAGGCAGTTGGGTCTCTCATACGTGGATGGAGTGCCAATAGAGGTCATTTTATACCCAAAAGAGTCCAAAGATACCTTTTAGGTATAAGGGCACACGATCCTAGGTTGATTCCCATCGGCCTGGGCTGACACGTGGCCCTATCCACTTTAAGATGAAAACATCCCGTAGTGTGTCGACCTGCCATGGTGGTGTGTCGACACACTATCCAATTATGGAAAATGTTGTTCTGGAAGAAGGTCCCGTGTCGACTTGCTCTGGGAGTGTGTCGACCTGCTGTCCCAATTCTTCAAACTGGCTGTTCTGGGAACTGGGTCTAGTGTCGACCTGCTCTGAGAGTGTGTCGACCTGGGTGGACTGATTTCTGAAAAACTGCAACTCGTGTCGACACACTCTTGACTCGTGTCGACACAGTCTCAACATTTTTACACATTTTGCCTTTGAACTGTGTTGTTGTGTCGACACCATTGATGGGTGTGTCGACACATCTTTTGCATAAAATGTTTGTACCTGAAAATTAAACACATATATCATTAGTTAAATGATTTATCATGAACATCAATGATAAATGTGATTTGAAATATGCTTTTTGACATTGATTTCACGTATGATGTTTTTGACATGTTTCAATTGAATTGCTTTAAAATTACCTCTTGTCATCATCAAAATAGGAGGGAAATGATATGAATATGCATTCAACCCAACAATAACAATGAGTTTAATATCCTTTAAACGCTATTCTTAGTCACTAGTCGGACATTCGAGAAGGACATCGAATATCCGATTAGACTAGTACAGGTTGCACCTGCTCATATGATGAGGGTGACTGGTCTCATAGTCACTTATGTGGAGACACTAAGGTGAATCTGTAGGTGCTCATTGGAGAATGAGTTCACAGAACTGATCCGTTATGAATCGCTGGATGGTAATGTTACCTAACTGTCAACCAGCTAGATTCATTGTCACAGTGGCGTGATTGGTCCTTAGACCTGAGACACCAAGGACACTTGTTGGTGACTTCTAGGTTTTGACCTTGACTTATAGATCTCTAGCCATGGGGTTTTAATCAGTTATGTGTTCGGATCTAGCGGAATACCTTCGAAGGTGATTGTGTGGTCACATGGGATCGCTCACTCTCGGTAATAAGAGAGTGAATACTCTAGGGAAAGATGCCTGATAGTCCCTGGCCAGGGCAAGACTACTTATCAGAAAAGGAGTTTTCTGATAATGCTATGCGGCATCTAAACCAAGTGAGTGTGCATTTAGGGTTTGACAGTTGACCATACCTAAGTGCACTCGAGAGCATTGTACGAGCGAAGGATTTTAGTCACGTGGTAACTGATGACAGAAAAAGGTTCCTTGATTGGGTTGCTGAACCCCAATGCTTTCCAGGATCAAGTGGTGTTGCTTGGCACCCAACTTGATTGGAAGCCTGGTCAATTATCGTGAGACGATAATTGATTGTGTAATTAATAATATGAGAATATTATTACAGTAGTAGTCAATAAAGAGTTATTGGGCATAATGGGCTGAAAACTGGACTAGCACTTGGGCCTAGAGGTCACACACAATAGAGTTCCGAGCAGACTGGGCAGGATGGTCGTTATAGACAATAACTGGTTTTTTGTGAAAAATCGCAGTGTCTATAAATATTAGCGGAGAGTCAAACCCTGGGCCAAGCTACGGCTCTCTCCCTGGCCGCCCACTCTCTCTCTCTCCATGGTGCCCCCACCTCTTCTCTCTCCTCTCTCTCTGGCACATGGTGGAGTTGAGATCCGGAGACGCATGGAGACCGAGGAGATCCCGTCTGCGTCCGGAGCTCGCGTGGATACGTCTAGAGGCCGGACACTTGAACGGCTTGAAGCACCAGCGCCTCCAGCGCTACCTCCTCCCCAAATTTGGGAGTTTCGCAACCCCGCAAAGGTAAAGATCGGATCTTCCTGTATGTGGGTTCACGGTTTGTGTTCGATCGGACCATCGGCAACGATATCTAAGGTAGGGAATCGTGTTTCCGCTACACTCTGATCGATTCCTAACAGTGGTATCAAAGCCAGGTTTCTGTTTCGGTCGGTATCGGCGTCATATGAACATTATTTCTTATGTTTTTGTCGATTCGCGTTCTGCATGAATCCCTAATCTTTACCTCGTTCTTGGGTCGCACATGGGATGTGCACTTCCGTTTGGTACATGGAAGTTGTTCCCGGTACCAAGGGCTTCGAGAAGAACCCATCGTGGCGTCGTTTGGCTCTCTGTGGAGGCCACATGACCCCCTGCAAGATGCCACCGCCATGTTCTTGGACAGTCCAGAAAAGGGGTGTTTTCTGAAATTTTGGGTTATTCTGGGGCTTTTTTGGGCATTTAGGGGCAGTGGGAAGGGGCTTTTCGGCCGCCAGTGCGTCCGCGGCCGCCGAAGGCAGAGCGGAGGGCGGCGGGGCCGCACCGCACCGACGCTGTGTCGGTGGGGCGGCGGCTAGGGTTTCCCCAGCCGGTCGCGGGCCCTGTCGGGCGGGAGGGGAGACCCTCGCGGGTCACCCCGCGGGCCTGCCCCGTCCGGGTCGACTTACTCGGACGCGGGCGGGGCCGGGCCACCCGCGTGGGTGCCCGCGTCGGTCCGCCCTTCCCCTTTTTCGATTTTTAAAAGTTTTTAAATTGTTTAAAAAAAATCATAAAAATTGTTTTAAAATCCCAGAAAATTCTGAAATAATTTTAAGAGTTTTTAAATTGTTTTAGCTCTCTGTAAATTAATTTTCAGATATTTTAGTCAATGTTTAATTAGTTTAAGGGAATTCTAAAATTGTTTTATTTATTTCCTACCATCTAATTAATGCATGTTAATTAATTTAAGAATGTGATTCTTGTTAAATTAATAACTGTAATTTTGGCGGATTCATGCAGCAACGAGGAATGGCATTTATCTAAAGTTGTTTAGATGTTATCCGTGTTAGCTAAATTATTTAGTTAATTGTTTTTTAAATTATAAATTTATATTTTTGAAATAAAAGTTATTTCAGAAGTAATTATGTGATGATTGCTTATTGATGCATGTGATGTGTTGATGTGTGGATGGATGATCATGGACTTAGATGTCTTGTGATAATGTTTATGGTTAATGGCATGTGATGTAATTTATGAGGACTGCGTGCCTCCCTCTCTCCTCTATTAAATCCGGGTTGTACATTCTATCTCCCTCCTGTTATGTACTCCCCTTGACTTGTTCAAGGTTTCTTATTATTATCTAATGTACATTTATGGCCTGCGAGCCCAATTTAAATATTACTTGTAATTATAAGAAGCAGATTGGCGGAGATGGAGGAGAGTACCATGCAGGACCTTCATGGAGATAGAGTTACATCAAGAAAATGCATTCGATGCGGGGCTGCCATTTATTCACCGTGTTTGTGGATTGCCAACTGGCTCTGGTAATGCCACTCTAGGTTAAAGTCCATGATCATCCATTGTTTTTCTTCATATATATGATATATGTGGAATGTGCTATGATATATAATTAATATATGATATTCAAATTCTATATATCAATAGCACGTAGATATAGAGACCAAGATAAAATATGTCAAAATCTCTCCTCGTTCAAACTTTAAGCCGTAGCGTAATCATTTAGAATGAATTACGTGGCCCTCCATCATTATAGTTTTAGGATTGCCATTAGATCGGGCAAGTTTGTTGTGCTATCCACAAGGCTTGCCAAATCTGATGACAGACTAAAACTATGGCATGGTGATGCCTTAAACGGGATAGAGGACCAGTGTAGCTTTGTTGTGCTATCCACAAGGGCTACATCCAAATCTATGCTCGTTACGTAATGATGGTACTGCTTAGACTGGATTTAATGACTTGTTGTGCTATCCACAAGGTCATTAAAATTCAGTGGCCAAAATAAGATCGGATATTGCAAGAGTTGCAAGTGTCAAGAGTTGACCGCTTTCAGATCATAGTGTGGTTTGTTGTGCTATCCACAAGATCATGCTATGAGTCTGTAAGATTCCGATCCCCACTAGGAGACCGTCAGAGTCTCCCATTCTGTATATCTGAGGGTTATACAATCTGTCGAAAAATAGTGGGAGCTAATCTAAATTAAAGTCCTAATCTAGATTTAATTATTATTATGAACATCTGCTAGTTGTATTTACATTTCCTTTATAGGCAAAAATGTCGTCGGGTAACCCACTCCGTGGCATACTGGATGCCAACAATTGACAGGCCCGAACTACTCGGAATGGCTCAAGAACCTGAAGATTGTCCTCAGGTTTGAGCGCATTGCCTATGTCCTGGAAGGTGAGTTTAGTTGAGATGCTAAACATGCTGAAGACTGCTGAGGGTAACCTTAAGAAGGAAAAGCCCACTATTCTCATGGTTGGAAAGTCCAACAGGAAGAGGAGAGTAGTGCAAGCCTTTAAGAAAGGCAATGCAAAGAAACAGTCCAAGCAAAGACAAAAGAAGGACATAAGCAAAGGAGCAGAAAAGGGTGAGTGCTTCCACTGCAAAAAGAAGGGGCACTGGAAAAGAAATTGCAAGGACTACCTTGCAATGAGGCTCAGGAGAAGCAGAAGCTTGGTGAACCTTCAGGTATCTATATGATAGATCTTCACTTGTCTATTAGAGATTCACACATCTTGGGTTTTAGACACTGGATGTGCTTCTCATGTCTGCAATGATGTGCAGATGTTGACAAGTAGAAGGAAGCTGAGCAAGGGCGAGGTGAACTTAAGGCTTGTAAACGGCGCAAGTGTTGTTGCACATACTGTGGGGACAGTGAAGCTCAAGTTACCCTTAGGAGATTTACTCTCATTAGATGATTGCTACTTTGTGCCTAGCATTAGTAAGAACATTGTTTCTGTTTCTTGTTTAGACAGAATTGGATACAAGTTTACCATTGAGAACAATAGTTGTTCAGTTTATTTGAGAAATAAACTAGTTGCTTTAGCAAATTTGGTAAATGGTTTATGTGACGGCCCTCATTATACCGGTACGTTATACCAACCCACGTCGGTATAGCAAGTGCTGCCAGCCACAGTGGGACATTTACCCAACGATACAAACAGCTGAGATACACACGAATATATATAACAGAGTAGCGGAAGTAAAAGAGGACATATCTCTATTCATTCATCATCCACATTAAACATACATGCAGTTTACAAATTGCAAAAAGGAAATAAAATTCACATGATTTAAATTGCTGAAATAGAGATACAAAATGTCCACATATTACATTCTTTTAATGATAGTTCTAATACAATGTCCAAGTACATACTAAGAAGTACAGAATCACAAGGATCTCAAAAACTGGCTAGTTTCCACGCTCGGAGTCCGTCTCTGCTGCCTCCCCTCCGGGTACTGTGTCACCACTATACCTATACGCCGAAGCAAGGAGTGAGTCCAGGGACTCAGCAAAACACTATGCATGATATACACGTACAAGTCCTAGTGGTTTCTACACACACATTACACTTTGCAACACATAGCATGCCAGTCCATTTAAGTTTTTAACCTATCATGAAGGTTCTACAATTTTATACATAACGCATGCTTTCAGATTTCGAAAATAACATTCACCTATCACATGGTCTCTATTCAATTCACTCATGAGACTTTAATCGATACGTGAGAGCTACTGACATGAACAATTTGCATACATGAACGGGGAACATAATTAGCATGGATTCCACATGTTCTTAAGTACATACATAACTTTTTATCATACTTTAGGTTGCTGATCTCACATGGTCCAATGACTATAAACCTACACAAGAAAGCTACAACGTTGCTTAAACATAACACACGAACAATCCATCATGCCATTTTACTCACATACTCAATTGTTGTTCCTAACATGGATTCTAAACACTTTTGCACACACAAACATGAGAATAATAACATGTATTTTCTGAATTCACTTGGTTTCAGATTTAGTTTCACATGGTTTCTATAACACATTTACATATCTAAGATTTCACATTTTTCTTTACACTAGTTCCCTCTTTCACATGGTTCACTTTACACATACACATTCACATATCACTTACACATTTACACATGGTCACATACACTTTACACATTCACTTTACACATATTTTAGTGCCGTGACACATAGTCCAAACCACCAAAGAAGGACACATTCACATCACATAACACATAGACGCCATCTAGGCAATACAGTGGCGACTCTTGAACTGCGCAGACCGGGAGAACAAGTCTCCACCCTAACCAGTGGTACTTGTCCACCTCCAGGATTTCCCCCTAATGCCCTTAGGGTCACTTAACACAATGAACTTTCTCAGGGGGACTTTTCCCTGATACGGCTCCACTGCCTTCTCGGAAGCAGTATCACATTGGCACAGTTTACACTTTTATACCTTTACAAGTTTACACATGGTTTTACACTTAACACTCTTCATCACATTTACACTTTCTTACTCACATGAACACCTCTGTTTTTCCTAACATGGTACTACAGAGTTTTCAAGGTTCAACACACAGTAAACACACAATCATGCTGGGTTTTAACAAAAATCAATCACATTTCGATCATATGTACGAATTATTCAAATTTCACATGAAAACGCATAACTTTTTTTTACTGTTCCATTGACCTGAATTTTAACCACATGCTGTTTTCGGGTTCCAAATCATACCCTCAATTTTTCAGATTTTTATGAGCTAAATGGGATTTACAGAAAATCAACACCTAATCAGCATATTATTCACAACTTAACTAACATGGAATTTACACATCATGCAATTTACCACTTGCTGTTTAACCATAAGCTACCAACATATGCATGAAATTAGAGTACAAAATTTCCCTAATTCATACATCATGGATTTAACACTACGAATCATTTTTACATACTTCTATTTCATCGAACCGAAACTATTCACAAATTACACAATCATGGATAGTTTCCTAAATCTGCAAACACACATGCGGACCCACAATCTTCATGATTAGTCTGAAATCAAGGCATTCACATTATTTCTAGTCATGGAACATGGGTTTGGCAAATTATCTCTAAGTCATGCTCACAAGCTTAAAGACACGATTTTCCACATTCACCATCACACACACCACAAATGATAACCTACGTAGCGTATAGGAATACCATATATCCTCATCACGGAAATCATAACGAAATTAACGTATAAGAGGGACAGAACAGCTCACTGTTCTGTCCTGAAGAACTAGACGGCGGTCTCTGGCCGCTGACTCATAGTCAGCGGCCAGGTCGATGGACGTCAAGAAGAACTGGGCGTCCAGGGACCTTGCCGTTTACTCAGGTCTATGCAGAAACACAGACCCGAGCTCTGAAATTTAGGTGAAATGGAGGGTCTAGGACTCGAGGAAAATTTCATAAAAATCATAAAAACCTCCTAGACTCATACGGGAACACCATAGATAGGTTACTTGCCTCTCTAAAAATCCTCCAAGAGATTTATGGCTCGAAGAAGACCTCCTTGGGCAGTTCCAAGAAGTTGCAGAAGTGCCTCAAAGATTGCCTTCCTCCGAGCTCCTGGGTGATCTCCACGCCGGGGGGGATGATGGGGAGGCCTTCCCCTATGCTTCAGCTTCCTCCTTGATGCAGAAGATCCTCAAACGAACCTCCAAGGGTCGGATTTGGGGGTCCAAAAATGGGTTTTTCTCACAGCTCACCTAGGGTTTTTCTTCCTCACTTCTCTCCTCTTGCAAGGGTGAAGGGAAAGAATGGGGAGAGCCATTTCGGGTTCAGACCTAAAGAGGGTCTTTCTCCCACTCACTAGGGTGATGGGACACCCTCAGAGCCATTGGGGGACATTCCCCCAATGGTTGCCATGCCTTGCTTCAGAAGACAGCAGCTCTGCTGCGCATACAGGCCAGAGAAGTCGACGTCCAGATCGCTAGACGCCCGAATTAGGGTTGGCGTCCAGGGCTGGACGCTAACACACCTCAACGCCTGGGGATTGACGCCAATAGGGCCTTCGGCCAGAACCCTAATTTATGCAGAAAACCCTGCATATCAGCTCTATACATTCATAAGTACATGGTATTATCTTCACACTATCATCATGCAATACACACACTATTTACGTTTATTATAAACATGTGCACGTAATTATGCTATTTTAATATCTACGTAATACATACATACATACTCAACACAATAATACACACATAATACGAAAAATACGACGGAAAATTCGGGGTCTTACACCCTCTCCCCCTTAAAGAAAACTTCGTCCTCGAAGTTAGAACGCACTACTCAAACAAAAGGGGATACTTCTTCTTCATCGCATCCTCAAGTTCCACATAGCCTCCTCACGTGAGAAGTTCCGCCATAGAACTTTCACCGACGCGATACTCTTGTTCCGGAGATGCTGAACCTTCCAGTCAAGAATGGCTACTGGTTTCCTCGACATACGAAAGATCTGGCTGGATCTCCACTGGCTCATGACTAATCACATGAGACGGATCTCGGACATACTTCCTGAGCATAGATACGTGGAATACCGGGTGAACGCTAGCCAAAGCTGGGGTAAAGCTAGCTCGTACGCCACGTTGCCCAAACGTCGGAGAATCTCATATGGGCCAATGAACCTAGGGCTTAGCTTGCTATGCCTACCAAATCTGACAACTCCATGAGTAGGCGATATCTTCAAGAAGACATGATCGCCACCCTCGAACTCCAAATCCTTTCTCCTGTTGTCGGCATAACTCTTCTGCCTATCCTGTGCCGCAACAAGCCTTTTCCTAATAAGCTGAATCTTATCCGAAGTTTCCTGAACCAACTCCGGTCCGATCAACTGCCTATCACCAGTCTCCTCCCAACGTAAAGGAGATCTGCAGGGCCAACCATACAACGCCTCGAATGGAGCCATTCCAATACTAGCATGAAAGCTGTTGTTGTATGCGAACTCCACAAGAGGTAAATGACGCTCCCAATCATCCTTCCAATCCAGAACACACGCTCTCAACATATCCTCGAGCGTCTGGATAGTCCTCTCGGACTGTCCGTCGGTCTGGGGATGAAACGCCGAACTGAGCTTAAGCTCCGAACCTAACGCATCCTGAAGTCCCTTCCACAATCTCGAAGTAAATCTCGGATCTCGATCCGAAATGATCGACTTCGGCACACCATGCAATCTAACGATACCGCTAACATACAATCTAGCTAAGCTCTCTACTGACTGCTTCTTCTTCATAGGTATGAAATGAGCAGTCTTCGAGAATCTATCTACAACTACCCAAATCGAGTCATTGCCCCTTCTAGATCGAGGCAAACCCGATACGAAATCCATAGTGACAGCTTCCCACTTCCATACGGGGATATCCATCCTCTGCATAAGGCCAGATGGTCGCTGCCGCTCGGCTTTCACCTGCTGACATACTAGACATCTAGACACATAATCCGCAACATCCTTCTTCATGCCGGACCACCAAAATGATCTCTTCAGGTCTTGATACATCTTAGTGTTACCCGGATGAATAGAAAATCGCGATCTATGAGCCTCTGCTAATACATGCTCACGGACATCTACTACATCAGGGACACAAACACGGTGCTGAAATCTAATCACACCGTCCTCATCACGAGCAATGCCCGCCTTACCCACTAACTCTAACAATCTAGGATCGGCTTTCTGCTGCTCAATCACCTCATCCAAGATTGAGGATCTAAGAGATAGCTGAGCTACAAAAGCCTGACACAACGATGGCTCTAACTCGGTCATAGAGCACGCTGCATCCTCCAACATCTTCCAAACCTGCTGGAGCGAAGACCTCTTCCTACTAAGAGCATCCGCTATGACATTCGCCTTTCCAGGATGATACTGAAGGTCGAAGTCATAGTCCTTCAAGAACTCAATCCATCTTCTCTGCCTCAGGTTTAATTCCTTTTGGAAGAAAAGATACCTCAAGCTCTTGTGGTCGGTAAACACCTCAAATCTAACACCATAAAGATAGTGCCTCCAGATCTTTAGTGCATGAACCACAGCTGCTAGCTCCAAATCATGAGTCGAATAGTTCCTCTCATGCTCCTTCAACTGACGAGAATCATAAGCTACTACCCTCTCTTCCTAAGCCTGGTCCACCACCGGCATGGTACCAACCAGATCTGTAGGGTGATTGCTGCGTTTATGAAAGTAGTCGGCCTGACTGTACTTGGTTCTGTTGTTATGGTGTAGCTCTGTCTTGTAATGTCGACCCCTCTGCGTAGGGTGTCCAGCTCATGTGTATCTGAGCTCTGGTGTCTATGTATCCCCTTTCCTTTCCCTTCATGTTCCTCACCCATATATATATAAAACTACCCACCTGATATCGACACTGGAGGTTCACTCCAAGGTCATATCTATTAAAAAAAAAAAAAACCAATCTGAGATGCATCCGTATAAATGGCAAAGCCTTCTAGACCACTAGGCAATACCAATACCGGAGCAGAAGTAAGCTTAGCCTTCAATAGCTGAAAGCTGCGCTCACATGCCTCAGACCATATTACTTCTCACCCTTTCTGGTCAGCTTTGTCATAGGGGCGGCGATGGATGAGAAACCCTCAATGAATCGCCGATAGTAACTAGCTAACCCAAGGAAACTACGAATCTCCGAAGGAGTCTTGGGAACATCCCAATCCATAACTACCTGGATCTTTGCTGGATCAACAGCTACACCAGCGCCGGAGATAACATGCCCGAGAAAGTGAACCTCGCGCAACCAGAACTCGCACTTGCTGTACTTTGCATACAGTTTGTGCTCACGGAGAACCTCTAAGACTAACCTCAAATGCTGACGATGTGTGGCCTCATCCGGAGAATAGACCAACACGTCATCAATAAACACGACAACAAAGCTATCTAGATACGGACTAAACACCCGGTTCATGAGATCCATGAACGCTGCAGGGGCGTTGGTCAATCCGAAAGGAAGAACCAAAAACTCATAATGTCCATAACGGGTTCTAAATGCCGTCTTGGACACATCCTCACTCCTAATCCTCAACTGATGATAACCAGATCGCAAGTCAATCTTGGAAAAGACTGATGCCTCTCGCAACTGGTCAAACAGATCATCAATCTGAGGTAAGGGATACCTGTTCTTCACAGTCACCTGGTTTAGCTTTCTATAATCAATGCACAACCGAAGTGACCGTCTTTCTTCTTGACGAATAATACAGGTGCGCCCCAAGGGGAACACGGGGCGAATAAATCCCTTATCGAGCAATTCTTGCAATTGCTTCCTCAACTCGGCTAACTTGCAGGGGCCATCCGATATGGGGCCTTCGAGATAGGAGAGGTGCCTGGAAGCAACTCTATAGTGAACTCTATCTCCCTATCCGGTGGCAATCCAGACAAGTCATCGAGAAAGACATCTGGAAAGTCCTGCACCACATCGATCTCTGCAAGAGTCAGTGACGAACCAGCATCGGGTACTAGCATAACGCTGGCAAGAAATGCGTCACAACCCTTGTTCACCATGCGCATCGCCTTCATGGCAGAGATGACTAACTTTCCCGCTAAGTTCTTTGGCAAGGGATGAGAGAACTCATCCTCACCAGGAATGCGGAAAACAATCTTCTTCTCTACACAATCCACTAACGCATAGTGCTCCTCTAGCCAATCCAGACCAGAATACAATCATAGTCCTTCATCTTTAGAAAGAAACACCCATCTAGGAACTATCCTCAATGCACACAGGTAACGACGGAATGCACTTCCTAGTCGATACCGTACCCGCAGGGGTGTGCACAGACAAGGGACCTCTAACTCCTCAGACTCTATGCCTGACTCTAGGGCTAACTGCCTAGCGAACCGCTCGGACATGAACAAGTGTAGCACCCGTATCAAACAAAACCGAGCGTGCACACCAAAAAGTAAAACTGTACCTTCGGTGACATGCTCCGCCTGCTCGCGTCCTCGCGAGCTAACGCAAACACTCGAGCTGGGGCTCGAGGCCTTCCTGGTCGTCCTGTAGCTGGCGCACCTCTACGTCGTCCACGGAAGCCATGGCTGTAATAAATTTCAGCCACCATTAGAGCTAGGTTACTGAGTTTTCTAACCATTTTCTTATCTATTTTCACTTCTTATTAGTATCTCTACACATGTGGACATACTTAGCATGCAATGGATGATGACTTAGGTATATTCATGTGCAATCTCAACCGGTCGCTCGCTGATACTAATCTCTGTGACGGCCCTCATTATACCGTACGGTTATATCAACCCACATCGTATAGCGAGTGCTGCCAGCCACAGTGGGACATTTACCCAACGATACAAACAGCTGAGATACACGCGAATATATATAACAGAGTAGCGGAAGTAAAAGAGAACTATCTCTATTCATTCATCATCCACATTAACCATCATGCAGTTTACAATTTACAAAAAGGAACTAAAATTCACATGATTTAAATTGCTGAAATAGAGATACAAAATGTCCACATATTACATTCTTTTAATGATAGTTCTAATACAATGTCCAAGTACATACTATGAAGAACACAATCACAAGGATCTCAGAACTGGCTAGTCTCCACGCTCGGAGTCCGTCTCTGCTGCCTCCTCTGAGGGTACTGTGTCACCAACTATACCTGTACGCCGAAGCAAGGAGTGAGTCCAGGGACTCAGCAAGTAACACTATGCATGATATACACGTACAAGTCCTAGTGGTTTCTACACGCACATTACACTTTGCAACACATAGCATGCTAGTCCATTTAAATTTTTAACCTATCATGAAGGTTCTACAATTTTATACATAACGCATGCTTTCAGATTTCGAAAATAACATTCACTTACCACATGGTCTCTATCAATTCACTCATGAGACTTTAATCGATACGTGAGCTATTGACATGAACAATTTGCATACATGAACGGGAACATAATTAGCATGGATTCCACATGTTCTTAAGTACATACATAACTTTTTATCATACTTTAGGTTGCTGATCTCACATGGTCCAATGACTATAACCTACACATGAAAGCTACAACGTTGCTTAAACATAACACATGAACAATCCATCATGCCATTTTACTCACATACTCAATTGTTGTTCCTAACATGGATTCTAAACACTTTTGCACACACAAACATGAATAATAACATGTATTTTCTGAATTCACTTGGTTTCAGATTTAGTTTCACATGGTTTCTATAACACATTTACATATCTAAGATTTCACATTTTTCTTTACACTAGTTCCCTCTTTCACATGGTTCACTTTACACATACACATTCACATATCACTTACACATTTACACATGGTCACATACACTTTACACATTACACTTTACACATATTTTAGTGCCGTGACACATAGTCCAACCAACAAAGAAGGACATATTCACATCACATAACACATAGACGCCATCTAGGCAATACAATGGCGACTCTTGGACTGCGCAGACCGGGAGAACAAGTCTCCACCCTAACCAGTGGTACTTGTCCACCTCCAGGATTTCCCCCTAATGCCCTTAGGGTCACTTAACACAATGAACTTTCTCAGGGGGACTTTTCCCTGATACGGCTCCACTGCCTTCTCGGAAGCAGTATCACATTGGCACAGTTTACACTTTTACACCTTTACCGTTTACACATGGTTTACACTTGACACTCTTCATCACATTTACACTTTCTTACTCACATGAACACCTCTGTTTTTCCTAACATGGTACTACAGAGTTTTCAAGGTTCAACACACAGTAAACACACCAATCATGCTGGGTTTTAAAAAAATCTAATCACATTTCGATCATATGTACGAATTATTCACATTTCACATGAAAATGCATAACTTTTTATTTACTGTTCCAATTGACCTGAAATTTTAACCACATGCTGTTTTCGGGTTCCAAATTACCCTCAATTTTTCAGATTTTTCTGAGCTAAATGGGATTTACAGAAAATCAAACACCTAATCAGCATATTATTCACAACTTAACTAACATGGAATTTACACATCATGCAATTTACCACTTGTTGTTAACCATAAGCTACCACATATGCATGAAATTAGAGTACAAAATTTCCCTAATTCATACATCTATGGATTTAACACTACGAATCATTTTTACATACTTCTATTTTTCGAACCGAAACTATTCACAAATTGCACAATCATGGATAAGTTTCCTAAATCTTGCAAACACACATGCTGACCCACAATCTTCATGATTAGACCGAAATCAAGGCATTCACATTAATTCTAGTCATGGAACATGGGTTTGCAAAATTATCTGTAAGTCATGCTCACAAGCTTAAAGACACGATTTTCCACATTCACCATCACACACACCACAAATGATAACCTACGTAGCGTATAGGAATACCATATATCCTCATCACGGAAATCATAACGAAATTAACGTATAAGAGGGACAGAACAGCTCACTGTTCTGTCCTGAAGAACTAGACGGCGGTCTCTGGCCACTGACTCAGAGTCAGCGGCATGGTCGATGGACGCCAAGGAAGAACTGGGCGTCCAGGGACCTTGCCGTTTACTCAGGTCTGTGCAGAAACACAGACCCGAGCTCTAAAATTTGGGTGAAATGGAGGGTCTAGGACTCGAGGAAAATTTCATAAAATCATAAAACCTCCTAGACTCATACGGGAACCATAGATAGGTTACTTGCCTCTCTAAAAATCCTCCAAGAGATTTATCTCGAAGAAGACCTCCTTGGGCAGTTCCAAGAAGTTGCAGAAGTGCTTCCAAGATTGCCTTCCTCCGAGCTCCTTGGTGATCTCCACGCCGAGGGATGATGGGGAGGCCTTCCCCTATGCTTCAGCTTCCTCCTTGATGCAGAAGATCCTCAACGAACCTCCAAGGGGTCGGATTTGGGGGTCCAAAAATGGGTTTTTCTCACAGCTCACCTAGGGTTTTTCTCCTCACTTCTCTCCTCTTGCAAGGGTGAAGGGAAAGAATGGGGAGAGCCATTTAGGGTTCAGACCTAAAGAGGGTCTTTCTCCCACTCACTAGGGTGATGGACACCCTCAGAGCCGTTGGGGGACATTCCCCCAATGGTTGCCATGCCTTGCTTCAGAGACAGCAGCTCTGCTGCGCATGCAGGCCAGAGAAGTCGACGTCCAGATCGCTAGACGCCCGAATTAGGGTTGGCGTCCAGGGCTGGACGCTAACACCACCTCAACGGCCTGGGGATTGACGCAATAGGGCCTTCGGCCAGAACCCTAATTTATGCAGAAAACCATGCATACCAAGCTTCTATACATGCATAAGTACATGGTATTATATTCACACTATTCATGCAATACACACACTATTTACGTTTAATATAAACACATGTGCACGTAATTATGCTATTTTAATATCTACGTAAATACATACATACATACTCAACACAATATACACACAAAATATGAAAAATACGACGGAAAATTCGAGGGTCTTACAGTTTGTATCTACTTGATGTTTCTTATGCAAATCTCCATGCATGTTGATATTCTCCTAAGAGAAGTAAGAATAGTGTGAACACTGCCTACTTGTGGCATTGTAGGCTTGGTCACATTGGCGAGAATAGGCTTTAAAAGTTGCATAAGAATGGATACTTAGATCCATTTGATTATGAATCATATGCAACTTGCGAATCCTGTTTAATGGGTAAGTTGACCAATCTCCATTTAGTAGACATAGAGATAGGGCCAAGGACATATTGGAACTAATACATTCGGATGTATGTGGTCCAATATCTACCAAGCCAAGGGTGGCTACTCATACTTCATTACATTCACGGATGACTACTCAAGGTTCGGATTTGTTTACTTAATGAAGTACAAATCTGAAGGTTTTGGGAAGTTCCAAGAATTTAAGAATGAAGTTGAGAAACAAACTGGAAAGAGAATAAAATCCTACAGTCAGACCGAGGAGGTGAATACTTGAGTACAGAGTTCACACAATTCTTAAAGGACAATGGTATCCTTTCTCAATGGACTCCACCCTATACACCACAGATGAATGGTGTATCGGAAAGGAGGAATCGCACCTTGTTGGACATGGTACGATCCATGATGAGCCGTTCGCAGTTACCAGTTTCCCTATGGGGATATGCGCTAGAGTCAGCGGCATATCTACTGATCAGGGTTCCCAGTAAATCTGTGTCTTCTACTCCATATGAGATATGGAAGGGTAGAAAGTCTGATTTTAAACATGTTAAAATCTGGGGCTGTCCTGCCCACGTGAAGAGACACGACCCAAATAAACTAGAATCTAGAACCGATAAGTGCAGGTTTGTTGGATACCCAAAAGAAATGTTTGGGTACTACTTTTACCATCTTGGTGAACAAAGAGTGTTTGTCGCTAGGAGAGCTGTCTTCTTGGAAGAGGAGTACCTTACCCAAGAGGACAGTGGGAGTAAAGTAGATCTAGAAGAGGTTCTAGATCCACAAATTGTGCAAAGTCCACCAGTTGAAACATCGGTTCCGGAACCTGTTCAGGAATATACACACATTCAGCGTAGGTTAGTAGAGTACCTAGACAGCCTGAAAGATATGTTGGACATATCAGTGAACGCATGTCTTATAATGAGGATGATGATCCAAAGACTTACCAAGAGGCCGTTGATAGTCCTCAGTCAGGGAAATGGCGAGATGCCATGAATTCTGAGATGCAGTCCATGTACACCAACCAAGTTTGGAACTTGGTAAACTTGCCTGAAGGTATTGTACCTATTGGTTGCAAGTGGATCTTTAAGAGAAAGATCGGTGCAGATGGACATATCGACACTTATAAGGCGAGGTTGGTGGCAAAGGGGTATCGTCAAAGGCAAGGAATTGACTATGACGAAACTTTCTCACCAGTTGCCATGATAAAGTCGAATCAGAATTCTTCTCGCCATTGCTGCATACTTTGATTACGAGATCTGGCAGATGGATGTAAAGACTGCTTTCCTCAATGGAAACATTGAGGAATAAGTGTATATGATACAGCCTGAGGGTTTACATCTAAAGAGTGTCCAGATAAAGTATGCAAGCTTCAAAGGTCCATCTATGGATTGAAGCAAGCTTCTCGTAGTTGGAACATAAGGTTTGATGAGGCTATCAAATCTTATGACTTCATTAAGAATGAAGATGAATCATGTGTGTATAAGAAAATCAGTAGGAGTGCTATCACTTTTCTCATACTTTACGTTGATGACATCTTGCTCATTGGGAATGATGTAGGGATGTTATCATCAGTAAAGGTTTGGTTGTCAAAGAACTTCTCCATGAAGGATTTGGGAGAGGCATCCTACGTATTGGGAATACGTATCTATATAGATAGATCCAGAGGATGCTTGGCTTGACCGAATCAATGTACATAGATACCATTGTCAAAAGGTTTGGCATGGAAAATTCCAAGAGAGGTCTCATACCAATGAGACATGGGATTAATCTCTCTAAGGAGCAGTCTCCTAAGACTCCTGAAGAGAGGGCAGTCATGGATAGAGTCCCCTATGCTTCGGCTATAGGGTCTATCATGTATGCCATGCTATGTACAAGGCCTGATGTGGCATTTGCTCTAAGTGTTACAAGCAGATATCAGGCAAATCCAGGTGAAACACACTGGATGGCAGTGAAATGTATCCTTAAGTACTTGAGAAGGACTAAGGATATATTTCTGGTTTATGGAGGTGGGGACTTGAAACTTTGGGCATACACTGACTCGAGTTTCCAGTCAGATCCAGATGATAGCAAGTCTACATCTGGGTTTGTGTTCACCCTAAACAGAGTTGCAATGAGCTGGAAGAGTTCCAAGCAAGAAACCACTGCAAACTCGACGACAGAAGCAGTGTGGATGAAGAAGTTCATCACCGACCTTGGTGTGGTGCCAAGTGACTCTGATCCGATCCCATTGCTGTGTGACAACAATGGGGCCATTGCGCAAGCGAAAGAGCCGCGGTCTCATCAGAAGTTGAAGCACATTCTGAGGCGATTTCACCTGATCAGGGAGATTATCACTAGAGGAGATGTACTGGTGGAAAGAGTTCCTTCAGTCGACAACATTGCAGTTCCAATGACAAAGCCTCTTACTCAAATTGTGTTTGAGCGCCACCTAGAGTCTATGGGTTTAAGGCTTAAAGGTGATTGGCTTTAGTCCAAGTGGGAGATTGTTAGTTATGGATGTCCTCAAGCCAATCATAACTTGTACAATCTTGTTCTTTGATAATAATAATAAGGCTTTTATATTCATTATGTGTATTCGTTTACCGTTTCATTCTGAAGTCCATGAATATACGCAATGGATGCTAATTATGATGAGATCATAACAATGAGGTTAATATCCTTTAAACATATATTCTTAATTGTTCCTAGTCGGAGGATATTCGAGAAGGACATCGAATATCCGGTTAGACTAGTACAGGTTGCACCTGCTCATATGATGAGGGTGACTGGTCTCATAGTCACTTGTGTGGAGACACTAAGGTGAATCTGTAGGTGCTCATTAGAGAATGAGTTCACTGAACTGATCCGTTATGAATCGCTGGATGGTAATGTTACCTAACTGTCAACCAGCTAGATTCATTGTCACAGTGGCGTGATGGTCCTTAGACCTGAGACACCAAGGACACCTTGTTGGTGGAC
The DNA here is from genome assembly GCA_014218235.1 of Colocasia esculenta. NCBI lineage: Eukaryota > Viridiplantae > Streptophyta > Magnoliopsida > Alismatales > Araceae > Colocasia > Colocasia esculenta. Next base: position 138,799,206 of record CM024754.1, read on the forward strand.
TTCTAGGTTTTGACCGTGACGTATAGATTTCTAGCCATGGGGTCTTAATCAGTTAAGTGTTCGGATCTAGCGGAATACCTTCGAAGGTGATTGTGTGGTCAACATGGGATCGCTCGCTCTTGGTAATAAGAGAGTGAATACTCTAGGGAAAGATGCCTGATAGTCCCTGGCCAGGGCAAGACTACTTATCAGAAAAGGAGTTTTCTGATAATGTTATGCGGCATCTAAACCAAGTGAGTGCGCACATTAGGGTTTGACAGTTGACCATACCCTAAGTGCACTCGAGAGCATTATACGAGCGAAGGATTTTAGTCACGTGGTAACTGATGACAGAAAAAGGTTCCTTGATTGGGTTGCTGAACCCCAATGCTTTCCAGGATCAAGTGGTGTTGCTTGGCACCCAACTTGACTGGAAGCCTGGTCAATTATCGTGAGACGATAATTGATTGTGTAATTAATAATATGAGATATTATTAATTACAGTAAATCAATAAAGCGTTATTGGGCTTAATGGGCTGAAAATTGGACTAGCACTTGGGCCTAGAGGGTCACACACAATAGAGTTCCGAGCAGACTGGGCAGGATGGTCGTTATAGACAATAACTGGGCTTTTGTAAAAAACCGCAGTGTCTATAAATATTAGCAGAGAGTCAAACCCTGGGCCAAGCTACATGCTCTCTCCCTGGCCACCCCACTCCTCTCTCTCTCCAGGGTGCCACCACCTCTTCTCTCTCCTCTCTCTCTGGCACATGGTGGAGTTGAGATCCGGGAGACGCGTGGAGACCGAGGAGATCCCGTCTGCGTCCGGAGCTCGCGTGGATACGTCTAGAGGCCGGACACTTGAACGGCTTGAAGCACCAGCGCCTCCAGCGCTACCTCCTCCCGGATTTGGGAGTTTCGCAACCCCACAAAGGTAAAGATCGATCTTCCTATACGCGGGTTCACGGTTGTGTTCGATCCGACCACCGGCAACGATATCTACGGAAGGGAATTGCGTTTCCGCCTGCACTCTGATCGATTCCTAACACCCAGAAAATCATATCACTTTACATCCTGGAATTGGAGTCTCCTAGGTAATGGTCTTCAAGAATCTCCCAAGAAAAGGTAGACTCTGGCTCTACCCAATCAGAGGGCCTGTATCTGCCACTCTTGTTCCTCCACTAGTCGTTCAGCACCAATATTCAGTCAACACTCCGAATCTCTTGCCTCGCTATGGGGGGGGGGGGGGGTGAGAGGCTCTTTGAGGGGACCGGTAAAGGTGGTCTCCTTGACGGAGGTGATCCTTTTGGATGAGATGAAGCCTCGTCCTCAGGTTGTTGCTACGAGGGTTCACCGTCTTCGTTGTTGCGAACCAGACAGTCCCCCTAAAGGGTAAACCGCTACTTGCCGATAAGCCTTTCATGCTGAGAAGCCTCTCCCTATCGAGGGAGGCTATGCATAGAAGGCACTTCATAATGATGTTGTTGTTCTTACTACTGTTCCTACTGCTCAAGAGCATCATTAACTAAGTAATGTCTCATTCAATTAAGCAATCACGAGGAGTCGAGGTTGCCACCACGCCATGTGATTCGTTCAAGGGAGGGAAATAGTAGTCGTGATCGGAGGATGATTTACTTCTTGTTGATTGGCGAGGCTCGCTAGCAGATGCTTACATTGGGCTCTTTCCCCTCCCCCTCTCCATTTTTGTAGCAGCCCAAGATATTTATGCCCAATAATGCTCCATATCCATATTCGCCTCCGGCGAACGGACCAAAGTCTCGTAAGGGATAGCTCGTACACGTGTCCAGTAAGAATATAAAAGACAACCACAATAGTATAAGACACAAGAAAGTACATGTGCTCATATTTGTATATAACAATTTACAACTGTCCCAATACATTAACATGTCCAATAAAAAGAGTACAACTACCTGAGGCATACCCGTGAGAGCGCAAGCTCACATAACACAACTAATGCTACTGCTGGTGGTGCAAGTCTGCCACAACGCCTTTGCAAGCCATATAAATAGTAAGCCCTAAAAAGAACTGTAGGGGAGTGAGCCTCAACAAGTCACAGGCTCAGTAGGGACCACATAAAACAACACACAATACTGAAGAGATCTCAACCCTAGAGGGTCTCACTGGAAACACTAATAGCCAAACCATATCATGCTCACAACAAAGCATAATTAACAACACTAAACATAATTACATCAGCTAATACAAATTTCAGAAAGGAAGAGAGACAACAGGACTAGCACAGCACCACTAGTCCATCCAACACTGCAATGCCTAAGCCACAAGCCTCACAGGCAAATCATTATAACAACGGGTCGCCGAAGCTACAAGCTTCACAGGCAACCTACCTACGAAGGGTAACAGGACTGGCTTCAACTAGCAAATCCACCTCAAATCAAAACATAATTGGAAGCTTACTCGAAGACGAGTAGAAACACAACAAGTGGAAGGTCATTCCACAGACACCCACAGAACACAAGTCCACCTCAACACCTGAAGGGACTGGTACACGAAGTACCAGAACACAAACTACCCACATAGGGCATAGGTACCTACTACCATGAGGTACCATAATGGAATCACAACCAGAATCGTGCCACCACCAGGGCACACACAATGGGTAAAACCTCAACCAACCTGTCACACACACAGCCACCACCAGTGGCAAACACGAGTCGGAAAGAACGACGCCACCACATGGGAACGGACTACTAGTTCATGATGCTAGTATCCAACCCGAGCAACACAACATAAGAACGACCTCTTAGTCTCGCAGTCACGGACGAAAGGTCCAACTGTCGCTCCACAAGCATAAGCCAAGAATAGTGGAGACCAACCAACACCACACCTGTAGACCACACAGCTGCAGGCCCATGCCTGGCACTTTAGGGACTCTGGCCCGAGCTCCCTAAAGTGAGACGCTGGGAACACAGGACTAGCTGGGGCCCAGTACGTCTACTGGTGTCCGTACCCCCAACCACGAGCCCGCTACAAGCGACCACACACCCACAAACACAAGTCGCTGCCCTCTGTCGTCTTTCCCTCAGCCGGACGTACAACTCAAACACAGGAGTGAGGGTGTCCAGGATAGACGACATAGACCTCGACGGTACACACAGTACCGGGACAATCCCCGAGCACTAATGTGCCTAGCTCACACAAAACCTGGGGTACCCGACTAGAGAGGTATTCCGGAATAGTTGCTGGGCCACCACACTCGGCTAGCACACAAACCACGTTAGTCACTTAATACATGGTGAAACTTATATCACGATACATTAAATATAATTGGCTCGTCACCGGTCACCATGTGACCTCCAAGCTAACCGACACTAACGCATACTTAAATCACAATGACATACAACAATCTTACCTGTCATTGATCATCTCATGACCGCTATTGCCATATCAATATAATATATAATCACTTAATAACCATACCTATACTTTACTAATTAAACCATCTTAATAATAAGACAAAAGACATTAAAGGACCTAAGCTAGGTTCACACTGGAACCTCACTGCTCTACCACCACAAACTAACCACAACAGTTATATTATAATAAACACAACGTCGAAACACTTTCCATGCACACACAAACCACATGCACGGCACTCAAACCACGTAAACACCATGCAAACGACATGCTCCACGAGCGCTACAAGTGCATTGGCACCACATATCCATGCCATGCACAACACTTTAACGATAATCCGATAATCAAGCCAGTAAAATAGACACAACCAATTCTCTTGGCTGTGATCCTGACATAGGCAACGGTCGCCTTCTGATCGTGACACCCCGACATGTCGCAATCCAAAAGCTAATGCGACGGGTTGGCCTGTCACATTCAAAATGCGACAGAGGGCTCTGTCGCCTTCATAGGCGGAACCCTAATCGGGGTTCCCATCTCCGGATCACCCCCACAAACCATACAAACCACGTTTAATTCCATTTTTCATGCTTACTCAATGCCCTAGCATGATATCTACTGTTCTTTAAGCGATTAACAAATCAAACATGCGTCACATGCAATTCACACATGAAAATGGGCAGAATCACCCTACCTTCGCGATGAACACGAAGACCAATCACAACCCGGCATTTCCCCTGCTCCATGAGACGTCCTCGCGGTGAGAGCATGCCAAAAACTCCTCCAGAACCTCGAATCGCCCGAAATCCTGAGCAAAAACCCTCCCTGGCCGAGCAAAGCTTCCTGAGCTCTGTTCGGTTGACCTATCTTAGAAACGCATCACAGTTGGGAACACGACGCACTCTACTATCGTGACAAGAATGCAACATAGGAGGTCGTCGCCTTCCTACTGCCGACATTAGCAAGCCGCCCAGCGTGCGACACGCAGCGGACATGCAGAAGAAGACCCTCAAGCGTCGGCAACCTGAATGTGATACTCAAGACCATCACGTTCCGTCGCGTTAAGAACGCGACGCCAGGCTCTGTTGCATTCACAGATAGAGACTTGTGAGCGCTTTGGGCCTAACCTGCCGGCCCACAAAGCCTCACACTTACGAAAACACTCGAAACACAAACTAATGGGCCACACACTGGCCACCAAACCCGCTAAGCAAGGATCCACGTAGATCCGAAAGAAAATGCGCGACGTTACATTTCTATCACCTAATAAGGAATGTCGTCGTCGACATTCAAAACAACCACAGTAAATCAGACTATCACCTAAAAAAGAAACAAAGCTATATACAGAACAAGTAGAATACACTTTCTCTGCATCTGCCTTTCAATCATCTATACTACTGAATTTGTTCATTTCCGTGCCTGTTTCATTCAGTTACCAATCTGACCCACTTTACCTTTCAATCGTAACCGATTCTATCTTGCTGTTGGCGCTTTATCTCCTTGGACTCAACCTACTTCCACATTTTTCCTAGCTGGTTTTGCAATATTTTTTTCTAGGCTGCTTGACTTGCTCAAAATTATTCACTTTGCTCTGCTACTTTTGGGTGCTCTGCCATGCTAAACTCTGCTTGAATTCTCGAATTCCTCGGTGTCGTTCCATTATCTACCTGTTACTGCCACCGCCTACTCTACTTTATCTCCATTCATCTTCTCAACTGTTTACTTCTGAAACAATTCATATTACTATCGATAAATTTCTTGCCTCTTTTTACCCTTCTGCACAAGCTGCCTTAACTCATATCTGACTAAGAACCTCTGCCTCTCTGCTCAACTGTGCACAAACCTTTAAGCTTTCTTTTAAATTTTTGGTAACTTATGAACATTGCTTTCCTGCTTCCGCTGCGCGCCACTCTGATTACACCAGATATTTGGCAAAATATTCCATAAACTCTACTCTCCTTATTGCTTCCAATTATTTTCCATTCGCACTGTTATATGACTCCAGCTGGATCAATTCTAACTTTATTGGCATCTCAAATAACTTTACTTAATCAATTAACACTGGAAGAAAATATCGAAATCTCTAAACTGCTTTCTTTAATATTTCAATTCTAGTTGTGCCACATGCTTAAATTTTGAATCCTGCCATATCGCTGTTGACATATCCAGCTCATTTCATTCCTTTCCTGCTTGAATAATACATTATGTCTTATCTAATCATCTATTACATAATCTTCAAAATATTTGCTCTCATTACTGTTTCATTACATTCTCTTATCACATGATACACTACTCAACTAACTTTGTTCATCTTCTAACCTTCAACTTTACCGAACTCTTTCTTAATCAGGTACCACCTGTCTCTAAACTGTTCATTGTTTATCTTTCTTTTTTTTTTTTTTGTAAAAGTGAACAGATCAGCGGCTGGTCGAGTGTACTACACCCCAGCAGGGTGAAGCAAACCCACTCCCCCAGGCGATTAGCCTGTTGCACAAAATTTTATTATAAGTGAAAGAGTACAAATACTACGGGGCATTCCCTTGAAAGACCAAACATCAAGATCTAATGTTCTAGAGACCCATCTGATCCCCAAATAAGCAAAGAGACAGGGACGAGGGAAGTCATTAGCTGAGGGAAAACCATTACAACGCTCGGCACAAGCACGATTTGCAAAAGCATCAGCCACTTGATTACCCTCCCTGAAGACATGCGATACATGAACACCATGAAGCTGAACAAAGTCAACGAACTACTGTCCACCACCTGTAGCAATCCCAAGTTGGAGCGACGCCACAATGTAGGGAGCTAACCAAGGCCAAAGAATCTGAGCAGATATGAGTGACCAAAAGACCCTTCTCAGAAGCAAGAGAGACTCCACTGTTCATTGTTTATCTGATCTTGCTTCTCCTTTTTGTACTTATCAATTCCAATTTCCATACATTTCTTGCTCTCTCTATTCTATTCTGCAATACTCTAATCTGCTTATTACTCCTTATTATTCTGCCTTTTATTCTTACATCAAACTCTGAAATACCCTTATAGAAGGATACCTTTACCCAACTAAATCACTTTCTGCACACTAATAGGCCAACTCTTATCGAGCATTTTCTGAACCCTCTAATTATATTTGTTTCATAATCTACTATACCCTTTCTTTCTCTGATCAATAACTCTTCATCTGATCTATATTGCCGCTTACACTATTCACGATATAATTTTACAAACTTTCTCTTATCTATTCCACTATCTGGCTATCTACATTGTACCATTTATACTACAATTCCTGCTAATACACAATCATCCTTTATTGAATTACTACCAAAGCTAAAATCTGAAACTGATTTCTTTAAATACTATAACTTGCTTTGCCTGATTTCTCTATTCTATTTTGCTGCTCTATTCTCAAATGCTGAAACCATTGCTACTACATCATACTTACCGCGATCCTTTCCATTCAAGCCTTCACTTTAATTCCTTCTCTCATTTACCTTGCAATTCCACTTAACCTGATACTTCTCAACTGCTTCTTAATTAATCCATTCCTTTCTATTATGTCCCATGTACTCTACCTTATTTCAAACATTCTTAATCTTAACCTCCATTTTAACACTGTATTCTTTAATAAACCGTATTCTTTAATAAACCATTCAGTACAATCCTACAAACTGCCACTTACCAAATAAATGATTTTCTTGTGAAATTCTCAAAAAATTCTAACTGTGCACTGATCTTCCTTTACTCTCTCTCTCTACTTAACTAACCACCTCTGTGCATACTTACGTAGATCTCTATATCAAATTCCCATTATCATCATTATTTACAAGAATCACAACAGCACTATTTCCAAGCTCTTTAATGTACTCATCTCTAATCACCAAATACACTTATCCTTGTATGACTACGACAAATCCTTGCTTCTCTATTACCAATACCTCATCTAAAACTAATCTGCCTCTCTCAATTATTCCAAACTTCCTATAACACTAATCACAATATCACCCAGGCTGTTTTGTTAATACTTACTAACACAAAGCTGAACACTACAATACCTCTGCCAAGGTCCTCAACCACAATTCTTACACATACCATTCCTCGTTAATAATACTGCTCTTATGGTTGTCCCATCACACTACATCTTATACATGTCTCTGTAAACACTATACCTTGTCAACTCTATACCTTGCTAACACATATCAGACATATCCTTCTCAGAACACTACTCTACCTTTCCTGATTATCATAGCCAAATTCACTAATCTCTTTTCAATTTATATAACTGAAAATCTTTAACATCCATACTTTAACTGCAACTGGCAGACTAATGTAACCACTCAACTTATACTACTAACCTCACCATTTCGTTCTCTGCCATTACTAACAACTGCCAAGTGTGTAAACAATCATACCCATTTCAGAAATTGGGATTCCTCCAACCACATCCTCTCTCAGCCATTACCAAACTGCCAACTTATAAAAACAAACACACAATACACATGACAAAACTCACGTGAAAAACCACTTTAAACCACATAAAACAGTAGACTTACAACCAGCAGTGGACATTAAACCATGTCTTGAGACATTGTAACCTCAATGTGTTTTCATATTCTAACTGGACTATGCTCTGATACCAACTGTAGCAGCCCTGGATATTTATGCCCAATAAGGCTCTATATCCAGATCTGCCATCCGCGAACGAACTGAAGTCTCTCAAGGGATAGCTCGTACACGTGTCTAGTAAGAATATAAAAGACAACCACAACAGTATAAGACACAGAAAGTACATGTGCTCATATCTGTATATGACAATTTACAACTATCCAAATACATTATTACATGTCCAATAAAAAGAGTACAACTACCTGGGGCATACTCCGAGGGAGCGCAAGCTCACATAACCAACTAACGCTATTGCTGGTGGTACAAGTCTGCCACAACGCCTTTGCAAGCCATACAAATGTAAGCCATGAAAAGAACTGTAGGGGAGTTAGCCTCAACAAGTCACGCTCAATAGGGACTATCCAAAACATCACACAACACTGAAGAGACCTCAACCCCAGAGGGTCTCACTGGAAACACTAATAGTCAAACCATATCATGCTCACAACAAGCATAATTAACACAACTAAACATAATTACATCAGCTAATACAAATTTCAGAAAGGAAGAGGGACATAGACTAGCACAGCACCACTAGTCTGCCCAACAACTGCAATGCCTAAGCCACAATCCTCATAGGAAAATCATTACAACAACTGGTCGCCGAAGCTACAGCTTCACAAGCAACCTACCTATGAAGGGTAAAAGGACTGGTTGCAGCTAGCCAATCCACCTCACATCAAAACATAATCGGATGCTTACTCGAAGACGAGTAGAACACCACCCGTGGAAGGTCATTCCACACACCCCACAGAACACAAGTCCACCTCAACATCTGAAAGGACTGGTACACGAAGTACCACAACACAAAACTACCCACAAAGGCACAGGTACCTACTACTATGAGTACCACAATGGAATCACAACCAAAATCGTGCCACCACCAGGGCACACCACAATGGGTAAAACCTCACCCAACTTGTCACACACACAGCCACCACCAGTGGCAAAGCACGGGTCAGAAAGAACGCTGCCACCACATTGGAACGACTACTAGTTCATGATGTTAGTATCCAACCCGGACACACAACATAAGAACTACCTCTTAGTCTCGCAGTCACGGACGAAAGGTCCAACTATCGCTCCACAAGCATAATCCAAAGAACAGTGGAGACCAAACCAACCCCACCTGCAGACCACACAGCTGCAGGCCATGCCTGCACACCTTTAGGCAATCTGCCTGAGCTCCCTAAAGTGAGACACTGGAACACACTACCTGGGGCCCAGTACGTCTACTGGTGTCCGTACCCCCAACCACGAGCGCGCTACAACCGACCGCACACCCACAAACACAAGTTGCTGCCCTCTGTCGTCTTTCCCTCAGTCGGATGTACAACTCAAACACATGAGTGAGGGTGTCCAAGACAGATGACACAGACCTCGACAATGCACACAGTACTGAGAAAACCCCGAGCACTACGTGCTTGGCTCACACCAAAACCTGGGGTACCCGACTAGAGAGGTATTCCGAATAGCACCGGACCACCGCACTCGGCTAGCACATAAACCACGTCAGTCACTTAATACATGGTGAAACTTATATCACGATACATTAAATATAATTGGCTCATCACCGGTCACCATGTGACCTCCAAGCTAACCGACACTAACGCATACTTAAATCACAATGACATACAACAATCTTACCTGTCATGGTCATCTCATGAGCTCTATTGCCATATCAATACAATATATAATCACTTAATACCATACCTATACATTACTAATGAAACCTCTTATAATAAGACAAAAGATAGTAAGGACTGAAGCTAGGTTCACACTGGAACCTCAATGCTCTACCACTACAAACTAACCACAACATTATATTATAATACACAACGTCGAAACACTTGCCATGCACACACAAACCAGATGCACGGCCCTCAAACCACGTAAACACCATGCAAACGATATGATCCACGAGCGCTACAAGTGCATTGGCACCACATATCCATGCCATGCACAACATTTTAACGATAAGGATAATCGTACCAGTAAAACAAACACAACCAATTCTCTTGGCTGTGATCGCGACATAGGCAACTGTCAACTTCTGATAGCGACACCCCGACATGTCGCGATCTAAAAGTCTAACGTGACGGGTTGGCCTGTCGCGTTCACAACGCGACAGAGGCTCCGTCGCCTTCACAGGCCGGAAGCCTAATCTGGTTCCTATCTCCATATCACCGCCACAAACCATAAACCACGTTTAATTCCCATTTTTCATGCTTTACTCAATGCCCTAGCATGATATCTACTGTTCTTTAAGCGATTAACAAATCAAACATGCGTCACATGCAATTCACAACATGAAAATGGGCAGAATCACCCTACCTTCGCGATGAACACGAAGACCAATCACAACCCGGCATTTCCCCTGCTCCATGAGACGTCCTCGCGGTGAGAGCATGCCAAAAACTCCTCCAGAACCTCGAATCGCCCGAAATCCTGAGCAAAAACCCTCCCTGGCCGAGCAAAGCTTCCTGAGCTCTGTTCGGTTGACCTATCTTAGAAACGCATCACAGTTGGGAACACGACGCACTCTACTATCGTGACAAGAATGCAACATAGGAGGTCGTCGCCTTCCTACTGCCGACATTAGCAAGCCGCCCAGCGTGCGACACGCAGCGGACATGCAGAAGAAGACCCTCAAGCGTCGGCAACCTGAATGTGATACTCAAGACCATCACGTTCCGTCGCGTTAAGAACGCGACGCCAGGCTCTGTTGCATTCACAGATAGAGAACTTGTGAGCGCTTTGGGCCTAACCTGCCGGCCCACAAAGCCTCACAACTTACGAAAACACTCGAAACACAAACTAATGGGCCACACACTGGCCACCAAACCCGCTAAGCAAGGATCCACGTAGATCCGAAAGAAAATGCGCGACGTTACATTTCTATCACCTAATAAGGAATGTCGTCGTCGACATTCAAAACAAACCACAGTAAATCAGACTATCACCTAAAAAAGAAACAAAGCTATATACAGAACAAGTAGAATACACTTTCTCTGCATCTGCCTTTCAAATCATCTATACTAACTGAATTTGTTCATTTCCGTGCCTGTTTCATTCAGTTACCAATCTGACCCACTTTACCTTTCAATCGTAACCGATTCTATCTTGCTGTTGGCGCTTTATCTCCTTGGACTCAACCTACTTCCACATTTTTCCTAGCTGTGTTTGCAATATTTTTTTCTAGGCTGCTTGACTTGCTCAAAATTATTCACTTTGCTCTGCTACTTTTGGGTGCTCTGCCATGCTAAACTCTGCTTGAATTCTCGAATTCCTCGGTGTCGTTCCATTATCTACTGTTACTGCCACCGCCTACTCTACTTTATCTCCATTCATCTTCTCAACTGTTTACTTCTTGAAACAATTCATATTACTATCGATAAATTTCTTGCCTCTTTTACCCTTCTGCACAAGCTGCCTTAACTCATATCTGACTAAGAACCTCTGCCTCTCTGCTCAACTGTGCACAAACCTTTAAGCTTTCTTTTAAATTTTTGGTAACTTATGAACATTGCTTTCCATGCTTCCGCTGCGCGCCACTCTGATTACACCAGATATTTGGCAAAATATTCCATAAACTCTACTCTCCTTATTGCTTCCAATTATTTTCCATTCGCACTGTTATTATGACTCCAGCTGGATTCAATTCTAACTTTATTGGCATCTCAAATAACTTTACTTAATCAATAACACTGGAAGAAAATATCGAAATCTCTAAACTGCTTTCTTTAATATTTCAATTCTAGTTGTGCCACATGCTTAAATTTTGAATCCTGCCATATCGCTGTTGACATATCCAGCTCATTTCATTCCTTTCCTGCTTGAATAATACATTATGTCTTATCTAATCAATCTATTACATAATCTTCAAAATATTGCTCTCATTACTGTTTCATTACATTCTCTTATCACATGATAACACTACTCAACTAACTTTGTTCATCTTCTACCTTCAACTTTACCGAACTCTTTCTTAATCAGGTACCCCTGTCTCTAAACTGTTCATTGTTTATCTTTCTTTTTTTTTTTTTGTAAAAGTGAAACAAGATCAGCGGCTGGTCGAGTGTACTACACCCCAGCAGGGGAAGCAAACCCACTCCCCCAGGCGATTAGCCTGTTGCACAAAATTTTATTATAAGTGAAAGAGTACAAATACTACGGGGCATTCCCTTGAAAGACCAAACATCAAGATCTAATGTTCTAGAGACCCATCTGATCCCCAACATAAGCAAAGAGACAGGGACGAGGGAAGTCATTAGCTGAGGGAAAAACAACATTACAACGCTCGGCACAAGCACGATTTGCAAAAGCATCAGCCACTTGATTACCCTCCCTGAAGACATGCGATACATGAACACCATGAAGCTGAACAAAGTCACGAACTACTGTCCACCACCTGTAGCAATCCCAAGTTGGAGCGACGCCACAATGTAGGGAGCTAACCAAGGCCAAAGAATCTGAGCAGATATGAGTGACCAAAAGACCCTTCTCAGAAGCAAGAGAGACTCCACTGTTCATTGTTTATCTGATCTTGCTTCTCCTTTTTGTACTTATCAATTCCAATTTCCATACATTTCTTGCTCTCTCTATTCTATTCTGCAATACTCTAATCTGCTTATTACTCTTTAATTATTCTGCCTTTTATTCTTACATCAAACTCTGAAATACCCTTATAGAAGGATACCTTTACCCAACTAAATCACTTTCTGCACACTAATAGGCCAACTCTTATCGAGCATTTTCTGAACCCTCTAATTATATTTGTTTCATAATCTACTATACCCTTTCTTTCTCTGATCAATAACTCTTCATCTGATCTATATTGCCGCTTACACTATTCACGATATAATTTCTACAAAACACTTCTCTTATCTATTCCACTATCTGGCTATCTACATGTACCATTTATACTACAATTCCTGCTAATACACAATCATCCTTTATTGAATTACTACCAAAGCTAAAATCTGAAACTGATTTCTTTAAATACTATAACTTGCTTTGCCTGATTTCTCTATTCTATTTTGCTGCTCTATTCTCAAATGCTGAAACCATTGCTACTACATCATACTTACCGCGATCCTTCCATTCAAGCCTTCACTTTAATTCCTCTCATCATTTACCTTGCAATTCCACTTAACCTGATACTTCTCAACTGCTTCTTAATTAATCCATTCCTTTCTATTATGTCCCATGTAACTCTACCTTATTTCAAACATTCTTAATCTTAACCTCCATATTTAACACTGTATTCTTTAATAAACCGTATTCTTTAATAAACCATTCAGTACAATCCTACAAACTGCCACTTACCAAATAAATGATTTTCTTGTGAAATTCTCAAAAAATTCTAACTGTGCACTGATCTTCCTTTACTCTCTCTCTCTACTTAACTAACACCTCTGTGCATACTTACGTAGATCTCTATATCAAATTCCCATTATCATCATTATTTACAAGAATCACAACAGCACTATTTCCAAGCTCTTTAATGTACTCATCTCTAATCACCAAATACACTTATCCTTGTATGACTACGACAAATCCTTGCTTCTCTATTTACCAATACCTCATCTAAAACTAATCTGCCTCTCTCAATTATTCCAAACTTCCTATAACACTAATCACAATATCACCCAGGCTGTTTTGTTAATACTTACTAACACAAATCTTGAACACTACAATACCTCTGCCAAGGTCCTCAACCACAATTCTTAACACATACCATTCCTCGTTAATAATACTGCTCTTATGGTTGTCCCATCACACTAACATCTTATACATGTCTCTGTAAACACTATACCTTGTCAACTCTATACCTTGCTAACACATATCAGACATATCCTTCTCAGAACACTACTCTACCTTTCCTGATTATCATAGCCAAATTCACTAATCTCTTTTCAATTTATATAACTGAAAATCTTTAAACATCCATACTTTAACTGCAACTGGCAGACTAATGTAACCACTCAACTTATACTACTAACCTCACCATTTCGTTCTCTGCCATTACTAACAACTGCCAGTGTGTAAACAATCATACCCATTTCAGAAATTGGGATTCCTCCAACCACATCCTCTCTCAGCCATTACCAATAACTGCCAAACTTATAAAAACAAACACACAATACACATGACAAAACTCACGTGAAAAACCACTTTAAACCACATAAAACAGTAGACTTACAACCAGCAGTGGACATTAAACCATGTCTTGAGACATTGTAACCTCAATGTGTTTTCATATTCTAACTGGACTATGCTCTGATACCAACTGTAGCAGCCCTGGATATTTATGCCCAATAAGGCTCTATATCCAGATCTGCCATCCGCGAACGGACTGAAGTCTCTCAAGGGATAGCTCGTACACGTGTCTAGTAAGAATATAAAAGACAACCACAACAGTATAAGACACAAGAAAGTACATGTGCTCATATCTGTATATGACAATTTACAACTATCCAAATACATTATTACATGTCCAATAAAAAGAGTACAACTACCTGGGGCATACTCCGAGGGAGCGCAAGCTCACATAACACAACTAACGCTATTGCTGGTGGTACAAGTCTGCCACAACGCCTTTGCAAGCCATACAAATGGTAAGCCATGAAAAGAACTGTAGGGGAGTTAGCCTCAACAAGTCACAGGCTCAATAGGGACTATCCAAAACATCACACAACACTGAAGAGACCTCAACCCCAGAGGGTCTCACTGGAAACACTAATAGTCAAACCATATCATGCTCACAACAAAGCATAATTAACAACAACTAAACATAATTACATCAGCTAATACAAATTTCAGAAAGGAAGAGGGACAATAGGACTAGCACAGCACCACTAGTCTGCCCAACAACTGCAATGCCTAAGCCACAATCCTCATAGGAAAATCATTACAACAACTGGTCGCCGAAGCTACAAGCTTCACAAGCAACCTACCTATGAAGGGTAAAAGGACTGGTTGCAGCTAGCCAATCCACCTCACATCAAAACATAATCGGATGCTTACTCGAAGACGAGTAGAAACACAACCCGTGGAAGGTCATTCCACACACCCCCACAGAACACAAGTCCACCTCAACATCTGAAAGGACTGGTACACGAAGTACCACAACACAAAACTACCCACAAAGGGCACAGGTACCTACTACTATGAGGTACCACAATGGAATCACAACCAAAATCGTGCCACCACCAGGGCACACCACAATGGGTAAAACCTCAACCAACTTGTCACACACACAAGCCACCACCAGTGGCAAAGCACGGGTCAGAAAGAACGATGCCACCACATTGGAACGGACTACTAGTTCATGATGTTAGTATCCAACCCGGACAACACAACATAAGAACTACCTCTTAGTCTCGCAGTCACGGACGAAAGGTCCAACTATCGCTCCACAAGCATAATCCAAAGAACAGTGGAGACCAACCAACACCACACCTGCAGACCACACAGCTGCAGGCCCATGCCTGGCACCTTTAGGCAATCTGGCCTGAGCTCCCTAAAGTGAGACACTGGAAACACAGGACTACCTGGGGCCCAGTACGTCTACTGGTGTCCGTACCCCCAACCACGAGCGCGCTACAACCGACCGCACACCCACAAACACAAGTTGCTGCCCTCTGTCGTCTTTCCCTCAGTCGGATGTACAACTCAAACACATGAGTGAGGGTGTCCAAGACAGATGACACAGACCTCGACAATGCACACAGTACTGAGACAAACCCCGAGCACTAACGTGCTTGGCTCACACAAAACCTGGGGTACCCGACTAGAGAGGTATTCGGAATAGGCACCGGACCACCGCACTCGGCTAGCACATAAACCACGTCAGTCACTTAATACATGGTGAAACTTATATCACGATACATTAAATATAATTGGCTCATCACCGGTCACCATGTGACCTCCAAGCTAACCGACACTAACGCATACTTAAATCACAATGACATACAACAATCTTACCTGTCATTGGTCATCTCATGAGCTCTATTGCCATATCAATACAATATATAATCACTTAATAACCATACCTATACATCACTAATGAAACCATCTTAATAATAATACAAAAGATATTAAAGGACTGAAGCTAGGTTCACACTGGAACCTCAATGCTCTACCACTACAAACTAACCACAACAGTTATATTATAATAAACACAACGTCGAAACACTTGCCATGCACACACAAACCAGATGCACGGCCCTCAAACCACGTAAACACCATGCAAACGATATGATCCACGAGCGCTACAAGTGCATTGGCACCACATATCCATGCCATGCACAACATTTTAACGATAATCGGATAATCGTACCAGTAAAACAAACACAACCAATTCTCTTGGCTGTGATCGCGACATAGGCAACTGTCAACTTCTGATAGCGACACCCCGACATGTCGCGATCTAAAAGTCTAACGTGACGGGTTGGCCTGTCGCGTTCACAACGCGACAGAGGGCTCCGTCGCCTTCACAGGCCGGAAGCCTAATCTGGGTTCCTATCTCCATATCACCGCCACAAACCATACAAACCACGTTTAATTCCCATTTTTCATGCTTTACTCAATGACCTAGCATGATATCTACTGTTCTTTAAGTGATTAACAAACCAAAAATGCGTCACATGCAATTCACAACATGAAAATGGGCAGAATCACCCTACCTTCATGAAGAACACGAAGACCAATCACAACCCGGTGTTTCCCTGCTCCGTGCGACGTCCTCGCGGCGCGAGAGCACGCAAAAAACTCCTCCAGAACCCCGAATCGCTCAAAAACCTGTGCAAAAACTCCTCCCTGGCCGAGCAGAGCTTCCTGAGCTCTGTTCGATTTACCTATCTTAAAAACGCATCACAGTTGGGAACGCGACGCACTCTACTGTCGCGACAACAACGCGATGTAGGTGGCCGTCATCTTCCTACTGCTGACGTCAGCAAGCCACCCGACGCGCGACACGCGGCGGACATGCAGAAGAAGACCCTCAAGCATCGGCAACCTGAACACGACACTCAACACTGTCACATTAAGAACGTGATGCCAGGCTATGTCGCGCTCACAGAAAGAGAACCTGTGAGCACTTTGGGCCCAACCTGCCGACCCACAAAGTCTCACAACATGCGAAAACACCTGAAACACAAACTAATGGGCCACACACTAGCCACCAAACCCGCTAGCAAGGTTCCGCGTAGATCCGAAAAAAAATGCGCGACATTATAATTTTGCTTTGCCTGGTCATGACTACTTTGAGTTGTCATGGGTTTGATTTCCCACAAACAATGCTAATTGAAGAGGCAATCTTTGCCTGCTTGGAGAATCCCCTCCAATAGTGTAGCGGGCCTAAAAGATAGATAAATGGTCAAGGGCCCTAAGAATGACTTCCCAGGACAAAACCTCTGATGCTTAAGTCGAAATAGACTAGACCAATGATAAGATTTCTCTTCACCACAATTTTATGTCTTTGAGTGGCTTACCTGTGCACGAAGGGTTCCTAGACTTTTATAGGCTTCTCTTCCTATGATCCTTGTAACTCTTATCTGTTATGAGTGTAGTTATGAGCAATTAAGAGGGAGTTAAGGCGAGGTGTCCATTCCTGAGAGTTATTCCCCCCATCGTGGGGAGGAAACCTAAAAACCTACATTCCTCAATGTAATAGTTCTTCGCATTATGGAGAGTTAAAGTTGTGTATCAAGTGAGAATACTCAAATTCCCCGAGATAGGGGCAGCCGAGATATAGGGTAGCAGCCCATGACAAGCTTTCTTGAGATAACTTAGGTTCTCACCCTAATGCATTCTCAAATATTATCTTGGAAGCGTCACCCTATAAGTCGGCTCCCCCTGAGACGGTGTTCTCCAGATAGGAGTCGTCTTTCATGTGAGATCTTGGGCTGTTCTAGGCGCTGCGCGATGGGTTTGAAAAAGGGCCCTCACTTCTGGAGTTATGAGCCAATAATGGGCCAGTAGCTGTAATTGATCTAAGGCAGAAATTCCCCCTCTCCAATAATCTACGATAGTTAGGCATGCGCGTCAAAAGGTTGGGCAAAAAGACATCCTTATATTTTAATGGCGCATGACCATACATGATCAATAAAAAGATACCGTGTACTGTGCTTCTAGTGGAAGTGAATAATCTCAGCCTAATTATCTATATGTTTATGCGTCCCGGTCCCATCCTTTCATTGGTATGGTTTTCGATAATATGACCTTTGAGTTTTTTATTTTAATTTTTCTTTCATATATTATAAGATTAGAGATGGTAAGATTTTCATTATTGTGGCATGTTGTGCGGATTATCTAAACTCTTATAGTAAGGAAAAAGCACTTGTCCTTGTTATTCACTGAGTAGCCGTTGTTTCATGGTAGGACGAACAGTTCAATTTTAAAATCAGAATAATGCGTCTATTCTAAAATCTAGGAAAATGTTATTTACATGGCTGTCAAAAAAAAAATAATAGCTTGTTGATTTTTTAAAATTTAAATTGTTTTATCTTCCGTTTTGGTCTTTAATAATTGAGTATGTTCCATAAACAAGAAACTAGAGAATTTTAATACCGAGGGCCAATGGCTTCTCATTTATCTTTCATTGGTTTGGAAAGCAGTCCAAAACTACTCTAGCTATCTGTATATTACTGTAAGCAAACAGCAGTTAATACCTTTCCTCGTGGGAGAAGGTGTGCAAGAAGATCTAGGGAGAGAGTTGGGGAAAGGCAGAGAGACCCCACACCGTCCCTTCCCAGGACTCTTCGTATAATCTATCTATCCATCTATTTATTTATCTATTTATCTGTCTGTATATATATATATATATAATATATATATACTGAACTGTTAATTAAATAGTTACACCATCTTAAGGGAAAAAAAAAGAGTTACAAGGATGAGATTTACATATCTAGAAGCATGGCGTATGGTTACGACAATAAATCAGCCTTGTCAGAAAAAACAAAAAAACGTTCCTGGGGGAGAGAGGTGATCAGACTGTTGTGGCATATGTGCATCATTTTTTTATGATCAAGTAGGTCAAAGAAATCCTCTTCTTTTGAATGAAGTCTGTCATATTTTTTTAATTATTAAATTAAAGATCTCTTTGATTATTTGTAAAATATATTCATGAAAGAAAAACTTTTCAGTGATTAATTATTACAGAAAAAAAACAAATGTCGATTTGATACCCACCTCAATGTTTTTCTTGAAATGATTTTCTGATATTTGTTTTTTAATAAAATATTTACTAAAAATATTTTTTATAAAATAAATCAAAAAAATAAAAAAAATAAAAAAATATATTCCGTAAGTCGACCACTCGATCGCTGACTGTTCGACATCAACTATCGAGTGTAGGACGTCCGACATTGGTAGCCGAATGTTGGGCGTCTGCTGTTGGACGTCGGACACCAATTTCGGGAGTAGGACGCCGGGCGCTGAACACATAGTGCCAGCCTAAGGATGTCAGGCATCAGACATCAGGTTGTCGATTATCGACCGTCGAATTTCACGTATCAGAGTGTAAGATTTAGAATGAAGATTGTATTCACACTTATAAAAAATTTAAGTGATAGAGAAATTTAAGAAAATAATTTATATAGTCTCATAAAAAATATTAAAATCTATAATTTTAGGTAAATTTTTTTATAGATTTACTTTTCTGTAGTACCAAATAAATTTTTATATAAAATTTTCTCCAAAACTTTTTTCTAACGTGAAATTTTACGTTGCCCTAAATTAGGCAATAGATCTATGCCATGGCGACCCGTCTCGAGAACGAACGCGGATCCTCTCGGGCGTTCATGCAGCACGGAGCAATGCTTGAATTTAAAAGGCCGGGGAGAGCGCAATCCGCCGGAGCATGTGGAGATCCCACAATGAGATTGAGCAGTGCAACATCCAAACGCAAGCGCGGCCGACACAACCCGCCCCCCTTTTTCTTCTTCCTAGCAACACCGCCACGACGCCGCCGACTTCCGTACGACGGCGGCAGGAGGGCCTTCTCTGTCCCCGTCATCATATTCTAATAATAATCTCCTCGTGCACGTTGCGTGGGTGTTCGTCTCAGGTCCTGTATCGATTAATGGATACCCCCGTCGTTGACGGGATTCCGTAACGTGGACCAGAAACAGTGCAGGCATATTAAACGGGATCATGACGGAAACATTTAGTCGTCTTCTCAGGGTTCGTCTCCTCCTCCACCATTTTTTAGTCTTAATTTAAGAAAAATAAGTACAGTACGGCCAACACATTAATTATTCTAGAAGGCTTCCATAAGGGCCCTCTCCATCCCATGGGGAATGCCAAAATTACCCCTTGCTGGTACATAGTTCCCAAAAAAAAAAAAAGGAGAAGGGGGAAGGGGTTTTTAGTTAAGATGACTTCCATGCAAACACTCCCTACGTCAGACGCACATCTTCGAGGCCGGACTCGTTGGTCAAATAAAGCCTACTCATACTGGTCAGTGATTGTTTGGAATATTCTTGTGTTGTTCATGTACGGAGGCAAATTAAGTTTGATATGAGAAGTGATTATGGCGGAGATTGATGTTGGGAAAAGGAAGTGGAGCTGAAACAGCACAGCGCAGCTGATTATTTAGCTGAGAAGGGTTTAAACTAAAGAGATCGGGTTCAGGAAACTTAATAGTTAGTATGAAGAGGGGAAGGAATGGTGGTGAAGGAGAAGATAAGTGTGCCTTCTAACAGCACACTTTTACGTGCCGTTTACGGCACCTTCCAATTTGTATTCTTTTGGATCGTGAAATCCAACACTAGCCTGTTGTGGTTGTCCTCGTGCGCTCTCTCTCTCTCAGCCGCCGCCCCCTTTCCCCACCACTTCTATAATTCCGGAGCCACCTCAAACCCCAACTTCTTCCTCTTAAGACCCTTCTTTTCTTTCCTCATCTGTTCCATCTCTCTCTCTCTCTGATCTGTTTCTTCTCCCTATCCTTCAGTCTCTCTCTGATCTCAATCCCTGGAGTATGGAGAATTTCTCGATACTGTTTCCTCCGCCATCTTCTTCCTACTTCTCCTCCCTCCAACCGGCTCCTTTCTCATCTGGTATGATCAGCGCCCAGGCCTTTGATCACTTCCAAGGCAATAACGCAGGTGGGTTCTTGGAGCTGAAGGGGGATGACCTCAAGGCTCCAAGCTCAGAGGTGAGCCATGGAGATCCTGAGATGGAGGCCATCAGCGCCTCCGATGAGGTGAAACCCGCGAAGAAGGGGGGGAAGAAGATCCGGAAGCCAAGATTTGCTTTCCAGACCAGGAGCCAGGTCGACATACTCGACGATGGCTATCGCTGGAGGAAGTATGGACAGAAGGCTGTCAAGAACAACAGATTTCCAAGGTCAGTAGCTTTCCGTGATCGAGCGCTGCAATTTTGGCACACAAATATATATTGTTTCTATTTTTTAGTACTGAAAACAAAAGTTTGGATATTCATTTTTTTTTTTTAATCCCTCACTGACGCCCTTGGTTATGAGTTTTTCATGTGTACTGTGTCATAAAGGTGAGATCCTCCACAAAGGCTTGCGCCAGATAATCGTATGATAAATCTAGATGAGACCGAAGTTCCAACCTAGCGAATGTGGTGCAAGTCGCGGATAATATAAACATATATTGCCACATCCCATCAAGATTCCTTGCATGGTTTCCTTCTTGATCAACTTTTTGCCATACTTCTAGAGGGCTTCCTATCAGGATAAGAAGTTTCATGAGGGATCCCTCTTTCATAGATTTCTCACACGTTTGGATTCCTACGCCCATATTTCCCTAGAATAATAAGAACCTCTTTTACTCGTATTTTCATACTTTTAGCCCTTTTCTGTCCACTTGAAGTGGACATTCGAGCAGTTATGAACGCATACATGAGAACTTAACAGGACAACAAGACATCTAATAATGCTTTGACACTTGTTTCTTCCTATATACATTAGATCTTCTATCTCAGATATCCGGCAAACCTGCATATAGAGTGCTGTAGCCACACCAAAACTGCCTGGGAGATACTGAAGGAAACTAATTAATGTGACAAAATGCTCTCAGCTTCCATAATATGATAAGCTCCATACAGATTCTAGAGAAACATCACAATATATGCAGGTACGTCGATCATACATGCCGCCTTCGTTATAGTTGGTGGTGGGGGGGGCATAGATAATAAGACATAGTATAATCGTAGATGCATAGTTTCTCTTCGGATCTGACCCTAATTCCACTAAGTGGAGCTGATGCATGCGTGCAAGTTTTTCACCATCAGTTTGGATCTTCCACTTGCTTTTTTCTATATGAAAAGTGTTCTCTAGCCACAGGGAAGTTGTTCGAGGTGTATCGAATGTATGTGCATCAAATTTTTACGACGCTTTTCCCTTTCTTTGCATTAGTTCTCTTGTTACAAATGAAAGAAGATAGAAGCTTCCTCCTTTCCTTCACAAAGACCCGGCAACCAATTTGTGGAGCCAGCTTGGTCGTCGTTACTAACTTCACATTTGACCAGGCCCGCGGCTCTCCACATTCCAAGCTTACTTCACAATTGTATCTTTGAAGACTGCATTGTAGCAACCTTGATTGTAAAAAGGGGATTTATGTAACATTCTCGCCCTATTCCCGTGGTATTTCTCTTTCGGGAGAATGTTATTCATACTCGCTTATGACACACTATTGATCGCCATAGGATATCCATTCTTTCACATATTACAGTATCCTATCCAATCAGATTATCCTGTGCATAGCATGGATTGACATATATAGAATACTGTTACTCTTATTCTAAGATATTCTTTCCAATCACATAAAAAAAAAACTGGTGATTTATCTTAATTAATTGTTAGTGGACCATCTCATTTCAATTTATGCAAGCTAGTGCAATGTGTGAGACTTCTCCTAAGATATGTCTTCGGGGAGTGTATATAGTATTTTCTATTTGTGGATGTTGTTTCCCTGCTCGATCCTAGGCCGAATGGGCCTCCACATAAGGAAAGAGGGAATGGACGGTCGCCGGTGCGGAGATGGCCTGTAAAACCCAGAAGGATCAAGGGGGACCCGGTTGAAGAACCGGGGAGAACCCTCCGATGCCAAAGTCAGGTCAGACTGTAAAGGTGGAAGGAATAGAAGATCTCTGGTGTGTGTTCGCACGTGGGCGAGTATGAGGGGGAAGGTTTCGTACCATTTCCTGAGGATTACCCGTGCCTTTTATAGGCAAGGGATATGAAGAGTTCGGACATAATCTCCTTCAATGATGATCGAAGGGACGCGTCGGTTGGAGTCCCTAGGCAGGGACTTGTCTAATGGGATCTTTCGTGGTTAATGCAATTTAACCATGGGGCGCATGTCGCGCCGTTATATTAACAGTCGTTGGTAGGCGAAGGGCTGTACCGGGCGAGGGGTGCCGCATAGGGGCCTGCTCGGCCCGGCTGCGCGGCGCTCGGTGCTCGATAGCGCTGCTCGGCGTTTGGTGCCTTAGGAGAGGCTTGAGGAGGTTCGAATAAGAGGCATGTGGTTTGTCTAATAGACCACGTTCCGTTCGAATAGGCTGTGAGGTGTCTGGAGACTACACTCGGGGCCCTTAGGCATTTGGCAGTCAGAGTGTGTTCGGAAGCCAGGGCTAAACTTGAGGACACGTTGCTCGATGACCAGCACCTAGACGTCTTGATGGGCCATGGTGGGCCAGTAGGCCTAGGAAGTTGAAAATAGCCTCTACACTTGCCTCCCACCCTCTCAAGTCTGCTCGGATGTGACCAAGAGCACTTGATAGGGGAGATGTCTGCTTGACGACGCCCTCGCATTAAATGCCACACCGACCGCGGCAGTGCGTACGGTCCTGTGGTGACACCATTGGAGCTCTCCTTTAGGATTCCGTTTCATGATGGCGGAGGAGACGTGTCGCGTTCCGGGGGCGGAACGGCCTGTTTGAAAGACCTGATGGAGCGGGCAAACCGCCACTTCTGCCTTTGAATTTTGCGCCTCTCCTTCCTTATATGGAAGAGGAGGGGAGAAGGCAGGGCCTCGCGCTTTCCTTCTTCAGAAAAACATCACTTCTTGCCACTGCCTATTGTCTTCCTCCTGCTTTCTCGTTGCCCCCTCGTCGTTTCCTTCTCAAGCGGCGATGTCGTAGTGAGAGGGGAAGGCGGTTACTGCTACCGGAGTGAGCGGAACGGCACCGGGGACGACAAGAGGGCCGAACTATAGATACTTCGAAGACCTCCGCGAGCTCTTTCGCATCGGAGAGGAGTACGACATCATCCTCGCCAATGAGAACGAGCCGTACCTACTAGAGAAGCCGGGCTGCTTCATCCTCTCCCTGGACCTCCTGGAGGTAGAGTTCCGACTGCCGCTGCGGGAGGTGGCGAGGAGCCTACTGAGCGCATGGAAGGTCGCTCTCATCCAGTTGACGCCCAACTCGTAGAGGACGATCTGCGTGTTCTGCATCATCTACGTGTTGCGGGGAGTGCGAGCCACAGTGGACATCTTCCGGGGGCACTTCAGCGTTGCATCTTCACCGTAGTCTGGCAACGGTGTGTACTATACCAAACACCGACCGAACAAAATGCAGATTCACTTTTCGAGCAAGTACTCCAACAACGATGGCTGGACGAGTCACGTATTCTTCGTCGGCCGTTGCCAGGGGGATGGAGCGCCTGAGTGGGGGTTCCCGACTCAGATCCACAACCCTCTGAAGAAGGATCTGGTGCTCCTCTTGATCCGAGAGGAGGCAAAGGCTTCGGATAGTCTAAACTCAGTGCTCGTGGAGAACGCGGAGGACTATTTGATGGAGTTCCAACTCGTCGAGCACGGACTCAGCCTAGCATGGGGTGAGTGTTTTAGCTTTGCTTTCACCCTTTTTGATTTGTTAGGAAATCGCCTTCTGATTCCTCCTTTGTATGTAGATGCTATAGAGCTGGCCGCCGGCCGAAACCAATAGGACATGGCCCTCTACGCCGAACAAATAACCGTCAACTCATACCTGATGTATCAGGGCGAAGGTGCACCCCTGGCCACATCCGAGGTGAGTCGACCTACCAGCAAACATCCTATCGAGAAGCGGCCTCTCAAGATTAGTCTTCGGAGAGAGTCTGCATCTCTGACGTCCGCGGAGGGCGGCGCAGGAGGCCGAGGAGGAGGAGGAGGCTCCCCAGCTGCAACTTCAGAAGAAGAGGAAGCTAGTGAAGATGGACGATCAGGGGAGGCCGAGGGCCTCAGTTGTGACGAAGCCCTTGACGGTTGAGGCGATGCTCACAGAGCTGGGTCTCGGCAGCGAGGACCTAGTCGTCGTCAGAGATCCTCGGACGAGGACTCCTTTGAGAAGCTCGTCGCAACGCTGGAGCACTTGGCTCCCATTGTTAGTCCGAGAGGGGGGCGCTGAGCAACGCGGAGCGGGCACTCGCCGTGACAGAGGGACCGCTGAGTACAGCGATCGCGAAGGGGACGACCCTAGAGCTGCTACTTGCTCCCGTGGTGACCTCCCAGACGGCTGCTGTGGGGACCACCGCAGAGGGAGTGCTAGAGCTCCCAACGTCACTTGGTGCTGTGGCAGAGGGCTAGTCGTCGACGGAGTCGTACGTGCCTGTCGCCGAGCAATCGGAGGATTGTGGTGAGGCGGGGAGTTCGCGAGAGGTGACTACTGAAGGAATCGAGGGCACGGAGGTGGCGGCTACAGGCACGGCCTTGAAGTGAGCGCTCGAAGATTCCGTCCACACCTACGAGCAGTATGTCGATGTGGCCGAGACCAGGACAGGGTCTGAGGAGGACTGTGCACCTCTATCAAGAGTGTTGTTTATAAAGACCCCGTCCAAGCCCTCGGAGGTAGACTAGAGGCGGCCTTTGGACACCTTCAAGGGGGTCTGTCGAGGAGGCTGCCCCCTTGCCCAACAACCGAGCAGCTCGAGGTGCTCACGTGGTGCCATGGTTTGAGCCCGGAGGAAACCCCAGAGCGGTCCGAGGAGGTCTGGAGGGATGGCCATTTGGAAGACGACGTCGACCTCGACCTCGACGAGCTAGTCCATGACATCACTCGATCGGTGGAGACGCTCCGGAGGTTAACGTCTCGAGAGCAAGATCACCATCACATGTGGGATGTCGAGATCACGTTCTCGGTGGAGCGCGCCACCGTCGCCAGGAAGCTGAGCTGCAGAAGAAGAAGAACAACCTCCAGATAGCGCTTAGAGCCTCCGAGCTGGAGCTGGCGATCACAAAGGCAGAGAAGACTACCCTCACGGGGGTCCTCTGTGAGGCTGAGACTCGTGGGGTCACCGAGTACATGGCGTGCCGGAGTTCTAGGAAGACCTGGAGCAGTACGGCGCGGCCTGCTACAACGTTGGGCTCGAAGTCGGTGAAGACCGAGGATGAAGATTTGCCACTCTGGAGTACGCGCGTGAACGCATCGAAGCCACCTCCGAAATGCTGACGACAAACCTAAGACCCCCGTCTGGATGGGGTCCATTTTGCAAGCTTTCGAGCAGGACGGATGCCTTCCGGGGACAAAGAGGCAGGCCCCTCCGGCCAAGCACCCTGATCCGTGTATCTCTTCCTTTTTTTGTGTGTGTATGTAATCTGGCCTTAGTGGCCCTCCGTACAACTTTTGATGAAATGAAAAGACCATCGTTTTGAGTATATGCATGGCTCCTTTTCTGTCTTCTTCCTTGTCTTGTTCAGTTCGAATCAGAATTCATCAGTGTCTAGAGGCTCGTAGGTACCTCACAGGTTTTTCGAGCTGAAGAGCTCTTTGCCCGGGGTTGTACCGAACACCTCTGTTTGGGGACTTAGGTACCGCGCAAGCCTTCCGAGCTAAAGAGCTCTTGGCTAGGGGTTGTACCGAATGTCCTTATGTTTTTGGGTTTTTTGGGTACCGCACTAGCCTTTTTAGTTGAAAAGTTTCGACTAGGGGATGTACCACACACCCTTTTCACAGACTGATAAAACAAGAAGAAGAGAAGTAGGATGCCAAACATAAGGCTTTTATAGATTGTAAGCCTTTACATTGGATAGATGCCAGGATCTTGGTATGGCCTTGCCGCTAAGGGTGGTCAGCTTGTAGGAGCCTTTCCAAGAGCATTTGTGACTTGATAAGGTCCTTCCCATTTTCGGGGCGAGTTTGCCAGTTGCTCTTCGGGGGTGTAATGCCAAGCAACGACGTAGAACAAGGTCACCTTCAAATAAGCGCTGTTCCTGAACTCGGGAGTTGTAGTACTATGTGAGCCGCTGTTGATAGGAGACCAGTCTAATGCTGGCGTCGCTCTTACCTTTGCTAAGCATGTCCAGGTTCTCCCTTAGCGCGCGGTTGTTGGCTGCTTCATCAAAGTGAGTTGTTCGGATCATGGGGAGAGCAACCTCTAGAGGCATAACAGCTTCTGTGCCATAGGCCAAGTGGAAGGGAGTCTCCCCGGTGGCCACCCGAGTAGTTGTTCAGTGGCACTAAAGCACATTGGGGAGCTCCTCGATCCACGAACTTTGAGCGGCTTCCACTCTAGTGCATATCCATGCAGCAATGTCGGTTGGTGTTTTTGACCAACCCATTAACCTGGGGATGAGCGACTGATGAGAAGTGATTGTAGATGCCGACTTCCAAGCACTTCTGTTTGAAGAGGGTGCTGTCGAACTGCTTTCCATTGTCGGAGGTGATCACTTTCGAGATCCCAAACCGGCAGAGGATGTTCTTCCATACGAACTTCGACGCGGCCTAGTCGGTGATCGTGGCAACAGGCTCTGCCTCGATCCACTTGGTAAAGTAGTCGATGGCGACGAGCAGGAATTTCTTCTGACCCTTAGCCTCTGGGAACGGTCCCATGATGTCAATCCCCCATCGAGCAAAAGGGCGTGGTTCGAAGATTGTGTGCAGTTGTTCGGCAGGCTGGCGGATGAGCTGCCCAAACTTCTGGCACTCTGGACACTTCTTCACGTAAAACATGTAGTCCTTTTGTAGAGATGGTCACCAGAACTCTGCTCAGAGGATGCGGCGCGCCAAGGCTCTGTCGCCCAAGTGGTTGCCGCCTCGGGAGGACTGAGGCATCGCAAGAGGGGCCTGAGAGGGAGCGCTGGTACAGTTGCCCTCGACGATAGTGAACTTTTGGTGGCACAGCCTGATCTTGCGAGCTTCAGCTTGGTCGGGAGGGATTTCTCCTCGAAGCAGATAGGCCAAGCCGGTCCTTCCAGCTCAGAGCGGGTTGATCGGTTTCAATGGCCGCTATATCCACCTCGATGCTCGACAAAGAGAGCTCTTCAACGAACACGGAGCGAGAAGGGGTGATGTCACCTGAAGATGCTAGTCTAGCAGGTGCATCAGCCTGCGCGTTCTGCTCTCGTGGGGCGTGTATGACTTCAAAATAAAGGAGGCCTTCTACTTGGTGCTTGACTTGTTGGAGGTACTGGGCCATGCGGGGCTCCTTGGCTTCGAACTGGCCGTTAACCTGGCTGGCGACAAACTGTGAGTCACTAAAGGCCTGTAGCCATAGTGCTCCATGGTGCTTGCCATTCGGATGTCAGACAGGAGTGCCTCATACTCGACTGCGTTATTTGAGGCGGTTGAAGCGAAACTTAAGGGCGTACTAAAATTCCATACCCTCCAGGGGTGAGGACCAGCCTTGCGCCACTTCCTGTGACGCAAGAGGACCCATCAACATAGAGCTCCCATGAGGGCTCATTCACTAATGGAGGACCCTTCTCGGTCAGAAGGGTGCATTCCGCCATGAAGTCCGCCAGCGCTTACGTCTTGATAGCTGTCCTTGGTCGGTAGCTAATGTCGAATTCCCCGAGCTCAATGGCCTATTTAATGAGCCTGTCGGAAGCCTCTAGGCACTGAAGGATAAGATTTAACAGTTGGCGATCAGCACCGTGATCGGATGGGCCTGGAAATAGGGCCAGAGTTTTCGAGCAGCCGTGACGAGCGCCAGAGCGAGCTTCTCTGCTCAGGGGTATCTTCTCTCAGCCTCTTAGAGCACCCTGCTTACGTAATAAACAGGATGCTATGTCATTGCCTCTTCTCTAATCAGCACCGTGCTTATGGAGTTTTCGGTAATCGAAAGGTACACAAACAGTGGTTCTCCAAGCATCGGTTTTGAGAGGATCGGTGGGGCAGCCAGGTTTGCTTTTAGCTCGGTGAAGGCCACTTCGCAGTCCTCGGACCACCGTACTTGCCCCCCTTACGGTGAGGCTCCTTTGAGGACTCGCAACAATCTTATGAAGTTGAATCTTCTTTCTACTGCTCGAGACATGAAGTGATTGAGTGCTGCGAGACGTCTGGTAAGCCGTTGGACGTCTTGTATAGTCTTTGGGCTGCTCATTTCCAGTATGGCTCGGATCTTCTCAGGGTTGGCCTCTATTCCTTTGTTAGAGATTAGGAAGCCGAGGAATTTCCACGAGCTCACTTTGAATGCGCACTTCACCGAGTTGAGCTTCATGTTGTACCTTCACAGGGTAGCGAAGGTTTCCTCTAGGTTGGTAATGTGGTCGGCGCTTGGGCGCATTTTGACCAGCATGTCATCGACATAGACTTCCATGTTGCGCCCAATCTGCTGCTTGAACATCTTGTTGACCAAATGTTGATAGGTTGCGCCCGTGTTCTTCAGACCAAATGGCATTTTAGTGAAGCAGTATAGGCTGAGGTTGGTGATGAACATCGTGGCATCCTGATCCGGGGGATGCATACTGATCTGGTGATAACCACAGTAGGCATCCAAGAAGCTGAGAAGCTCATGTCCGGAGGTAGCATCCACCAGCTGGTTGTTGCACGGCAGCGGGAAATTATCCTTGGGCATTGTTTTGTTGAGGTCCTTGTAGTCCACGCAGACGTGCCATTTGCTGTTGGTTTTGCGCATGAGGACCACATTGGAAGTTCATTTCGGATATTGGGCTTCTCGGAGAAGCCCAACTGCTTGGCTTGTGATGACGTGATCATGGATCATGGTCTGCTGTTCTCGGTTGACTAGTCATCATCTCTGCTAGACAAGTGGAACCCTTATGTCCAAGTTGAGATGGTGAGTCATTACCTCGGGAGGGATGTCGGGCAGCTCGTCGTTTGACCACGCAAACACATCCAAATTGGCGATCAGGAAAGCCTAGTGGCATTGCTGTTCGATTTCTGGCAATAGTGCTCTAACATAGAGGACATGTTCAGGGTCGTCGTCTACCTGTATAGGCAGTAGATTGGCGGGCATTCCTCGACTGGTGGAGGGTTCGCTGGTCGGCGGAGGCGGGACCACTGGGTCTGCAGCGGACTGTTTATTTCGCAGGGAGAGAACATAGCACCACCGAGACTCACTTTGGCTGCCGAGAATCTCTCCGACACCGTGCGGAGTGGGGAACTTCATCTTCTAGTGCAGAGAGGAGGGTACAGCTCGGATGCGGCTGATCAAGCCTCTACCAAAGATGGCATTGTACTCTGGCATACTCCGGATCACAAGAAATTCCACCAACTTGGTCATGCTGTTTAGTGCAGTCCCTAGGGTGATAGGGAGGCATACCCGACCAATGAGATGCATCAAGACTCCAGAGAAGCCGAATAGAGGCGATTCTATTGGGGAGTGCTAGTCGGCTTTCAAGCCCATCATTAAGAAATAGTCATATGCCAACACATCGCGGGTGCTTCCATTATCTACCAGAATGCGGCGCATGGTACAATGATTGATGGTGGCCATGATGACCAATGCATCAGAGTGAGGAGTCGCAACTTCTACAAGGTCATTGTCAGAGAAGGTGATAGCCTCCTCGGAAGATGCGTGCACAAGGCTGGGATAAGGGCTTGGTCGTGGCGCCGGGGCCATTCGACCTGGTGTACCCGTCGAGCATAGTAATGTCGGCTCTGGCTGCTTTCTCCGGCCATGCCGAAACCACCCGCGATGACATTGATCTCCTGCCCATTCGGCTCATTGTTGATGGGCTTCTCAGGGGTTGTTCTCAGCGTCTCAGGTGGCCTTCGTCGCGGCGCACATACCATCTGATGTAGCCGCACTTGATCAAGGATTTGATCACATCCTTGAGTTGACGGCATTCGGAGGTGTTGTGGCCATGGTCATGGTGGAAGCGATAGTAATTGTCTTGGTTGTGCCTGCGGGGATCAGAGCGCATCCTGGGCGACTATCGAACATACTGTTCATTCCAGATTTCGGCCAGAATCTGTTCGGGGGACACCGTGAGGGGGGTGTAGTCAGTGAAGGGTCATGGTCGACGCGGTGAATCACCGTTGCTCCGGCCCTTCTTTTGTTCTCGGTCGGAACCATTGTTGGAACGCCTCTTCTTTTCCGACGACTTGCCCTGTTCGTCCAGCTAGCTGCCAGGCTCTCTTTGCACGTAGAGTGGCGCTGGGCAGTGGATAGGAGCTCGGCAAGGGTGGTCGGTTGCTGCACCCTGAGCGTCCTCTGGAAGAAGCCATCACGAGTGCCCTAGATGAGGGCACTAGTGGCCAGGGGGACGTCCAGGTGCGGGATGCGGAGCGTCTTAGTCTAGAGCTGCTTGACGTAGTCGCATAGCGCTTCTCCTCGCTTCTGGCGGATGGACAACAAGGAGGCCGCTGTGCGCGGCTGCGACCTTCCACCTAGGAAGTTGTCCCTGAAGGACTTCTTCAACTGGTGGAAGGAGAAGAAGGAGCCTGCAGGGAATGTTTCGAACCATGCTCGTGCGGTTTCTTTTAGTGTGGCCGGGAAGGCCTGGCACTTGGCCGCATTTGATGCTCCATGGAACACCATGTGCGACTCGAACCCGTGGATGTGATCCCCCGGGTCAGTGGTGCCATTGTAGGGTGTGATGGAAGGCAGGGCGAGCTTTGGTAAGACCCGAGCTTCGAGGATCTCTGTCACGAACGGGGAGCAGAAGTCTAGGTCATCTTCTACCAGAGGCTTACCCCCAACCCTTTGGACCATCGTGTCCATCTGGCGAGTGTGATCTTCCATACGCTGCTCCAGGTCAATGACACGATGCAAACGTCTGGTGAGCTCACGGTCATAGTGCGTCGAGACTTCACGTTGGGACCCGTGAGAGTTGGCACCGATGACAGAGCATGGAGGATGGGGTACCGCCCTCGACCTGCGAGGTGACTCCTCTCGCCACTTAGGGGTGTTGTGGGCTGAGACCGCATGTCACGAGCGTCGGGGGGATGCCTCCCTGTGCTCCTAGCACACGGATGGAGCCTGCGGTTGTCGTCGGGATGACTCTGCTTTTTGCTCCGGTTGGGGATGAGTAGTTGGGGCCGTTGCCTTGCCAACTGCACCTAGAGCCCCTGTCAGACCCTCATTAGTTGCTGCAGTTGCCCCCAGAGCTCTGCTACTTCCTGGGCCGACGCTGGGGCATCAACGATATGACCATTGATAGTCGCTCTGGCAAGGGCAACACGGTCATCGGCAGGAGGGGCCTGATCGTGTGCGTCTTCATGCGACTGATGTGAATGCGTCGCCCGGCTCCCGAGGATCTAGTGAGAGGATCGACTACGAGCCATGGCAGTTGTCGTTCCCACAGACGGCGCAAAAAATGTGGACGTTGTTTCCCTGCTCGGTCCTGGTCCGAATGGGCCTCCACTTGAGGAAAGAGGGAATGGACTGTCGCCAGTCCGGACAATGGCCTACCAAAACCCAGAAGGATCAATGGGGGCTCGGTTGAAGAACCGAGGAGAGCCCTCCGATGCCAAAGTTAGGTCGGACTGTAAAGGTGGTAGAAATAGAAAGTTCTCTAGTGTGTGTTCGCGCATGGGAGAGTATGAGGGGGAAATGTTGTGTACCTTTGCCTGAAGATTACCTGTGCCTTTTATAGGCAAGGGATACGAAGGGTCCGGACACAATCTCCATCAATGATGATCGAAGGGACGCGTCGATTGGAGTCCCTAGGCAGGGAGTTGTCTGATGGAGGCACTGGTTGGGATCCTTCATGGTTAATGCCCTTTAACTATGGGACGCGTGTCACACCATTATATTAACTTCCGTTGGTAGACGAAGGGCCATACTGGGCGAGGGGCGCCGCGCAGGGGCCTACTTGGCTGGGGCTGCGCGGTGCTCGGTGCTCGGTGCTCGATAGCGCTGCTCGGCATTTGGTGCCTTAGGAGAGGCTTCAAGAGGTTCGAACAAGAGGCCTATGGTCTGTCCGGTAGACCACGTTCTATTCGAATAGACTGTGAGGTGTCCGGAGACTGCACTCGGAGCCCTTAGGTGTCTAGCGGTCAGAGCGTGTTCGGAAGCCGGGGGCACGTGGCTCGATGACCCGCACCTAGATGTCTTCATAGGCCATGGTTGGCCTGTAGGCCTAGGAGGCTGAAACTAACTCTACACTATGGATATAACTTGATGAAAGATAGTCCAAGTTGTTAATTGATAGATCGCATTTCGCAATGTGACTTAAAACATATCATCTCAAGAGAGCATTTAAAGGGAGGAACAAAACTTTAAGAACAATTAGGGCTTTATCTTTTGAGCCATCCACTTATCCTGACCAAAGACTGAAAGAAGAACTTCACCACGTAGATGCTTGGATATTGATCATAAACATCACACAGTTGGCCATTGGCTGTGTGCGAAGGCAGATGCCTTAGAATGTTACAAGACCTCGCCTTCCTGCCACAAGTTTATTTTTCATGCAACACACTAATGGACTACCTATCTTCGTCGTTGTCATTGCTAGCATATTAATGGTTCATTCGCAACTTAATTTAATGGAACTGTGCGTAGAACGTGTTTTTGTAATTGTACTTGATATATCTGCCGTACACCTGTTGATCGTATTCTTCCTCCATCCTTTTTCTCCACAGAAGCTATTACCGATGCACACACCAAGGTTGCAATGTCAAGAAGCAGGTTCAAAGACTATCAAAGGATGAAGGAATAGTGGTGACAACCTATGAAGGCACCCACACTCATGCCATCGAGAAAGCAAATGACAATTTTGAACATATTTTGAACCAAATGCAAATCTACACCAACTTCTAAATCGTTGAGCCATAGAATGGGTCATCTATTAAAGTTCATATCCGATTAGTTAGGACTTGAACAGATGGAATCATGCATGAGCTCTTATTATGTTAGATACTAGAGAGTCCTTGTACACAAGTCTTCTCAAATGTTGCACACATTTTCTTTCATATTCATATAGGAGACAATAACATGTGTAAAGTTCTTTTCCCGATTATGTCTAAAAAAGGTGGTTCTCTTTGTCCACTTGTAAAACTTAACTAAACGAGAGGGTTTAATGTATTTTATTACACACCATGGCTAGGAAACTGGCAAACTCAATCTCACCTCTTTTTTACGTATTCTCTGTCATCAGTTTTCATGTCGCCTCCTATCTCGGCCAATTTGTTGGTGGATGTGACAAACATATCCCTGTAAAGGTTCTCCAATGAAAATGTATCCATAGCATGCCCATCTCATAGAGAAATTTTACCTCATAGGAAATATTTATTGTGCCTAATTCCCATTTATATGGTTGCTGGTATAATATGTTGCCAATACAGTAGCCCACGGAGAGACTAAAAATGTAATTAACAAGTTCAATGGAAAGACCAAAAATATACTAAACATACAAGTAGAAAACGCAATAAATATTTCTCTTGCCTCAGTTAAAGTTTCATATATTTTCAACAATATTTGCTTGCATGCATTACAAGTATTTAGGCCAAACTCCAATACTTGCTTATGTCCTCTCCCCTTAAGAAACATCTGGAACCACCTCTCTTGCAATGAATTGGCCACTGATTTGAACCAGCTCAAGGAGATATCAAAGTCCCTGGGAGATTATAGTATGGCTGCAACATACTCTAAGGCTATTATTGCATATATTATAGAAGCTCTATTGAAAGAAAGAAATTAAGCATTGTTTCGAAATGAGCAACATATTTTTAAGGTCACTACCACTCTGATAATATGTAGAGCATCTAGCTTCATGAGAGCCAATTGGAAAAGGTTTAGCAACAGTCGAGTCAAAGATCAGCAACATGCTGGTGTATTAGAGGGGTTTGCCAGCTAGAATTCTACATCAGGGAATAGTCAAGAATCAATGCCTATGGACAAGGCCTGAAAAAGGGTGGATCAAAGGAAACTTTGATGGATCCCTTCAAAATTGTGGATGGGCAAAAAAAAGGTGCAGGATGTGGCTACATAATTAGAGATAGCACTGAATCTTGTTTAAGAGCAGGAGAAATCCATGTGGAGAATAGCTCTGTCATTAAGGCTGAAGCATTAGCGGCCTTCTACTGTCTCAAGGAACGGCTAAAACTAGCTATGCAGTGGAATATGGGAGTTTGGCTTGAAGGGGACTCAAAGGAAATTATAGAGATATTATTTAATGCTTAATTGATCTCCCATTTAGAGATCTCTACCATTGTTATTGAGATGAAAACTGACATCAGTCTATGGAAGAATATTAGGATTAACCACATTAACAGACAAGCTAACAAGGCAACAGATTGGTTAGCCAATGAAGCTAGAATTGCAGGTTTTTCCATTACCTGAATAGGGTAATTTTCAATGAGCTGAGCTTGCTATGCCATCAAGATGTATATGTTGGATCGAGATGGAGCTTTAATTGTCCTAGAGGGCGGTGAATATGACTTCTTTGCATCTTAAAAAATTATCTGAAAAAGATAACACTAAATAGTAATGTTAGTATTTAGTGCAATGTGTGAAACAAGTGAAATAATTGGCGGAAACAGTCACACAAGGCGCACAAAAATTTTATCTTGGTTTAGCCCTTTCCACATGGAAGTCCTATATCCAGTCCCCAAGAATCACTTGGAATTTCACTAACTGCAAGAACACTTGGTCTTCTGTCAACCTGAAACGTATTACAACCAACTTTCTCCCAAGCAAGTCTTCCATTCACTAAGAAGTAATACAAACACCTACAATCGCAGGTCTTCACTTTACAAGAGGGGCACTACAGGGAACAAACCCCCTACTGGTTACAACACTGAAAAGAGTACAGTATGTCTACTCAAAGAGTGAGCAAAAATAGAAAATCAGAAAGAGATACAAGATAAGAATGACTGCTCTAACTCTTTCCGACTCAAAGGTGGTGGATTGAGATGATCTAGAATACAAATGTCACCCAAAGACAAAAGACTTCTGAATGTGGAGAGCTTGAAAGTGGAAGCTTGAAGCAACTGGCACTCTTCAGATCTTGAGCGCTTCTCTCTTTCTCTTTTCTGTAGAAGATGTGGTTGTGTATGAGTTGTGGTTCTTATGTATATCGCTTGCTTGTGTTCTTTTTTGTTTGGTTCAAACTTCAGCTCATATATATGCATCAAGGATTTGAGCTTCCCATTTAGAACTGACCGTTTGAAAATAGCCATTGAAAGATAGTCGTTTGATCTTTGGATGTTGAGACCTTGAGACTTCTGAGATGACCAACAGTCTTATAGCTCTTAGAGTCTCAATGACATCAGGCTATATAGATAGCTTTATGGCTCCATGTGACAGCATCAATAAATGACTGCAAACACCATACCCATGACTGAAAGCAAGCATGTTTAAGTGGGTAGATAAATATCTGTAAGGTCAAGGAAAATGTAAATACCTCTGTCCTTTAGGAGGTAGGTGAGATAGAAGTACATAATGTATAAAGAACTTTAGGTAAACAGATTGTCAGAGCATTTAAAGACAGACATACAGTTGTATGGGGAATGCAGGACTTATCCTGAAAGTCAGAGAGTTCTAACAGAAAAGAGATGTGGTAGGTAAGTTCTGATAGATAACCCATGTTGTTTATACCTACCATCGCATTTACTGCTTAGTATCTATCCAACAAAGATAGAACTATATTTCTGACAGTGAGTAAGAGAACACACCATACAAATCTTTTAGAATTTCAAACGAGATTTCAAATATGAGCATTTTAAATACACATTTTTCTCACCCATACAATATTTGAATTTGATAGCAAAGAAGACATCATATAGTAAGTCATATATAAGACAATTATTCTTTAAAAGATTCCATAGAGATAAAGAGAATCTATATATTGAAATAATCAAGATGAATAAAACATTAGGTTCTATAAGGAATAAAAAATATCCAAGTATGGTTACACAGAAGTTGATGTTATACTTCGACTTCTAAAGAGTCGGAGTAAAAAACAATATGAGCAAATGATACTAGACTTTGACTGTAGAAGAGTCGGAGTGAGACATTGATTGGTAATAGACTTCGACTTTTTAGTAGTCGGAGTCAAACAAGTTTGTTCATCAATCGATATCATACTTCGACTTTTCAAGAGTCGGAGTGAGGCTATATTACTTCGACTTTCCAAGAGTCAGAGTGAAGCTATACTTTAGAGGAGTCATAGTGAACTAGATTACTTCTGTCACGCCCCGACGTGGAATATCGGAACGTGATGCAGTTGCAAGTAAATGGGTACAGAGCGAGTAATAGACATTAACCATTGGACAAGAATAAATATTAAAGTAAATGCATCTCATTAATAACTTTCAAATGTCTAGTTACAACCACTAATATCAGAGCCATTTTATAGGGCCCAATTACATTGAATAATGCAAAAGACTAAACTTCAACTCTAACATAATACTAAGATGCTAGGGTACTCTTGACTTCACTTTTGGTCATTCCCGTTCTCTTGAGTGTAAGCATCTTCCTCGGTCTCACCTAAGAACACATAACCAATAACGCAGGGAGAGCGATAATGCCCAGTAGGACTTAAATCTCAAGATCAAGCACACTTTAAATGATTAATGTATTAAAATGACAGAATAACTAATGATAGAGGAAGAGTCAAGAAATGTAAGAGATAGCACGATAGCATGTGAGTGAAATAGCACAAGGTTCCAAATATAGCACAAGCGTCGAGTATAGCACAAATAGCAAGATGGCCATAGCACAAATAGCACATCGAGTATAGTATAGCACTTTTGATTGTCGTTTACATAGTCGAGATAGATAGCACTCGAGTGTAATGCCAAATACTCTAGTAATTAACTCCCACGGGCAAATAGCACTTTTGGGCGCACATCCCAGGACCCGATCGGGCCTTTATATATTGTCAGACATTGGTTTTATTGTTTATCTTTAGACAATCAGTCAATGGCCAATAGAGAGTACCAAGAAATAGATGAGAGCACTAGATGAATAGATGAGATAGTAGAGTGAACGTGAATAGACGAGCGAGTAGAGTGTAGCTGGGAACTATGGGTCATTACACATAAAACGTCGAGTAAATAGGCGATAGTAACAGCTGCACAACACGCGTGATCGTTGTCGGCAGTCAGGTGGAATTCACTACCCTTCCACTGGCCATGTTACGCACACGTCCAGAGGTCTGGCGTGATTCTAGGTAAGAGTGAGAGCAAACTAAGGCCATTGGATCTTACTGATCCCTAAAGGGTGTCATAGGTGTTAGGGTACAACCAGCTCGTCGACCATGTGGGAATCCATAGACAGAGGAGACTTACGGAGGCCTTGAATAAGGATTCATTAGTCTGGCAGAAGGAATATTCGACAGAGAGTTTGTCCAAGTCAAGAGAAAGTGTGTATAGAGAAACAAGTGTTCGACGTTCTAGAGGAATTCTAGAACAGTGAAGCGTCGGTAACGGTGATTCCAAAACATCACAAGAATCGAAGACAAGTCCATTTAAAATAGGGCAATTTAAATATATAATTGAAATAAACTACCATATGTGTTATGAGATATTTCCATGCCAAGTTCAGCCATATTGGATGGTTCAAGTGTGTGTATGTGTAAAAGGAATCATAGATAGAAAGAGGTCATGTGCATGTCTTTTAAATCACTCAATATACATTCCTTTTATAACAGGTGTATTTACTGTGTATATTCATTTTATAACAGGTGTATTACTATGTGTATGACTGTTAACAAGGGGTATAAACACTGTACAATGTTAGAGCATCACAAATCATGGGTGTTCATGCAAAAACCCCAGATTTCGACGTACCCCTATAAAGGTCGCGATAGGGTCTGATTAGAACGCGACAGAGCCGTTCAAAGATCGCGAAAGGGAGGTCAGGTCAAGAAACCAGATCGTGACAGTGTGGACTGTTGTGTTCAGAATGCGACAGGTACTGGGTTGCGACGGGCCCTGAGAACGCGGCCTATCGTGCCGTCGCGTTCTTAGGTCCTGCGCCTGAGTCTGAGCGGGAAAAGGACATGTTCTTGGATTGCAGTCCAAGTTGCCTTGTTTTCACACAGGGTTGTTCAAAAAATCAAGAACAAAATGTACAGACGATGAAAATTCACGAAAACAGTTTTAAACAGATCTAAACATGCAAGGGTACTTCCAGTAAATAGGAATTTTAAAGTGGACATGATCTCGGCATGCTTCAAACAAGTTTATTAACGAAGAACATGGTACAATGTATAGTAGAGATTAAAGAATTAATTCGATAAGTAGGATGGATTAAATTAGGGCTTTCAGGGGCAAACAACGCCTAACATCCATCAGAATATCTAGTTAAAATTTCATGGCATGGGGTCGAGTATACATGGAGACCTAGAATTATGTGAGGGTTCGGGGTCATGATGATTACTGAACATCAAAAATCAAGCATAAAGGATTGGCTCGATGGAAAATTAAGAAACAATAAGGGTTTTGTTCCTGATGGATGGAACAATCTACAGATGAAATTAATTAGGTTTTGCTCGTGAGAATACCTACCTTTGACTCATTTGATCTTCTAGGGTTAGAACTTGAAGAACACGGTTAGACCTTGGTCCAGCCTTTTGTTCACGAATTCCCCTTCTCCTTGACCTCCTCTCCTCGTCCAGCAAGCCCCAGCAACGTGTTAGGACCGACCATGGAGAGTTTAGAGAGTATTTATGCTTATTGGGTTTCTATTTCCTAATAGAACTCTAATTTCTATTAAATTCTGAGATTTCTTATTTCTATTCTCCTTCCAAGCTTTCCACCACCTATTTGGGTTAGGTTGGGATCCAAATTTGTGGCCAACCAATTAGGGTAGGGATAGGAGTCCAATTCCCACTGAAAAATACTTTTTTTAATACTTTATTACCCCTTTTCTAATTAGGTAATATTAAGATACGAATTAGGGTATTATGCTATTATTCTCCTTTTAAAAATCCCTATTTTGGCCCAATAACTTTTAACTGTTCCATTTAATAAAATCTATCACTGCTTTTCATTTAGTGGTTTGAATTAATTCTCTTTTCTTTGATTTTCCAATTGACTAAATTTTTAATATTATTAATTTTTTATTTTTTTGAAAAAATTCGGTTGCTACAACTTCAACTTTCAAATAGTCGAAATGAACCTAGATCACTTCGACTTTTAAGGAGTCAGAGTGAACCATATTACTTCGACTTTTCAAACGTCAGAGTGAAGCTAGTAATTCACAAAATCGATAGCCCACTTCGAATTTCCAGGAGTCGGAGTCAGTATGGTATATAGTATACATTGTGGACTTAGAAAATTTTTCTTATAAAGTGTGTGACTATGTTGACACAGGTATTGTGTTGACATAAAGATTTGACTAAATGTTACAGTATAATACATGCATGTCCTTATTTTCAGGCATTATTTTTTATACAAAATAAAGTGTCACGCCCCGAAATTTAGCAGCGGAAATAAATATCGGGATGCATGAGCGATACGAGTATGAGTATTACAGCCGAGTAATTCAGTGTAACAACTAAGTATAACAAAAGATTTGAGACAATAATAATGTCAGCTAAATACTCTTTATTTCATTTCTATCAACTATCTTGAAACCTTACATAATCAGAGCCAAACATGGGGCCCATTATTGTATTTCAAAGTACATATGACATCAAGAAAAGTAAACCTAACTATTACAGACTCTATGGACTCTAATCTCGATGGTTGACATGACAGGTACACTTGAGAAGCTCGCCACTCTTCCCCAATCCCGTCATTCTCTAGTTCCTCATAATCATCACCTGAAAAATATTAAGGAAAATAGGTGTGAGCGCACTAGCGCCTAGTAGGATTTACATCTCATGGTACCGGCATACTTTACGTGAATGAACAATTTAACAGGTAAGATGCTATCATGAAATGACAATAACAATAGTGACAAACCCAAGTTATAACAGTTAGAACTTGTACGAGGATGGTTCAGTGACAAATTTGAAGACAGTGCTCATGTAGAATAGAACGATTAACAATGAGATAGATAACCGTACGATCATTTATCAATAGAAGAGATTCAATAACAATGTAGCATGTTCAATAGATATCTTAAGTTGAATTCCACAGAATTCCAATGGACAATTAGATTCAATAACGATGACATGTATAGCAGATTTGGCCATTCATATATAACAATCCAATCAGTC
Source organism: Colocasia esculenta (assembly GCA_014218235.1). Classification (NCBI taxonomy): domain Eukaryota; kingdom Viridiplantae; phylum Streptophyta; class Magnoliopsida; order Alismatales; family Araceae; genus Colocasia; species Colocasia esculenta. The sequence continues at coordinate 138,840,494 of CM024754.1, forward strand.
AATCAATCATTCAATACCAATTTGGAAATTACCCAAATCAATCTTGCATTCAATTAAGTGACTGCCAGACACCTCAATGGATCATCTACTCTTGCGATTTATTGATGATCAGTCTGTCCCCATGTAATTTTAATTAATTACATATATATTTTGATGATTAACAAAACCAACAAAAGTTTATCAATTATATCTAATGAATATTTCATAAGTCTTAAGCACAAGAAAAATACCAAGGTCAAACAAGCCAATAAAGGTATGCATTACTTCTCTGAAACCTTAATCTTTTCAACATGATATTTCTCTAAGGCCATAACGATTTCTTTATAAGCATATCGATTTCAATAAAATTATCCTAACGATTTCTCTTATGGCTGAAAAGTCATGTTGTTTCAAACAAATCGATGCCGTAACGATTCTATAAGTGATCGCAACGATTTCATTATAAGACTGAAAGGTCATGTTATTTCAAACAAGTCGATGTCACAACGACTCTATAAGTTACCGTAACGATTTCTTTAGAGCCTGTAACGACTTGCTCGTCATAACGACTATATAAGTTACCGTAACGATTTCTTTAGAGCCAGTAACGACTTGCTCGTCACAACGACTCTATAAGTTACCGTAATGATTTCTTTAGAACTCGTAACGACTTGCCTGTCGCAACGACTCTATAAGTTGTCGCTACGATTTCTTTAGAAACTCGTAACGACTTGCTTGTCATAACGACTCTATAAGTTATCGTAACGACTTCTTTAGAACTCGCAACGACTTGCTTATTGTAACGACTTCATGTTACCATAACGATTTCTTTAGAGTTCATAACGACTTGATAAGTGTTCACAACGATTTGCTTTGTATAACGATTTGTTAAGTGTTTCATATCAATTTCTTCAGAAACACAACGATTTGCATCTCATAACGATTTGTAAGTGTTTCACAACGACTTCTTCTGTATCACAACGACTTGGTCAACTTGACTTATTCATAATGATTTCATAAGTCATATAGTCATCGATTTCATATTAACGTGATATGATCTTTGTTGACTAGTCAAAGTCCACGTAGACATCTCTCTGACGCACCTGCATTTAATGAGACCTGAACGTATCTCTGCATGCATGCAGACCATATCGTGCCTACTCTGATAACGTCCTTTAGACTTAAGCTATTTGGCATTACTATTTCCATTCTATTGCTACTAATGTTGACTGACATCAGAGACAGCTTAGCTATCTGCTATTTGAGTTTGACATTTGTGCAGACCTCTAATCCAGCTTCACGGTACAACGTTAAACAAATAGAAGCCAACGAATATCTTTGAAGATCTCATCTCTTTGCGTGCTTAAGTGATCAAAAGACTGTTGACAGGAAGCTTCCAAGACTCCAGATGTCATTCAGTCTAACGATTACTCAAAAGAGAGACAACGGACACTTCAACGTCTACATTTCAAATTGAAGATATAAATTCAAGTCAGAAGAACAGAAGAAGAGAGATCGACATTCAAGCATTAAAATTCTTCTGAAAAATGTTTAGAGCCAGAACCTTCATTCCACTTAGCTTTTGCTTTTTTGCTCTCCACTAGTTTGTGAAAATCTTGAGAGAGCCTGTATAGTTCTGAGAGTGTGCCTTGTCTAAAATCTCTTTGCTCTCAGTTCTAGTTGCTTCAGATCCTTGCTTATCAAAAGCTTGATCTAGGGGCTTAGATTTCATTCACTCTCTTTTGTTGTTCCCTTCGGGTGTGAAGGAAGACCTGGTGGTATCCAGGGTGTTGTTCCCTTCGGTGTGAAGGAAGACCTAGGTGGTATCCAGGGTGTTGTTCCCTTCGGGTGTGAAGGAAGACCTGGTGTGGTATCCAGGGTGTTGTTCCCTTCGGGTGTGAAGGAAGACCTGGTGTGGTTTCAGGGTGTTGTTCCCTTCGGGTGTGAAGGAAGACCAGCTGAGCTGGGTGCTGTAGCGTCCTTAGGGGGACTGTACCCTAGTTAGTGAAATCCTGAGTTGTTGCTCAGGGACTGGACGTAGGACTCCTAAGGAAAGGAGGTCCGAACCAGGATAATCCTTGTGTTGTGTGATTGTCTTCTTTGTGTGTTTGTTATTTCAACTAACTGTCACTAACCTACTTCGAAGAACGTTTTGGTGAATGTTTTTAGTTACAGGTATCTTCTAGATTAATTTTTAAAGACCCATTCACCCCCCCTCTGGGCTCGTCAACTGGGCAACAAGTGGTATCATAGCGAGTCTCTTCGATAAAGAAAGAAGATCCAACGATCTGAAGGGTAAAGATTCATGGCAGCCCAAGGTAGCATTGAAGGTCAGTCTGTCAACCGACCCCCTCTCTTTGATGGTGAAGACTACCCTTACTGGAAGAACAGGATGGAATACTTTCTACAAGGCCACGACTATCAAATTTGGTCATAGTAGAAGAAGGTGACCTGGTTGTCACAAATGAGAAAGCTCAATGGACAGATGATGACTGGAAGAAAATCTCCTTGAATTGCAAAGCTAGAGCATCCTTTGTTGTGCCTTGAGTAAGAAGGAATTCAACCGAGTTTCAGCCTGCAAATCCTTGATGGAAATGTGGGAAAAGCTCAAGATTACTTATGAGGGTACAGACAAAGTAAAGGAGACAAGAATCGACATTCTTGTCACTCAGTATGAAAGATTTCAGATGCAGTCAGGTGAGTCAATCACTCAAATGTTTAGCAGATTCACTGATATCACCAATGGTTTAGCCAGTCTAGGAAGACGTATGAGATTGCAGATATGGTAAGGAAATTCTTAGATCATTGCCATCATCGTGGACACCCAAGGTCACACCTATAGAAGAAGAAATGACCTGAAAAGAATGTCAGTAGAAAAGCTCATCGGTCCCTCATGGCCTATGAGATCAACATGGAAAGGCTAGGAGAGTCATCTAGCAGAAAGAAGCACTCAAATGTCTTGAAAGCAGAAGAAGACTCACCATAAATCAGCTCAAATGAAAGTGAAAGCGATGAGGATAGTGAGAATGAAGAAGCAATGCTCTCTAGGAATTGCAACGGATCTTGGCCAAAAGAAAAGTTTCAATCCAGCAGAAGGCACTTTAAGAAAATAAGGACTTGAAAAGATCAGATGGTAAGAACGAAGAAAGGAAACCATCTGCTACGAATGTAAGAAACCTGGACACATCAAAGCTAATTGTCCAAATTAAGAAACCAGAATTCAGAAAAAGAGAGCTCCAAGAAGTTCAAAAATACAAGAAGAAGGCAATGACAACAGCATGGGAGAACAATAGTGACTCAGACAGTGAATCAAGCTCATGCAGCGATGAGAAGAAGCCAACTTGGCCTTCATGGCAGATGTTGATGAAAATGTAACCTCTGACTCCTCCTTCTATTCATGTAATGATCCTGATTCTGATAACTTAGAGGAAGCATTTAATGAATTGTATAATAGTACAAAGAAGTAACTAAACTATTAAAAGCAAGTAAGAAAAATAACACTATTTAGAAAACACTAATTCTATTTAAAAACAGAAATGAAGAATTAGAAAAACAAATACTGAACTTAAAAGAAGAATGAATTGTTATGTGAAACCTAAAAGCTAATAATGAACAAGTAGCAAAATTGGAAAAATAGGAAAGCAGATGAATTAAGAAGAAATTAAAAACTTAAATGAAGAAAATGATAACTATCAAGCACACTAGAAATTTACTAATGGTAAAAACTCTCTAATATTAAAAGGTGCTAGAGATCAGGTAAGAAGAAAATGATTAGGATATACACCCCCAGATGAAGAAACCATAATCTACCTAAATATCCAATACAAAATTTGTACCTGAATAAGATATAACATTAAATCTGATTTCAAGTATATAGAAAAGGTAACAAAATTATCCTGCTGTGATCACTGCAACAAATTAGGACATATCATAACAACATGCCCAACAAGACATAAAAATTGATAATAAAAGGTAAAATTAATGATACTAACCAATCAGGACCCAAAAGAATTTGGGTACCTAAAACTTGATGTTTTTATTTCAGTTAACCCTCGAGCATCCAAATGGTACTTGGATAGTGGGTGCTCAAGACACATGTCAGGTAACCAGAAATTATTCTCTCATCTCCAAGCTGAAGAAGGAATAGTCACTTATGGGGATAATGGGAAAGGAACAGTGATAGGCAGTGGGTCTGTGAATAACAAAGGAAAAACTGTCATAGAAGATGTGTTATTAGTCAAGGATTGAAACACAATCTCATCAGCATCAGCCAGCTGTGTGACAGAGGCCATCAGATCAAGTTTCAAGAGTCAAAGTGCAGCATAGTGAATGATGGAGCAGTCATCTTTGAAGCAAATAGAGAAAAGAATTTGTATGTGCTCTATCTTGAAGAACTCAAAGAGCAAAATGTTTGTCTGGCAGCAAGTAAAGACAATCTACTAAATTATGGCACAGATGACTTGGACATTGCAGTTTAGATGGCATGAGGAAATTGCTAAAGAAAAATCTTGTAGAAGGTCTGCCAAAGGTCAGTGCAAAAATGGAAGGTGTATGCGGACCCTGTGCTAAGGAAGGCACACTAAAAGCTCCTTCAAGTCAAAGACGGTAGTGACCACCTCAAAACCCTTAGAGCTCCTACATATGGATCTATTTGGGCCAATGAGGACTACCAGTCTTGGAGGAAAGAACTTTGGATTTGTCATAGTTGATGACTATTCAAGATTTACGTGGGTATCATTTCTAGAACATAAAGATGACACTTTTGAAAACTTTGTTAGTTTCAGCAAGAAGGTGCAGAAAGATCAGAAGTTCAGCATTGTGTCTATCTGATCAGATCATGGTGGTGAATTTCAAAATGAAAGGTTTGCTAGATTCTGTGATGATCAGGGAATTGAGCATAATTTCTCAGCACCAAGGACACCACAGTAAAATGGTATTGCTGAGAGGAAGAACAGAACCCTACTGGATATGGCAAGAACTATGCTCTCAGAATATGATCTGCCAATATATTTTTGGGCTGAAGCAGTCAACACAACAAGCTATATTGTCAACCGTGTGATGATCATGCCAATCCTGAAAAAGACTGCATATGAACTGTTCAAAGGGAAGAAGCCAAAGATCAGCCATTTCAGAACCTTTGGATGTCCCTGCTTCATTCACAACAATGGAAAAGGACATTGGTAAGTTGGATGCCAAATCAGATGAAGGCATCTTCATGGGGTACACTTCTAAACCCAAAGGCTATAAAGTGTTTAATAAATGTACCTTATTGATTGAACAATCTGTGCACATTATTTTTGATGAAACTAACCCTTCTTGAGAAAAAAGTAGATAGTGAGAATGATGATGCAAATGAATTGTCCAAGAAACTAAAAGATACATCAATTGAGGACAAGGATGATCCGCCTCTGGAAGAATTACAACAAGAAGAAATCACTCATGAAAATCTTCCAAAGGAATAGAGATACAAGAAAGATCACCCACTTGAAAACATCATTGGTGATCCATCCATAGGGGTAAGAACAAGAGGTAATGTTATTCCTTGTGATTATCTAGTTTTTGTTTCTCAAATAGAGCCTAGGACAGTCAATGAAGCTCTTTCTGATGAATCTTGGATAGTAGCAATGCAAGATGAATTAAATCAATTCAAGAGAAACCAAGTATGGTCACTTGTTCCTAGACCATCAGACCATCCAGTCATTGGCACCAAATGGGTGTTCAGAAATAACTGGATGAAACTGGTGCAATTTTAAGAAACAAGACCAGATTGGTAGCTCAAGGCTATTCTCAAGAGGAAGGCATAGATTTCGATGAAACCTATGCACCTGTAGCTAGACTTGAGGCCATTAGAATATTACTTGCATATACATCTGCTTTGAACTTGACATTATTTCAAATGGATGTTAAATCTGCATTTTTAAATGGTTTTATAAAAGAGGAAGTTTATGTGGAACAACTCCGGGTTTTGATGACACAGAATTTCTCAATCATGTTTTCAAACTTCATAAGGCATTATATGGTTTAAAACAGGCACCTAGAGCCTGGTATGAAAGGCTTAGCTCTTTTTTTTTAAAACCATGGTTTTAGTAGAGGTCAAGTAGATAGTACTCTTTTCATAAATCAATGGTCAAACACATTCTATTAGTCCAAATTTATGTAGATGATAATATCTTTGGATCTACTGATGAATCCCTTTGCAAGTACTTTGAAAAGTTGATGCAGGGAGAATTTGAAATGAGCATGATGGGAGAACTTAATTACTTCCTTGGATTACAAATCAAACAAGGAAATGAAGGAACTCACATCTGTCAAGCAAAGTACACAAAAGAACTCTTAAAGAATTTGGATTCGAAAATACCAAGCCACTGTCAACACCAATGAGCACATCAACAAGGATGGACAGTGACAAAGATGGTAAGAAAGTAGATCAAAAGATCTACAGAGGTATGATTGGTTCACTACTTTATTTAACAGCTAGTAGACCAGATATACTATTTAGTGTATGCATGTGTGCTAGATATCAAGCTGATCCTAAAGAATCACATTTAATTTCAGTAAAAAGAATATTTAGATATTTAGCAAGATCTCATGACTTAGGTCTATGGTATCCAAAACACTGTGAAATTAACTTAGTAGGTTACTCTGATGCTGACTATGTTGGATGCAAATTAGATAGAAAACACCAGTGGTGATTGTCAATTTCTTGCAGGATGTTTAATATCTTGGTCTTCAAAGAAACAAAATTCAGTAGCACTATCCACTGCTGAAGCTGAGTACGTAGCTGCTGGAAATTGCTGTACGCTACTCTCTTATGATAAAGCAACAACTTGAAGACTTTGGATTAAACATTAAATCCATCCCACTGCTGTGTGACAACACCAGTGCCATTAATCTCACCAAGAATCCAGTTCAACACTCAAGGACCAAACATATTGAGGTTAGATATCATTTTATTCGTGATCATGTTGCAAGTGGAAATATTGAAATATCTTTTATTGATACAAATGGCCAATTAGCAGATTTTTCACAAAAGCCTTACTTGAAGAGAGATTTACATCTCTTAGAAGGGAATTAGGCATGTGCAATTTGTGATAAAAGTTTGCTTACAAATGGCACATTAAATTTCAGAATTAAGTACTTTTTCCCTCCATGGCATTAAGCAAAAGAAATTCAAATTATTCTTTGTAACCGCTCTCTCATTGAAGTCGGTTTGAATAGTCAACACATTTTGTCCTTTTCCACCGCCTTTTGGCGCCTCACATTCCACATCGCATTAATTTATTCATAAAATCAATGGCAGAACGATTCGTATCTCATCGTCTACCTTTTTTTCCCTTTTCATCTTGTCGCATGAGCGGATGCCCTAGCAACTCCTATCTTAACCCTCTGCAAATTTGAACCTTCCTCCTCCTTCCCGCAAATTTCTTGAGGGTTCCTCCTCTTCACCTTCCGTCTCACCCCTAGCGCCTTTCCCACCTGAATCCATGGCCGCACCAGTCATCGCCGGCAGTTTGGGTGGCTACAGCGCCAAATTTCTCACTTCTGAGCAGCAGGAGAGGTTTACCTTTGTGAAGATGAAGCTCTGTGGCCATAAGAAGTCGATGTCGCTAATCTGAAGAAAAGTGGAATGAGCAGCGTGGTAGATTTGATCAATCAGATGCAGTGGACAGACCTTTTTTAGAGGTCAGTTATCCGGACTTGGTAAAAGCTTTCTTCGTGTGTATGGAACAGAGGAAGATGGGTCTCTAGTTTCTTCAGTGAAGGAAATCATGATTAGGATAGACCCTGAGTTGCTGAAGATGTGTTTAATGTGAAGACTTCCAGATTTAGTGGGGTTCACACGTGGACGCCCAAGTGAAAGGTTTGGGAATTATCGGCCAGGATTCAAGCTGAGGGACGGCAAGATCGATATAAATCAACTATCTGCCTTCAACCGCCCCCTTCATTTTATTGTCTATCAAATCTTAGTTCCCAGAAGTGCAACTTTTTCATCTTGCACAAAGGCCGACTCAGACATGATGTACTGGGCCATTCAAAATAAGGAGATAAATATGGCCGCAGTCATAATGGAAAGAATGAAAATTTCCAGAGATCAGATTTGGGACACCAAGAGTAAGTTCAATGTGTCCCTGCCTTATGCCCATCTACTTACCAAGATCTTCAAACACTTCGGTGTTGATCTTTCTGGGGCAGTTGTAGAGAAAATGGGCCAAGCAATCAGGTCCAGGAACTTGAAGAAGAGTGGCTTCTCTGTGGAAAATGGTGTCTGGGTCAAGGCTTCAGTTGCTGAAGGCGAAGCCATCATTGACGACACCTCAGTTGTTCATCAGGAAGATGGATCAGCAATATGATTCCAGAATTGCCAGTGGAGTCAGTTTCAGTGCCAGTAGTTGGAGCAGCAGAATCATCAGCCCCTCTTTAGCAGAAGTTCAGTCTGAAAGTGCAGTAGAAGAAGAAAGTGTGTCTGTAGCAGCTTCAGAATTTCCAGAAGAATCAGTTCAAATCTTTTCAGAGAGGAGAATTGAGGATATTCTCCCAGAAGACATTATTCCAGTTGAGGACCCACTACCCTCAACTGTAGTTGCATCTATTCTTTCAGATATTATTGATTCGATTCCTTTCACCTCAAGTGCTCCTGAAGCTTGTGGAGTGTTGCTGAAGAGGCTGTGGCATCAGGCCACTTTGATGTTCAAATGGAAGATGTACCAGTAGAGTTAGAGCACCCAGATGGTCAGAGTGACTCTGTATTGGAGGATGCTCCCATTCAGGGGGAGCAGGTATCAAATGAAGAAGAAGCTCCTGCTCAGGGGGAGCAGTCAAAGGGCAATGAAGCAGAAGAAGGAGATCATCTTGATCAACCAGTGGGCTCTGCACCAGAAAATGATAATATCCCTCATGGCTCACAAGATGTCAGAGAAGGGGAGATAACCAGCTCCTCCAGTTCAGATGATGATGAGCCTTCTCCAGCTTCAGAGGCTCAGAATAAAGGGAAAGAAGTAGATTCTGAAGTTCCAATGTTGTCAAATACTCCCTTTGAAAGGCCAGTAAAGCAGAAGATTATAATCAACCTGAAGCCTGTAATAGAGAGACTTGATGCTCAAGGACAAATCTTATGTTCTCTTCAGGCAGACACCAATTCAATCTTCATGAGCCAAGCTTCAGCCTCCAAGGAATTGGCGAGTGTGAGAAATGCCATGAAGTGGTTTAATAAAGAAATGGCACCATGAAGGAGATGCTAGAGAAAATTCTAATGGTGGTTGGAGATCACATTCCTCCTCCTCCTCCTACTGACCAAGCCCAAGAATCAGGGCCATCAGGGCCAGCACCAGAAGCAACAGTAGCAGCAGCAGTAGTAGAACCAGAAGTGCCAACTGATCAGGTTGCAGGGCCACCAGGGCCATCTGAGCAAGGGTCAGGGCCATCAGGGCCATTGGTGTGTGAGTCTGTGCAGTCACAGGCAGATGAGTTCCTGGCATCCAAGCCCCCAGCTCCCTCTTCTCCCTCTCACACACCCATTCCACCATCACCACGCTCAGCTCCTACAGCTCCTCCTGCTCCTCAGACTTTCAAGAAGCCCCAATCTAGACCTATTTCTTCTCCCACTCCATTTCCTTCTCAATCAACCTCAACTCCTGCCTCCTCTACTTCCATTCTTCTCCTTCTCCTATACATGAGGCCCCTCCAGCATCCTCAGCTGGAGCATCCTCCTCCTCCTCTGGTCCCTCCCTTGGACCAGTTGATGACCTCACTACTTCTTCTCACTCTTTTCTTCATCCTACTCCTCCACCCTCTTTCATCATTATCATACCTGAAAGAGCTCAACTCAACTCTCCCTTTATGGAAAAGATAAAGGATGAGTTTGAGGAAGGGATCCTCATATCTGTGTTGAAAGTTGGGGAACATATTCACAGGGCAGACCCATCTACTTCCTCCTCTTCCTCTGACCCTAAATACCCACCTTTGTGGTTTTCTCTCACAGTGGACAACAAACATAACCCACTGTATATGGAATACCTTTCCAAAGTTGTTTTTGCCACCATCATCAACCTTCCCTTTCAAAATCTCACAGATCATTTGAACACCATTCTACCCTACACTTCTCTTTCAAAATCCGAAAAGTCCAAAATCTTCACTCTTGCTTTGTAACGACCCTCTTCATACCGGTACGATTATACCAATCCCCATCGGTAAAAAGGGCGTCGTCACAGTGGGACATGTACCCAACACTGGTCAATAGGTTGATATGTACCTGGATAGCAATAGAGTACAGCGGAATAAAATAAACAACTCAACTCTTAACCCATCACCAACACACATTCCACAATTTAAATAGCGAAATGGAAAGACAATGTCCACATTAATACAAAATAAAGAGAACTACAATGTCCAATATTGTTCATACAATAATCCTTTTGTGCAAAAGAAAAGTACAACTGGTAACAGCTCCACAAAATAGTCTTCTATATGATGATCCTCGTCACGCTTCCTTCTAGTGCACGATACCTGTCAACCTGTACACCGAAGCAAGAGTGAGTCCAAAGACTCAGCAAGCAACACTACCCATAACATACACATATAAGTCATAGGGGTTTTACATGCACATTTACAATTTTCAAAAACATGGCATACTAGTCATTTCCGAGGTTTCAACCTATCATGAAAGTTTTACAAGTTTATACATGGATCATGCTTTCATATTTTGTAGGAATAAAATTTACCTATCACATGCTCTCTATTCAATTTACTTATGAAACTTGTCTTTAAAGAGCCAAGACATGAGAGCTACTAACATGAACATGGTGCACACATGAAAGGAAACACAACTAGCATGGATCTTACATGTTTTTAGACAAATACATGGACATTTCTACATGCTTTAGGTTGCTGATTTCACATGATTCAATGGTTATAAATCTACACATGAGAGCTACAACGTTGCTTAAAACATATCATGTGAACAAACAATCATGCTATCTTGTACCCGTTTTCTCAATTATCCCTAACATGGATCCTAGACATCTTTGCACATAATAACATGATGATAATAACATAAATTCACTGATTTCACATGATTTCAGATTTGTCTCACATGGGTTTCAATAACATATTCTCGCATTTTCAGTTTCACATGATTGCACACTTACTCATTCACATTGTTTGCTTTTACACATTTGACATGTACACATGTTCACACTTCACAATTTACTCATTTCCACATCATTTTATCTTGCACTTTCACTTATCACATATCACGTCGATTGCACTTACCACGTGCATCTTGGGCACTTACCACATGCCATGTTCACATAATTCACACTTTATTCATTTCTTATTACTTAAACGATTTGCCATGACACATAGTCTAACCACCAGTAGAGGACACTAAAATATCTCATAGCTCGTGCTCATTCCTTAGCATAGCTCTCACACACTCATAACACAACACATGACACAACTCATACACATACTCACCACCTAGGCAATACAGCGGTGAATCTTGGTAACTGCGCAGACCGGGAGAAGCCCTCTCCACCCTATCCAGTGGTACTTGTCCACCACGGGGTTTTCCCAATGCCTTGGGACAAACTTATATCACATGGAGCCTTCTATAGGGACTTTTCTATATACGGCTCCCGATGCCTCTAGGGTAGCAGTGTCACATAGGCACAATTTTTACACTTTATCATACCGAGTTTTAACGTGTGTTTTACACATAACACTCATCTCCTTCGTTTTCTCATGCACAATGTGTCTTTGTTTTTCTCCTAATCATGCTACTACAGATTACAGGAGTTTAACACAGTAAATTCACCATCAAGTTGGTTTTAGACAATAACTAATCACATTACGATAATACACGTAGATTATCACATTTCACATGAAAAAATACATAGCTTTTTATTTACTGATCCAAATGACCTAAAATTTTAACCACATGCTGTTTTCAGGTTCAAGATCATACACTCAAATTGCAGATTTTTTTGAGCTAAATAGAATTTACAGAAAATAAATACCTAATTAGTATGCTAAACCACTTAAGTTAACATGGGGTCTAACACATCTTGTAATTTAGCCACTTGCTGTTTAATATAAGTTAATAACATATGCAGGAATTGAGGGTACAAAATTACCCTAATTCATACATCTATGGATTGAAACCTACAAACCATTCTTGCATGCTTCTATTTTTACCGAACCGAGCTTATTTACAAATTGCACAAGCATGGATAAGTTACCAAAATTTGTAAACACAGATGCTGACCCACTGATCTTCATGATTAGACTAAAACCAAGGCATTCATACTAATTCAAATCATGAACAAGGATTTGCAAGATTATCTACAAGTCATGCTCACAAGTTTAAAAGATACCATTATCCACATTCACCATCACACCACATTCATCCACACATCACAACTAACGATATACATAGAGTATAGGTTTACCATATATCCTCATCACGGAAAACATACCGAAATTAATGCATAAGGAGGACAGAACAGCTCACTGTTCTGTCCAGAGGAACTAGGCGGCGGTCTCTGGCTACTGACTCAGGGTCAGCGGCATGGCCGATGGACGCCAAGCTCATCACAGGCGTCCAGGGACCTTGCCGTCGAATCAGGTCTGTGCAGAAACACAGACCCGAGCTCTGAAACTTGGGTGAATGGGAGGGTCTTGGACTCGAAGAAAAATCATAAAAATAGCAAAACCCACCTAGACTCATACGGGGACACCATAGATAGGTCACTTGCCTTTCACAATTCCTCCAAGGGATCTAGGGCTCGGTGAAGACCTCCTTGGGCAGTCCCAAGAAGTTGCAGGATGGCCTCCAGATCACCCTCCTCGGGTTCTTAGATGAGCTCCACAGCAAGGGGATGATGGGTAGGCCTTCTCCTTTGCTCCAGCTTCCTTCTTGTCGCAGTAGATGGCCGGATCAACCTCAGGGGGTCGGATTTGTGGGTGCTAAAAGGGGTTTTTCTCACAGACTTTCTCTAGGGTTTTTCTTTCTCTATTTCTCCTCTTGCAAGGTGAAGTGAGGAGTGGGAGGGACCAAATCGGGTTCAGACCTAAGGAGAGCCCCTCACCCCCACCATACCGATTTGACAACCTGAGAGCCGTTGGGGGACATCCCCCAATGGTGGCCATACCTTGCTCCCGGATTTTCTAGCTCTGCAACGCATGCAGGTTAGAGAAATTGACGTCCATATCGCGGACGCCAGAGTTAGTATTGGCGTCCATGTCTGGACGCTGACCTGGCTCAACGGCCTGGGCTTGACGCCAAGGTGCCTTCGGCCAGAACCCTAAATTATGCAGAAAACCACGCATATCAAGCTTATATACATGCAATATGTATACGGTATTATATCCATACTATCACCATGCAATACATACCTTATTTATATTTATATAAACATTGACGCTGATTGGCCCTTCGGCCAGAACTCAAAACATGCAGAAACTATGCTTACTCTATATATATACATACAATGTATAAGGTGTAACATGTATATTACCATACCAGGCAATCCATATCATTCATACCTAGGCATACACAAGCATACATAAATATACTAAGATAGATGTACGTAGATATCTACCTATGCGTACATGATGTTTTACATAAGTGTGACTCAACACCCGGCAAAGTAAATGACAAGAATTATGAGGGCTTCGCAAATCATTAGGAGGTGATATGAATTATGCTAGCTAGGAATAATCTATTCGATAAAATAGTCCTTGCACACCCACACTTGATTTGACATATATATAGTATACACACACGGGTGTAGCATACTTATGTACATTATGCTTGGAATAGATGGATACAACATGCGCACCGGTAATTAGATTAACTTACAAACTTTACCTAACATTGCTTAAGTACTATATGCATAGGATTCCTAATATGTACTATATGCATAATTTTGCCAATTGACTATTCTCACCTAAATATCATAAAAATACATGCATGTTATTCATGAGGAGTATAGAATCTCAATATAAACTAATTACACCTACCATGCTTGAACTCTTTATGCATATGCAATGTATGAAGTACAATATTCACATTAGCTAAACCATGCAAATGAGCAACGCTTACAACTAATCATACCATGCATACACAAATACACCAAGGTGTTATGCATGTAGAATTAGGTATACAATTGTCACACGCACAAGATAACCTACATACGTACATACACATATGTACTTCATACACTCCCATACAAAATTCCATGAAATAGGTAGTATAGGATATTCTTCAATATTTAGATAGCACACACATAGTATATTCAAGTATCCTAAGTCAGAGATTCTTGGTATTCATAATACACTTCTAATTAGCTAATTGTTCACTTCTACACTAATATTATATACACGCATGTATATATATATATAGATATACGCACATGCTCATGCTCAAAAGAAGGATAAAACTTATAGCAGGCACAATGAACTACGCATGCTAAGCACACAACAACCGAACACCCAACACACCATTCATATACATAAGATATATAAAGAGAATAAAAATCTGGGGTCTTACATGCTCACTCCAAATCTGAAGAGCAGTGGGGCAAAAGTCCAAGGATCTCCTAAAGAAATTCATTCTTGCCAAATCTGCCAGATTCCTCCAAGGGACCACTCCCTGACCCTATCTGAGTGGTTCAGATGTATTACCAAGAGCTTTGGGCTCCCTTCATTCAAAAGGAAATTAAGATGGTCAAGCACTATGTGTTGTTCAACAACTACAGATATGTCATCGTCTTCCTGAAGTTCAACTCTGCCAGTTCAAAAGGGCCATTTCAGCTCTCTCTCCAGATATCTCTCATACTTGAGATGTCCAGGTAGATTTTGCTACCCTTCAAGTACCAGAAGAAATAGCTCTTCCGCAAATCCATCCTTGTCATGGAGTCCTCTGTAGGATCCATTATCTTTGAACGGTTTGCCAAAGTAATGGGCAGAATTAAAGTGCAGAAAGGCTGCCTGGTTGCTTTTCCTAGATTCCTATTTAGGGAATATCACCAGGGGCATGTAAGTGCTGAAGTTCTAGCCCCTATTCTGTCTGAATATGAAAGACTCACATCTTCTGAATGGTCCAAGTTCTACCCCCTGTCAGCTCAGCAGCTGTTTGACATCAATGAATTTCAGGCCAGGGAAGGCAAACCACCATTTTCCCGATACTTTCCTAGATATAAACTCCATTCATCTTGTTGATGACCCCTTTAAAGTCTGGGAGGAAAGATACAAAGTCTATGTGGCTCTTCACAAGACTCTCAGAGATAACCACAACCACTATCCTGTAACAATGGACCAATTCCTCTCCTGTGCCAGCTTTGGGACTCGGCGTTTCCTCAAGATGAACATGGACAAGGATGCATATGCTGATCTTCTCTACCAGCACCTAGATCTTCATCTCAAACGGGTGGCTTCCACTATGGGACCATCCTACTCTATACCTTTTGGAGTTTTTAAAACCCATTTTGAAGAATAGGAAGCATAGGCATGTGAAACCATCTCCCATTTTGCCTCTCTTTTGTCTCCTGCTTTCTACTTACATGTACCTCCACAGAATTAATAAAATCTCTTTGCTTATGTGGACCAATCTTTCTCTTCTTTTCTTTGTCTCTGTTCACTTTTTGCTTAATTACAAAAAGGGGGAGAAAATACTTAGCATGTCTGAAATATTCATCCACTAGTTTAAGGAAAGAAAACTAGCATGTCATTTCTTTAGAACAAATTTCAGATACTTTTTATCCATGCTTATTGTTCAGTTTTGTCATCACCAAAAAGGGGGAGATTGATGACCAGTCTGTCCCCATGTAATTTTAATTAATTACATATATATTTTGATGATTAACAAAACTAAACAAAAGTTTATCAATTATATCTAATGAATATTTCATAAGTCTTAAGCACAGGAAAAATACCAAGGTCAAACAAGCCATAAAGTTATGCATTGCTTCTCTGAAGCCTTAATCTTTTCAACATGATATTTCTATAAAGCCATAACGATTTCTTTATAAGCATATCGATTTCAATAAAATTATCATAACGATTTCCCTTCTGGCTGAAAAGTCATGTTGTTTCAAACAAATCGATGCCTAACGATTCTATAAGTGATCGCAACGATTTCCTTATAAGACTGAAAAGTCATGTTATTTCAAACAAATCGATGTCACAACGACTCTATAACTTACCGTAACGATTTCTTTAGAGCCCGTAACGACTTGCTCGTCACAACGACTCTATAAGTTACCGTAACGATCTGCTTTGTATAAGTAACGTCTTGCTCGTCACAACGACTTGCTTATTGTAACGACTTCATGTTACCATAAAGATTTCTTTAGAGTTCATAATGGCTTGATAAGTTTTCACAACGATTTGCTTTGTATAACGATTTGTTAAGTGTTTCATATCGATTTCTTCAGAACACAACGATTTGCATCTCATAACAATTTATAAGTGTTTCATAACGACTTCTTCTGTATCACAACGACTTGGTCAACCTGACTTATTCATAACGATTTCATAAGTCATATAGTCATCGATTTCATATTAACGTGATATGATCTTTGTTGACTAGTCAAAGTCCACGTAGACATCTCTCTGACGCACCTGCATTTAATGAGACCTGAACGTATATCTGCATGCATGCAGACCATATCGTGCCTACTCTGATAACGTCCTTTAGACTTAAGCTATTTGGCATTACTATTTCCATGTCTATTGCTACTAATGTTGACTGACATCAGAGACAGCTTAGCTATCTGCTATTTGAGTTTGACATTTGTGCAGACCTCTGATCCAGCTTCACGGTACAACGTTAAACAAATAGAAGCCAACGGATATCTTTGAAGATCTCAACTCATTGCGTGCTCAAGTGATCAAAAGACTGTTGACATGAAGCTTCCAAGACTCCAGATCTCATCTCTTTGCGTGCCAAGAACCTTCATTCCACTTAGCTTTTGCTTTTTTGCTCTCCACTAATTTGTGAAAATCTTGAGAGAGCCTGTATAGTTCTGAGAGTGTGACTTGTCTAAAATCTCTTAGCTCTTAGTTCTAGTTGCTTCAGATCCTTGCTTATCATAAGCTTGATCTAGGGGCTTAGATTTCATTCACTCTCTTTGTGTTGTTCCCTTCGGGTGTGAAGAAGACCTGGTGGTATCCAGGGTGTTGTTCCTTCAGTTGTGAAGGAAGACCTGGTGTGGTATCCAGGGTGTTGTTCCCTTCGGGTGTGAAGGAAGACCTGGTGTGGTATCCAGGTGTTGTTCCTTCGGGTGTGAAGGAAGACCTGCTGAGCTGGGTGCTGTAGCGTCCTTAGGGGGACTGTACCCGAGTTAGTGAAATCTTGAGTTGTTGCTCAGGGACTGGACATAGGACTCCTAAGGAAAGGAGGTCCGAACCAGGATAATCCTTATGTTGTGTGATTGTCTTCTTTGTGTGTTTGTTATTTCAACTAACTGTCACTAACCTACTTCGAAGAACGTTTGTGTGAATGTTTTTAGTTACAGGTATCTTCTAGATTAATTTTTACAGACCCATTCACCCCCCTCTCTGGGCTCGTCAACTGGGGAACATTTATAAGTATTTCGAGTGCTCCACTCAGGACCAGACTGCGCCCTATTCACACAGGCATGGTTGTGACCGAAGTTTCAATAAATTATAGTAATTCCATTCATTCATTTATGGCCATTACGAATTCTAATCAATAAACAGTATGTACTAAAGATCATGTCAATGATTATAGGGAACAAGGTAAACATGCAAGATCCTGAGTAAATTTTGGCAGCATAACGACTTAATTACATTAATTCAATCTTTACACTTAATGGCTTGATTTCAATGTCAAATCACTCCCACAAGAAGATGATAAGAAGAGAAGTGCATTCTATCTTCCGGGTACTTCATTGGTACAACCAACTCGATCTCCATGAGAGATTACATGGAGTATGGAGATTTACGGAGGTCTTAAGAGAAAGGTCACTAGATTGCCGATATGGAATGACCGGCCGTGAATTTCCAATCCCCCAAGAAAGGGCTGCCTATATGTGTAAAGTGTCGTGTAGAACGTGTCTCAATCCACAATCCATCGGTATAAAAGAAGATGGAAAGCTTATAATAAATACGCATGACATGTGTGCATTTCAATCTATCACATGGTTGCTATAATTTTAACACATAACATTTTGCAGTTTGGAACAAGATAGATTATGATCATAGCTCATTTCAATCACATGGTAGATGGAATCAAACAATCAATTAGAACACTTAGAATAGATGATCATATTCTTATGACTTTCATGTTGGTTGATCACTTTTAGGCCATTGACTAAATTATACCATGATACAGCAGTAGGACATGCATATGGTTGACTGTGCAACTTAATAAAACAGTCTCAGGTAGGCCTCTAAATTTGTGATGGACACAGTCGTCGCAATTCACAGGTTTAAAATAGTGCACACACGGGATCAGATAGTCACCTAAATCGACGGGTCTAACAGTCGCATTTAGACAGAGTCGATATGACCAAATCGATTCAAAACATAATCGTGACGGTTCTAACGTCCACATTTAAATAGAGTCGATACGACCTAATCGATTCAAAACAAAGTTGATACGACCAAATCGATTCAGAACAGAAATGCGACGGTTTACACTGACGCATTTCATGGAAATTGGTACAGAACACAATGGTTTACACTGACACGTTTATGGAAGTCAGTACAGTAATCGATTCTGAATAGAAACGTGACGGTTTACACTGACGTGTTTTATGGAAGTCAGTACAGTAATCGATTCGGAACAGAAACATGACGGTTATGATCGACGCATTTTATGGCAATCGATTTAGGGCAGAAATGAACGTGCATGTATGGCGCATTCATGCAAACCTTCTTAACTATGAATTAAACACAAAATCGAGGGCAGGAATAGTAGAATCGCGATGACATACAAGGTCACGTTCTTGACATGCACTGAAAATGATACCACACATTGTTTCATGCAATCGGATCTTGTCAAAACAGGTCCAAATCTGTGACGACCTAGGTTGTCACCTTTTAGGTAATCGCGACGGGTTAACCTATTGCGATACCAGTGCCTAATACACAACATCTGCATTGGTCTCATTTTAGGGTTCATCCCGAAAACGTAGAAAATGCTACAATCCTTCATGAAAGACTTATAACTTGACATCTAGCGATCTTTAGACAAAACTCTGAACATAAAAATTGTCGAGGACATCAAGTAGAAGAGAACCACTATTTTGGTTTGACCCAATTTGGTCTCAGTTTGTGTGAAACACAGTGAGAACACTAAAATCCCTACCCATGCACGAGTCTTGGAAAATGCTTAATACGACTCACATGTTTCATAAAAATTGGGAAACAATACATGCAAACGAAACTCGACTCGATGCTCTTTCCATTGGTATGTGCAAAGTTTAGATTAAGCACGAGAACACCTACCTTTGTGTAGTTCTAAGACTGATAATTGCACATGTCATAGCAGAGAACATTTGGAGAAGAAGCTCAAGTTCTTGGCCGTTCTCCTCCTCTCCTGGTGCCCTAACTCGCCTCCACACGGCCCCAACTCAATGGTAAACCTTCCCAACTAGTCTTATGGCGATTATTTATATGATCAGGGTTAATTTCAAGTCCCATTTAGACTAGGAAAGAGGGTTGCGGTTTTGGCTTGGCCCTTTTGAAGTTTTGGGGATTCTCCTCCCATTTAGAGTAGCAAGACTATTAGGGAACCTCCTAACATGGCTGGGTACGAATTTGCTTTCTATGAATGACTAATTACCTTTATTTTTGCCCTAATTTCCCCTTCCCTATTCCTGCATAATTATGATCACAAATTTTACGGTTAATTGACATTGGGTTTTATTCTTTGGCCCAAGTAGAATTGTCTCAGCCCAATATATTTTAAATGGTTGATTCCTTTCTTTGGGAGTTTAACCATGACTTTTATTTTATTTCTATTTACCATTTTTATTTATTTCTATCTTTCTATATTTTAAATCACTTTATTTTTTCGGAGCGTTACATCCTCCCCCACATAAGAAAATTTGGTCCCCAAATTTATACACGATGGTATAACATCATACCTGAAAATAATTATGGGTGGTTTTTCTTCATTCTTTCCTCTGATTCCCTGGTAGCATTGGTAACTCCATCTCGACTCCATTGGACCTTCACCATAGGTATGGTACGATTCTTGAGTCGTTGTAGTTTCCGATCCAATAGCTTGATCGGCTTCTCCTCATAAGTTAAGTCTTCTCGAATCTCTAAGTCTTCATGGCAGATCACATGGTCAGCATTGAACACGTACTTCCTCAGCATGGATATGTGGAAGGCGTTGTGTACATTTACCAGTTGTGTAGGTAATGCAATTCTGTAGGTTACCTGACCAACCCTTTGAAGAATTTCAAAAGGGCCGATAAATCTTGGACTCAGCTTACCCTTGATCCAAAATCTTTAAATTCCACATGAAGGTGAGACCTTTAGAAACACATGGTCGCCTATCTGAAATTCCAGATCTCTTCTCCTCTTGTCCGCATAACTTTTCTGCCTTGACTGTGCTATCTTGAGACTTTCTCGAATCACTTGTACCTTCCTGACAGTTGCCTCCACCAAGTCAGGTCCAACCCATTGGTTCTCCCCAACTTCCTCCCAATAAAGAGGTGATCTACAACTCTTGCCGTATAAGGCTTCAAACGGTGCCATCTTGATACTAGCCTGGTAGCTGTTATTATATGCAAACTTAATTAAAAACAATTGATGATCCCAGCGTCCCCTAAAATCAAGCACACAAGATCGGAGCATATCTTCCACTATCTGATTTTTTCTTTCTGTTTGTCCATCTGTTTGTGGATGAAAGGTGGTACTAAAATTCAACTTGCTACCCAATGCTGTTTGTACCCTCTCCAGAAGTGTGAAGTGAATTTGGGGTCTCGATAAGATATGATAGTAGACGGAACCCCATGCAACCTAACCACTTCTTTGACATAGAGTGTAGCCAACACATCTACTCTCCACGTGCTCTTAATTGACATGAAATGAGCTGACTTAGTCAACCTATCTACTATTACCCATATTACATCTAAACCACCTCTAGACGTGGGCAGTCCTATGATAAAGTCTATACCAACACTATACCACTTCCATTCTGGGATTTCCAGTGGTTGTAAATAACCTGCATGTCTGAAATGCTCAACTTTAACTTTCTGGCATGTTAAACATTGTGCCACAAAGTCGGCCACTTCCCTCTTCATATTCGGCCACCAATAAGACCTCTTTAAGTCTTGGAACATGTAGTTTGACTGAAGGGCTTCACATAGCAGCTTCAACTTGAGTTTTTCGTGATCCGGTACACAAATTCTGCCTTTGAATAACATCCTTCCATCGTGTGCCAGAGAAAAATCTGGTCTTTGATCTAACTTCCCTTTAATGTCCACTAAGAAAGGATCTACTCCCTGCATACTTTTGATCTCAGAGAGTAGATCGGACTGTACCTGGATATTTGAAATCATCACTTGTTCCTCCTCCTCTTCTATGTCAAAGTTTAGACTTGGAAATTGTTCTAGCAACCTTCTTTCACCCAGCATCATACTTGCTAACAAAGCTCTAGGTTGTCTACTTAGAGCATCTGCCACTACATTGGCCTTGCCTGGGTGATATTGAATGGAAAAATCAAAATCTATGAGATATTCTAACCACCTTCTTTGCCTCATGTTCAGTTCTTTCTGTGAGAAGAGATATTTCAGGCTCTTGTGGTCAGAAAAGACTTTAAATTGTTCTCCATAAATGTAGTGCCTCCATATTTTTAATGTGAACACTACAACTGCTAATTCTAGGTCGTGTACTGGTAATTCACTTCGTGGGTTTTTAGCTGTCTAGAGGCATATGCTATTACTCTTCCTTGTTGTATTAGGACACATCTCAAACCTGTTCCAGAAGCATCTGAGTAGATCTCGAATCCTCCTTCAACAGTGGGTAAGGCAAGAACAGGAGTAGAGGTCAGACACTTCTTCAAGCTATTAAAGCTCTCTTACATTATCGGTCCACACAAATGGATTTTCCTTCTGGGTCAGCTTGGTTAATGACACTGCAATCTTTGAGAAATCCTTTTTGAATCTTCTATAATACCCTGCTAATCCCAAAAAACTTCTGATCTCCATGATACATGTTGGTCTTTCCCACTTCAACATGGCCTCTACTTTTGATGGATCAACAACAATACCATCCTTGGTTACTACATGTCCCAAGAAGGATACCTCTTCTAGCCAAAACTCACATTTACTCAGCTTGGCATACATTCTCCCTCAGAATTTGCATTGCAACCCTCAAATGTTCCTCATGCTCTTCTTCTGTTTTAGAATAGATCAGTATATCATCGATAAACACCACAACAAATTTATTAAGGTATGGGCGATAAATACTATTCATCAGCTGTATGAAAACTGCAAGAGCATTTGTTAGTCCAAAAGGCATAAAAATGAATTCATAATGCCCGTGCCTGCTTCGGAAGGTCATCTTGTGTTTATCTTCTCCTTTGACCCTCAATTGATGATAGCCGGATCTGAGATCTATCTGAGAGAAATATTTAGGTCCAGACAGTTGATCAAATAATTCATCAATCCTTGGCAAGGGATATTTGTTCTTGATTGTTAACTGGTTCAACTGTCTGTAGTCTATGCACAACCTCATCGACCCATCCTTCTTTTTGACAAAGAGAACAGGTGCACCCCATGGTGATATGCTTGGTCGAATAAACCCTTTCTCCAGCAGCTCTATCAGTTGTTCATTTAATTCCTTCAATTCTATGGAGGACATTCTATAGATACTGGTGCTGCTCCAGGGATGAACTCAATGGTAAAGTCGACCTCTCACTCAGGAGGAATACCTAGCAAGTCTTCGGGAAATACATCAGTGTACTCACTGACAATAGTGATGTTCTCAATCTTGACTTCCTTTTTTGTGGTGACAACTGTGGCTAGAAAGGCTATACAACCTTCCTTATCATCCTTTTGGCTTGTAGTGCGGAGATGAGGGATAGTCTCCTGTGATTTCTATCTTCTGAGAATAGTAGCTTTAGATGCCGAGTAAATGTTACCCAGCTTTTCTTACAGTTGACACTAGCCCCATGTTCAGACAACTAGTCTGCTCCTAGTATCACATCATAACCCTCCATGTCCATGCATATTAAATTTGCATGTAGGTTTTGAGTTCCAATTAACATCTCACTGGATGGAAAATGGTTTCCAAGTTTGGTGCGAGGACCAATAGGGGTTGACACGACTAGTCCAGATTTCATTGGAACGGGTTTTATAGGTAACGTATCAGCAAAAGCTTGTGATATGAAGGAATGAGTAGCTTCCGTATCAAATAGAACAAATGCAGAACGGGATAGAATAGTAAGTGTGCCTTCAACCACACCACCTTCCTCTGATGTAGTTGGTTCTTGCAATGCATGCAGCCTACCCTGGCGCTTCTAGCCTCCTTGAGCTGTCACCGATGTCTGATTCATCATACGCGGATAGTTAGAGATCTTGTGACTCTAGCTTCTGTAGCATAAGCACCTCCCCAGTGCCTTCCAACAGTCCTCAAACCTATGACTAACCTTGCCACAGTGTTTGCATGGCAACTTGTTGATGGGGGCTTATTGATAACCTCCATGCCTGAACTTCTTAATGGCTGGTTCCCAGCTTGGCCAATCGGCCTCTTATTTCCGACCACAGCTGGTGTCCTTTTCGATACTATTCCCTAATCCCCTTTTCCCATACTATTCTTGATATTCTCTACTATAGCCAGTGATCCTCCAACAGTAGTGCCTTCCTTACCATCTCCGGGTAAGTCTGCAGATCCATCAGTCTTAGTTGTGTGATGTACTGGGGCCTCAAACAATTCATGAACCTCTTGGCCTTCAACTACTCGGTTTGGACTAAGGGTGGGGCATAACGAGCCAGTTTAGAGAACTGGGCCTCGTATTCAGCTACGGACAGACTCCATTGCTTCAGATTGTCGAACTCCGCCACCTTCCTCTCTTGTACTATGTCAGAAAAGTACTTGTTGTTGAAGTATTCTTAGAACTATGCCTAGGTGGCTTGTGCATCACCTAGTGTAGCCTCAATTGAGTCCCACCAGGTATGAGCATCCCTCTCTAGCTGGTAAGTAGCTAGAGTAACCTTATTCTCATATGTGCATCCCATCACGTGGAATGCACACTCTATTTCCTTGGGCCAGTGCTCAGCCTCATCTAGATCAGTGCTACCACCAAACCTTGGTGGATTCATACTCCGAAAATTCCTATGATGATCTTCCTGATTTTCAGCTCTACCCTGAGTGGCCTGTAACAATGCCTGGGTCAGTGTGTTGATCGTGCTTTGCAAGTTTCTTTCACGTGCAGCGGCCATTGCAATCCTTCAAGATAACCACATTATGTTCATCAAATATTAACTTCATTCTAACTATATGCCTCAGCCCATGTTTCTATCCCAATCTCAGTATTGATTTTTGACAAGTCGACATATGGGATTTAGTCTTGCCTAAACTGAGCAATTTCCTGTTTGCCTAGAACTTAACGGAAAGTCTAGGCTCTAATACCAACTGTCATGCCCCAAAATTTAGTAGCGGAAATAAATATCGCGATGCATGAGCGATACGAGTATGAGTATCATAGCCGGGTAATTTATAGTAACAGCTAAGTATAACAAAAGATTTGAGACAATAATAATGTCAGCCAAATACTATTTATTTCATTTCCATCAACTATCTTGAAACCTTACATAACCAGAGCCAAACATACGGCCCATTATTGCATTTCAAAGTACATATGACATCAAGAAAAGTAAACCTAACTATTATAGACTCTATGGACTCTAATCTCGATGGCTGACATGACAGGTACACTTGACAAGCTCGTCACTCTTCCCCAATCCCATCATTCTCTAGTTCATCATAATCATCACTTGAAAAATATTAAGGAAAACAGGTGTGAGCGCACTAGCACCCAGTAGGATTTACATCTTATGGTGTGGGTATACTTTATGTGAATTAACAATTTAACAGGTAAGATGCTATCATATAATGACAATAACGATAGTGACAAATCCATGTTATAACATGTACGAGGATGGTTCAATGACAAATTCCATGACAGTGCTCATGTAGAACGGAACGATTAAAAATGGGATGGATAACAGTACGATCATTTATCAATGGAAGAGATTCAATAACAATGTAGCATGTTCAATAGATATCTCAAGTTGAATTCCACATAATTCCAATGGACAATTAGATTCAATAATGATGACATGTATAGTAGATTTGGCCATTCACATATAATAGTCCAATCAATCAATCAATCATTCAATAACAATTTGGAAATTACCCAGATGAATCTTGCATTCAATTAGGTGATTTCCAGACACCTCAATGGATCATATACTCTTGCGATTTATAAGTATTTCGTGTGCTCCTCCAAGACCAGGCTTGGCCATATTTGCACAGGCATGGTTGTGAATCGAAGTTCCAATAAATTCTGGTAATTCCATTCATTCATTTATGGCCAATACGAATTCCAATCAATGAACAGTATGTACTAAAGATCATGTCAATGATTATAGGGAACAAGGTAAATGGACATGATCCTAAGTAAATTTTGGCAGCATAACAACTTAATTACATTAGTTCAATCTTTACACTAAATGGCTTGGTTTCAATATCAAATCACTCTCACGAGAAGATGATAAGAAGAGAAGTACATTCTATCTTT
This sequence comes from Colocasia esculenta, assembly GCA_014218235.1. Lineage (NCBI taxonomy): Eukaryota > Viridiplantae > Streptophyta > Magnoliopsida > Alismatales > Araceae > Colocasia > Colocasia esculenta. The sequence continues at coordinate 138,866,256 of CM024754.1, forward strand.
CGGGTACTTCATTGGTACAACCAACTCGGTCTCTATGAGGGAATCCACGGAGTACAGAGATTTATGGAGGTCTTTAGAGAAAGGTCACTAGACTTCCGATACGGAATGACTGGCCGTGAGTTTCCAATCCCCTAAGAAAGGGCTGCCTACAGGTGCAAAGTGTCGTATAGAACATGTCTCAATCCACAATCCATCAGTATAAAATAGAACGGAAAGCTTATAATAAATACGCATGACATGTATGAATTTCAATCTATCACATGGTTGCTGTAATTTTAACACATAACATTTTACAGTTTGGAACAAGACAGATTATGATCATAGCTCATTTCAATCACATGGTAGATGGAATCAAACAATGAATTAGAACACTTAGAATAGATGTTCATATTCTAATGACTTTCATGTTGGTTGATCACTTTTAGGCCACTGACTAACTTTATAAGATGATACAATAGTAGGACATGCATATGGTTGACTGTACAACTCAATAAAACAGTCTCAGGTAGGCCTCTAAATCCGCGACAGACACAGTCATCGCAATTCACAAGGTTTAAAATAGTGCACACATGGGATCAGACAGTCACCTAAATCGTAATGGGTCTAATGGTCGAGTTTAGACAGAGTCGATACAACCAGATCTATACTGAACATAATCGCGACGATTCTAATGGTCGCATTTAGACAGAGTCGATACGACCAAATCGATTCAGAACAGAGTCGATACGGTCAAATTGATTCAGAACAGAAACGCGATGGTTTACACTGATGCGTTTCATGGAAATCGGTACAGAGACATGATGGTTTACACTAACGCATTTATGGAAGTCTGTAAGGTAATTGATTCTGAATAGAAACGCGATGGTTTACACTGACGCGTTCTATGCAAGTCGGTACAGTAATCGATTCGGAATAGAAACATGACGGTTATGATCGACGCATTTTAAGGCAATCGATTTAGGGAAGAAATGCGACATGAATGTACCGTACGTTCATGCAAACCTTCTTAACTATGAATTAGACACGAAAATTGAGGGTGGGAAATAGTAGAATCGCAACGACATACATGGTCGCGTCCTTGACATGCACTGAAAACGATACTACACATGCTTTTATGCAATCGGATCCTATCAGAACAGGTCCAAATCCGCGAAGACCTAGGCTATCCCCTTTTAGGTAATCGCGACGGGTTAACCTGTCGCGATACCTGTGCCTAATAGATGAGGTCTCCACTGGTCGCGTTTTAGGGTTCAACTCGAAAACGTAGAAAATGCTACAATCCTTCATAAAAGACTTATAACTTGACATCTAGCGATCTTTAGACAAAAGTCTGAACATAAAAAGTGTCAAGGACATCAAGTAGAAGAGTACCACTATTTTGATTTGACCCAATTTGGTCTCGGTTCACATGAAACACAGTGATAATACTAAAAGCCCTACCCATGCACGACTCTTGGAAAACGCTTAATACGACTCACATGGGTCATAAAAATTGGGGGAAAATACATGAAAATGAAACTAGACTCGATGCTCTTTCCATTGGTATGCGCAAAGTTTAGATTAAGCCCGAGAACACTTACCTTTGTGTAGTTCTAAGACCGATCAATGCACAGGTCACAGCAGAGAACGGTTGGAGAAGAAACTCTGGTTCTTGGCCGTTCTCCTCCTCTCCTGGTGCCCTAGCTCATCTTCACATGACCCCAACTCAATAGTAAACCTTCCCAACTAGTCTTATGGTGATTATTTATATGATTAGGGTTAATTTCAAGTCCCATTTAGACCAGGAAAGAGGGTTGCGGTTTTGGCTTGGCCCCATCTAAGTTTTGGGGATTCTCCTCCCATTTGGAGTAGCAAGACTATTAGGAAACCTCCTAACATGGCTGAGTATGAATTTGCTCGCTATGAATGACTAATTACCTTTGTTTTAGACCTAATTTACCCTTCCCTATTTTTACATAATTATGGTCATGGATTTTGGAGTTAAATGACATTGGGTTTTGTTCTTTGGCCCATGTAGAGTTTTCTTGGCCCAATATATTTTAAATGGTTAATTCTTTTCTTTGGGAGTTTAACCATGACTTTTATTTTATTTATATTCACCATTTTTATTTATTACTATTTTCCTATATTTTAAATCACTTTAATTTTTGGGGCGTTACATAAAGTGTGGTATAATTCAATAAATTTGTTTAGGAGATATTAAAGGATTTTGTCATAGAAAAAAAACAATGATCAAACATTTGTAAATGATATTTGTACAACAATTTTTACAAGATAGTTGCTCAATAATTCTCCCCCTTTTTGTTAATGACAAAAACAATCTTTTATATAGACATTGAAAACAATTTGTAAAATTAAAAAAATATTTGTTCGATTCTATATATTCTATTCTTTCTTTCTATCTCCCCCTTTGTGGCATTAACAGAAAGGTTAATGGATAGAAAGAGAGAGAGGGAGAGTAATACACAGGGATGAGAGAAACAGATGTATTGATAATTGAATAACAATGTAAATACATTAAGAGGAACTGGGAAGATAGAGAGAAGGTGGAATCTGTGTAAAGAAGGGTTGAAGAAGATCCTAGAGCTTTTTCTCATTTTCATGGAATACATGAAAGAATTTGGAACCATCTATGTCATAGGAGGGTCCTACAGAGGGGATTTTCCTTTAAGACTTAAGATGACGACGATGATACCAATTAACTCTCCTATTATAATTATCACCACTCAGAGTTCTCCTAAGGGGAATGAATTTTCTACTGGCTGCCTTGTGCAATAATGCATGGACTGTGATGTTCCAGTGGAGACCCTGAGAGTGAGCTGCTGCCCTGGCGTTGTAGTATATGGAGTATCTCTCTGTCCACTTCAAAGAGACGAACTTCCAAAGTGCCTCATAGCTCTTACTAAGGTAAGCAGAGGGAGATAACTTTAGCTTCTTGCATTCTGAACCCTCTTTAGGATAAGACACTGCCCACTATTCTTCTGACATTCTCTCAGACTCCGCAAAACTGTGCTGAAAATCCTTGAGATACAGTGAATTCTTTAGAGAATGCATCAAAGAAAAACGATGAAAGGATTGCTTTATGTTGTATTTGATCTTGAACCTGTCTGTTGAAAACAACCTGGGCAAACTGCGTTTTGGAAGAAATGGCCCCTATCAGACTAGGTTGCAGGCCGGAGGGCAATCCAATGGTCATAGATGGAGTGATTTCCTTTTGCCCTTTCACAATCATAGCCCATTGCCCCTTACTGACATCAAGCAAATTCAGTCTGAACTTGTCTTCATTAATTTCTTCATTTTACTGTAACTACTTTGTTGCTCTTTTATGAAATCTCCAAAAAGATCATAGAATGTTAGATCCAAATGAAACGAAACATTGAGAAGCTAGTTTCTAGTCTTGGCTACTTTATACTTCTCTGCATCTCCAGCATAAAGAGACAAAAATTCCTAAGGAGAAAGGCTATGGCTTTTCTGAGTGATAAGATTTAGATCAGCTAGAAGAATATCTTGAGTTTTGATCAAGGTAGGGAGCCAATCTTCAAACTTGTAGACTGGAAACCCATATACTTCAAGAAAAACTTTGATGGATAAAAATTCTCGGAAAAGAGCCATATTTTGCTCAGAGTAATAGATAAATGCATACCAAAAGGGAGGAGGAAGTAAAGAGCTAGGTTTAATTTTCATTTTTGGCCCCACTTTAGATGGAAGAGCTTGGTTTAATTTTCATCTTTGGCCCCACATTATATGGATGTGTCACACTGGGCACTATTTGAACAAGTGGATGAGTAGAATGGGCCGAAGAAGGAATGGATGAATAGGGGAGAGATGAGTAAAAGTGAGGAGCTAAGGTGTGAAGAGTAGGTGTATTTACACTATGTGACTGGTATGCATACACCATAGGAAATGAAGTAATTGATGTGACGGCCCTCATTATACCGGTACGGTTATACCAACCCACGTTGGTATAGCGAGTGCTGCCAGCCACAGTGGGACATTTACCCAACGATACAAACAGCTGAGATACACGCGAATATATATAACAGAGTAGCGGAAGTAAAAGAGAACTATCTCCATTCATTCATCATCCACATTAAACATACATGCATTTTACAATTTGCAAAAAGGACTAAAATTCACATGATTTAATTTGCTGAAATAGAAATACAAATGTCCACATATTACATTCTTTTAATGATAGTTCTAATACAATGTCCAAGTACATACTGAGAAGTACACAATCACAAGATCTTAAAAACTGGCTAGTCTCCACGCTCGGAGTCCGTCTCCGCTGCCTCCTCCGAGGGTACTGTGTCACCAACTATACCTGTACGCCGAAGCAAGGAGTGAGTCCAGGGACTCAGCAAGTAACACTATGCATGATATACACGTACAAGTCCTAGTGGTTTCTACACGCACATTACACTTAGTAACACATAGCATGCTAGTCCATTTAAGTTTTCAACCTATCATGAAGGTTATACAATTTTATACATAACGCATGCTTTCAGATTTCAAAAATGACATTCACTATCACATGGTCTCTATATAATTCACTCATGAGACTTTAATCAAACGTGAGAACTATTGACATGAACGATTTGCATACATGAACGGGGAACATAATTAGCATGGATTCCACATGTTCTTAAGTACATACATAACTTTTTATCATGCTTTAGGTTGTTGATCTCACATGGTCCAATAACTATAACCTACACATGAAAGCTATAACGTTGCCTAAACATAACACATGAACAATCCATCATGCCATTTTGCTCACATACTCATTTGTTGTTCCTAACATGGATTCTAAACACTTTTGCACACATAAACATGAGAATAATAACATGCATTTTCTGAATTCACTTGGTTTCAGATTTAGTTTCACATGGTTTCTATAACACATTTACATATCTAAGATTTCACATTTTTCTTTACACTAGGTTCCTCTTTTCACATGTTTACACTTTACACATACACATTCACATATCACTTACACATTTACACATTACACTTTACACATATTTTAGTGCCGTGACACATAGTCCAAACCACCAAAGAAGGACACAAACACATCACATCACATAGACGCCATCTAGGCAATACAATGGCGACTCTTGGACTGCGTAGACCGGGAGAACAAGTCTCCACCCTAACCAGTGGTACTTGTCCACCTCCAGGATTTCCCCCTAATGCCCTTAGGGTCACTTAACACAATGAACTTTCTCAGGGGGACTTTTCCCTGATACGGCTCCACTGCCTTCTCGGAAGCAGTATCACATTGGCACAATTTACACTTTTACACATTTACCGTTTTACACATGGTTTTACACTTGACACTCTTCATCTCATTCACTTTCTTACTCACATGAACACCTCTGTTTTTCCTAACATGGTACTACAGAGTTTTCAAGATTCAACACATAGTAAACACACCAATCATGCTGGTTTTAAACAAAATCTAATCACGTTTCGATCATATGTACGAATTATTCATATTTCACATGAAAACACATAACTTTTTATTTACTATTCCAATTGACCTGAAATTTTAACCACATGCTGTTTTCGGGTTCCAAATCATACTCTCAATTTTTCAGATTTTTCTGAGCTAAATGGGATTTACAGAAAATCAAACACTTAATTAGCATATTATTCACAACTTAAGTTAACATGGAATTCACACATCATGCAATTTACCACTTGCTGTTTAACCATAAGCTACCAACATATGCATGAAATTAGAGTACAAAATTTCCCTAATTCATACATCTATGGATTTAACACTACGAATCATTTTTACATACTTCTATTTTATCGAACCGAAATATTCACAAATTGCACAATCGTGGATAAGTTTCCAAAATTTGCAAACACACATGCTGACCCACAATCTTCATGATTAGACCGAAATCAAGGCATTCACATTAATTCTAGTCATGGAACATGGGTTTGCAAAATTATCTACAAGTCATGCTCACAAGTTAAAGACACGATTTTCCACATTCACCATCACACACACCACAAATGATAACCTACGTAGCGTATAGGAATACCATATATCCTCATCACGGAAATCATAACGAAATTAACGTATAAGAGGGACAGAACAGCTCACTGTTCTGTCCTGAAGAACTAGACGGCGGTCTCTGGCCGCTGACTCAGAGTCAGCGGCATGGTCGATGGACGCCAAGGATGAACTGGGTGTCCAGGGACCTTGTCGTTTACTCAGGTCTGTGCAGAAACACAGACCCGAGCTCTGAAATTTGGGTGAAATGGAGGGTCTAGGACTCGAGGAAAATTTCATAAAAATCATAAAAACCTCCTAGACTCATACGGGGACACCATAGATAGGTCACTTGCCTCTCTAAAATTCCTCCAAAGGATTTATGGCTCGAAGAAGACCTCCTTGGGCAGTTCCAAGAAGTTGCAGAAGCACCTCCAAGATCGTCTTCCTCCGGGCTCCTGGGTGATCTCCACGCCGAGGGGATGATGGGGAAGCCTTCCCCTTTGCTTCAGCTCCTCCTTGATGCAAAAGATCTCCAAATCCAGCTTCAAGGGGTCGGATTTGAGAGTTCTAAAGTGGGGTTTTCTCACAGAATGCTCTAGGGTTTTCTCTCCTCTTCTCTCCTCGTGCAAGGGTGAAATGAGAAGTGGGGAGAGGCCATTTCGGGTTCAGGATGTAGGAGAGCCCCTCACCCACTCACCATACTGATTAGACAGGCTTAGAGCCGTTGGGGAACATCCCCCCAATGGTTGCCATGCCTTGTTTCAGAAGATAGCAGCTCTGCTGCGCATGCAGGCCAGAGAAGTCGACGTCCAGATCGCTAGACGCCGGAATTAGGGTTGGCGTCCAGGGCTGGACGCTAACACCACCTCAACGGCCTGGGGATTGACGCCAATAGGGCCTTCGGCCAGAACCCTAATTTATGCAGAAACCAAGCATACCAAGCTTCTATACTTGCAATATGTACATGGTATTATATTCACACTATCATCATGCAATACATACATTATTTATGTTTAATATAAACACATGTACACATATTTATACTATTTTAATATCCACGTAAATACGTACATACATACTCAACACAATATACACACATAAATACGAAAAATATGACGGAAATTCGAGGGTCTTACACCCTCTCCCCATTAAGGAAATCTTCGTCCTCGAAGTTAGAACGACACTACTCAAACAAAAGGGGATACTTCTTCTTCATCGCATCCTCAAGCTCCCACGTAGCCTCCTCACGTGAGAAGTTCCGCCATAGAACTTTCACCGATGCGATACTCTTGTTCCGGAGATGCTGAACCTTCCGTCAAGAATGGCTACTGGCTGCTCGACATACGAAAGATCTGGCTGGATCTCCACTGGCTCATGACTAATCACATGAGACGGATCTCGGACATACTTCCTGAGCATAGATACGTGGAATACCGGGTGAACGCTAGCCAAAGCTGGGGGTAAAGCTAGCTCGTACGCCACGTTGCCCAAACGTCAGAGAATCTCATATGGCCAATGAACCTAGGGCTTAGCTTGCTGTGCCTGCCAAATCTGACAACTCCACGAGTAGGCGATATCTTCAAGAAGACATGATCTCCAACCTCGAACTCCAAATCCTTTCTCCTGTTGTCGGCATAACTCTTCTGCCTATCCTGTGCCGCAACAAGCCTTTTCCTAATAAGCTGAATCTTATCCGAAGTTTCCTGAACCAACTCGGTCCGATCAACTGCCTATCACCAGTCTCCTCCCAACATAAAGGAGATCTGCAGGGCCTACCATACAACGCCTCGAATGGAGCCATTCCAATACTAGCATGAAAGCTGTTGTTGTATGCAAACTCCACAAGAGGTAAATGACGCTCCCAATCATCCTTCCAATCCAGAACACACGCTCTCAACATGTCCTCGAGCGTCTGGATAGTCCTCTCGGACTGTCCATCAGTCTGGGGATGAAACGCCGAACTGAGCTTAAGCTCCGAACCTAACGCATCCTGAAGACCTTTCCACAATCTCGAAGTAAATCTCGGATCTCGATCCGAAATGATCGACTTCGGCACACCATGCAACCTAATGATACCGCTAACATACAATCTAGCTAAGCTCTCTACTGACTGCTTCTTCTTCATAGGCAAGAAATGAGCAGTCTTCGAGAATCTATCTACAACTACCCAAATAGAGTCATTGCCCCTTCTAGATCGAGGCAAACCCGATACGAAATCCATAGTGACAGCTTCCACTTCCATACGGGAATATCCATCCTCTGCATAAGGTCGGATGGTCGCTGCCGCTCGGCTTTCACCTGCTGACATACTAGACATCTAGACACATAATCCGCAACATCCTTCTTCATGCCGGACCACCAAAATGATCTCTTCAGGTCTTGATACATCTTAGTGTTACCCGGATGAATAGAGAATCGCGATCTATGAGCCTCCGCTAACACATGCTCACGGACATCTACTACATCAGGGACACAAACGCGGTGCTGAAATCTAATCACACCGTCCTCATCACGAGCAATGCCCGCCTTACCCACTAACTCTAACAATCTAGGATCGGCTTTCTGCTGCTCAATCACCTCATCCAAGACTGAGGATCTAAGGGACAGCTGAGCTACAAAAGCCTGACGCAACGATGGCTCTAACTCGGTCATAGAGCACGCTGCATCCTCCAACATCTTCCAATCCTGCTGGAGCGAAGACCTCTTCCTACTAAGAGCATCCGCTACGACGTTCGCCTTTCCAGGATGATACTGAAGGTCGAAGTCATAGTCCTTCAAGAACTCAATCCATCTTCTCTGCCTCAGGTTTAATTCCTTTTGGGAGAAAAGATACCTCAAGCTCTTGTGGTCGGTAAACACCTCAAATCTGACACCATAAAGATAGTGCCTCCAGATCTTTAGTGCATGAACCACAGCTGCTAGCTCTAAATCATGAGTCGGATAGTTCCTCTCATGCTCCTTCAACTGACGAGAAGCATAAGCTACTACCGTCTCTTGCTGCATGAGCACACAGCCTAAACCAATCTGAGATGCATCCGTATAAATGGCAAAGCCTTCTAGAACACTGGGCAATACCAATACCGGAGCAGAAGTAAGCTTAGCCTTCAATAGCTGAAAGCTGCGCTCACATGCCTCAGACCATACAAACTTCTCACCCTTTCTGGTCAGCTTTGTCATAGGGGCGGCGATGGATGAGAAACCCTCAATGAATCGCCGATAGTAACCAGCTAACCCAAGGAAACTACGAATCTCCGAAGGAGTCTTGGGAACATCCCAATCCATAACTGCCTAGATCTTTGCTGGATCAACAGCTACACCAGCGCCGGAGATAACATGCCCGAGAAAGTGAACCTCGCGCAACCAGAACTCGCACTTGCGTACTTTGCATACAGTTTGTGCTCACGGAGAACCTCTAAGACTAACCTCAAATGCTGACGATGTGGGCTGTTGGTTAACTGCCATCGACTCCCTTAGGGAATCGCTGCCACTATGCTGTTATGGGGCAGCATAGTGACATCGGGGCCGGCAACCCAACCCGCCGCAGGGGTAAAACCCTGTGCGAAGCCCCTCATGCCAACCACAGCGTTGACGTGGTGCTTTGCGCTTCCGCCTTAAGATTTGGCTACCACCTTCACTACTAGCTCGAGCTTTTGGTGCAACGGTAAGGGGCTTGGTCCTAAACCTGGTATCAGAGCGAGGTTGCGGGTTCGATTCCCCAGGGTGCCGCTGGGGGGGAGTTTGTTGGTTAACTGCCATCGACTCCCTTAGGGAATCGCTGCCACTATGCTGTTATGGGGCAGCATAGTGACATCGGGGCCGGCAACCCAACCCGCCGCAGGGGTAAAACCCTGTGCGAAGCCCCTCATGCCGACCACAGCGTTGACGTGGTGCTTTGCGCTTCCGCCTTAAGATTTGGCTACCGCCTTCACTACTAGATCGAGCTTTTGGTGCAACGGTAAGGGGCTTGGTAGGTTTTTCTGAAATCTGAAATGAATCTTAAACACAGAAAATAACACTTGAAAGCTTGGTTAGTTCAGTGTGATAGAGAGTGCAGTGCGGAAGCAAATAAACAATCACACAAGGACACAGGAGATTTATCCTGGTTCGGCCCTTCCCACATGGAAGTCCTACGTCCAGTCCCCAAGCAAACTCTTGGGATTTCACTAACCAAGGGTACAGTCCCCCTTATGGACCTTACAACACCCTGGATCCCCCACCAGGTCTTCTTCTCTTTCCCGGCAAGAAGGCAGCCCACTTCTCTACAGGTAAAGAAGCCAACCTCCTGGAACAAACCCCAGTGCGGTTCTGCTAGACACAAACCCCTAGCTGGGTTGACAACTGGTACAAACCCCAGTTAGGTTCTGCTAGACACCAACCCCTAGCTGGGTTAACAACTGTATACAGTCCTACAGCTGGACACAGATCTTTCTTAGAAAGATCAGACTGAGAGACCTTACAAGATGAACACTCATGTAAAGCTCACAGTCCCAAACTCTCCCCAGATATACAAAGAGCTCGGAGAGAAACAGAAGAGAGAAAAGAAGGCTCGAATGCTTGAAAGCTTGGAAGCTTGAGAGCTTGAAATGCTTTGAATGCTTCTTCTTGGCTCAGGCTCTTTCTCTCTTTCTTGAGTGTGTGTGGAGTTGAGGTGTTTCTCACAGTTGTACACTCCTACAAAGATATTCAGGAAAAAGGCTCTCCTGTTCTTCAGCAGTGCTCCTTCTTTTATATGAGCATTTTGAATGGATCCGTTGAAGAGATCCGTTGGAGTTCTAGCCATTGCTCATCTCCTCTTCATTTGTCTTAATCAGACTCTGATGGTCTTCGATGTCTGTGAGCATAGAAGAGAGTGTTAGCATAAAAGAGTGTTTATGATAAACGATGCATGGTACTGTGCTTCTGCTACATACTGAAAATAGAGGTCAAATCTTTTTGACAAGACTCTGAAATATGCATGCAGCTTTTTGTCAGAAGATATTTGACTTTTCATTTAAGCGCCAAGCATATTTGAAATATAAAGGCAATCTGTGTTTCAACAGAATCCATGAAGAAATCGTTATGAGCATGACTTATGAAATCGTTATGGGAACGATTTCTTAACAATCGTTGTGAAGGCAAGTCGATGCCTTCACTTAAGAAATCGTTACGGTCTAAAGAAATCGTTATGGGAACGACTTCTTATCAAATCAATACGCTCAAAGAAGAAATCGTTATGGCCACTTATCAAATCGTTATGAGATCGACTTCTTAGAAAATCATTTCGGTCACTTAAGGAATCGTTATGGGAACGACTTCTTATCAATCAATACGCTCAAAGAAGAAATCGTTATGGCCACTTATCAAATCGTTATGAGATCGACTTCTTAGAAAATCATTTCGGTCACTTAAGGAATCGTTATGGAACGACTTCTTATCAAATCAATACGCTCAAAGAAGAAATCGTTATGGCCACTTATCAAATCGTTATGGCATCGACTTCTTAGCAAATCGTTGCGCTTACAGAAGAAATCGTTATGGCATCGATTTCTTAACAAATCGTTGCGGCGCTTGATACTTTGGCACTTTAAACAGAAATCGATGTATATTGATTAAACATCGATTTTATCATTTTAGTGCGCAAATATTGCATCAATGAAAGACTTAGCTTTTGCTATGAGATTGATGCGACACAGATGAAACAAAATATTCAATTTAAGTTACATCATAAATTTTATTATCACCAAAATACAAGAACAAATAGAGAGTGTTCAACAGTGGCCTCATCCGGAGAATAGACCAATACGTCATCAATAAACACGACAACAAAGCTATCTAGATACGGACTAAACACGGTTCATGAGATCCATGAACGCTGCAGGGGCGTTGGTCAATCCGAAAGGAAGAACCAAAAACTCATAATGCATAATGGGTTCTAAATGCCGTCTTGGACACATCCTCACTCCTAATCTTCAACTGATGATAACCAGATCGCAAGTCAATCTTGGAAAAGACTGATGCCTCTCGCAACTGGTCAAACAGATCATCAATCCGAGGTAAGGGATACCTGTTCTTCACAGTCACCTGGTTTAGCTTTCTATAATCAATGCACACACCAGTGACCCGTCTTTCTTCTTGACGAATAATACAGGTGCGCCCCAAGGGGAAACACTGGGGCGAATGAATCCCTTATCGAGCAATTCTTGCAATTGCTTCCTCAACTCGGCTAACTCTGCAGGGGCCATCCGATATGGGGCCTTCGAGATAGGAGAGGTGCCTGGAACCAACTCTATAGTGAACTCTATCTCCCTATCTGGTGGCAATCCAGACAAGTCATCGGAAAGACATCTGGAAAGTCCTGCACCACATCGATCTCTGCAAGAGTCAGTGACGAACCAGCATCGGGTACTAGCATAACGCTGGCAAGAAATGCGTCACAACCCTTGTTCACCATGCGCATCACCTTCATGGCAGATGACTAACTTTCCGCTAAGTTCTTTGGCAAGGGATGAGAGAACTCGTCCTCGCCAGGAATGCGGAACACAATCTTCTTCCTTCGACAATCCACTAACGCATAGTGCTCCTCTAGCCAATCCAGACCAAGGATACAATCATAATCCTTCATCTTGAGCAAGAAGAAACACCCATCTAGGAACCTATCCTCAATGCACACAGGTAACGACGGAATGCACTTCCTAGTCGATACCGTACCCGCAGGGGTGTGCACAGACAAGGGAACCTCTAACTCCTCAGACTTTATGCCTGACTCTAGGGCTAACTACCTAGCGAACCGCTCGGAAATGAACGAGTGAGTAGCACCCGTATCAAACAAAACCCGAGCGTGCACACCGAAAAGTAAAACTGTACCTTCGGTGACATGCTCCGCCTGCTCGGCGTCCTCGCGAGCTAACGTAAACACTCGAGCTGGGGCTCGAGGCCTTCCTGGTCGTCCTGTAGCTGGCGCGGCTGCCGCTACTACTGGTACTGGCGCTCCTCGCTGAGCTTCCTGCTGAAGTCTTGAGCAATCCTTGATCTTGTGGTCGCTGCTCCCACACTTTAGGCATCTACCCGCTACTAACCAACACTCTGAACCTCCATGGGTCTTCCCACAATGGGACACTCCTTCTTTGCACCGGGGAACATACAGAGGGTACCTGATAGTTGCTGACTGCCATTTGTTTCTGCGGTGTCTGGTACACCGTCTTCCTCTTGTCTTGCCGCTGGAAAGTCGCTGCCGGCCTCTTCTGCGAAGCCTTCTTCTCCTCCAAGTATCGTTCCATTTCTCCCTTCTGTCTGCAGGCTGCGCTGAGGGCCTCGTCTAGCGTGCGGTGGTCGAACGCCACGAGTCTCGTCCTCAGTGATGGTTTGAGACCCATCACGAACTTCTTGGTCTTCCTGTGCTCATCCTCAACTATGTGCGGTGCATATTTAGAGAGTTCAGAAAACCTTGCCTCGTATTCCAGGACGGTCATTGATCCTTGCGTTAGGGAAAGGAATTATTGCTCCATCTTGTCCTGGATGTGCTCTGGGACGAACTTGGCTCGGAAGAGCCTCACGAACGCGTCCCACGCCACATCTACTGCTCCGTCCTCGAAGTGCGTACGCAGTAGGGAGCACCACCATACATCAGCTCTCTCCTGCAAACACCTTCATAAGCACCACTAACAAATTCTAACTTTAACACCAACATTCAAGCATAAACTAAAGCATACCTGTAGCATGTAGGTGGCTAAGGTCACCTTGTCCTCATCAGGACATCTGATAGCTCGGAAGATTTTCTCGGTCTCCCTCATCCAGCTTTCTGCCAAAAGTGGATCACTCTCCCCCTTAAAAGAGGGTGGGGTCATCCTCTTGAATCGTTCCATGATGGAAGGTCCACCATGGTCCTGAGCTGGGGCCTGAGCCTGCTACATTAAACAACAAGCAATATACAATAAACACATATCATACAATTCAAATAGCAGACTACTTAGTTGTTTTATCATTTTACCTGGGGCCTCAACTGGGCCTAGAGTGCTGCCTCAGTGTGTGCCTGGGTCTGCATGGCTTGCACCAGACCTTGCATGAACACTCCATAATCCACTGGTGGTGGTGGGGGAAGCACAGGACCCTGTGGGGCCGGGGCCTGCTGCTTCGCCCGCTCCTCACGCCTCTGCTCGTCGTCGCGAGCTGGCGCACCTCCACGTCGTCCACGGGAAGCCATGGCTGTAGTAAAATTTCAGCCACCATTAGAGCTAGGTTACTAAGTTTTCTAACCATTTTCTTATCTATTTTCACTTCTTATTAGTGTTTTCTACACATGGGACATACTTAGCATGCAATGGGGATGATGACTTAGCTATATTCATGTGTAATCTCAACCGGTCGCTCTGATACAATCTCTGTGACGGCCCTCATTATACCGGTACGGTTATACCAACCCACGTCGGTATAGTGAGTGCTGCCAGCCACAGTGGGACATTTACCCAACGCTACAAACAGCTGAGATACACGCGAATATTATAACAGAGTAGCGGAAGTAAAAGAGAACTATCTCCATTCATTCATCATCCACATTAAACATACATGCAGTTTACAATTTGCAAAAAGGAACTAAAATTCACATGATTTAATTTGCTGAAATAGAAATACAAATGTCCAATATTACATTCTTTTAATGATAGTTCTAATACAATGTCAAGTACATACTAAGAAGTACACAATCACAAGATCTCAAAAACTGGCTAGTCTCCACGCTCAGAGTCCGTCTCCGCTGCCTCCTCCGAGGGTACTGTGTCACCAACTATACCTGTATGCTGAAGCAAGGAGTGAGTCCAGGGACTCAGCAAGTAACACTATGCATGATATACACGTACAAGTCCTAGTGGTTTCTACCGCACATTACACTTAGTAACACATAGCATGCTAGTCCATTTATGTTTTCAACCTATCATGAAGGTTATACAATTTATACATAACGCATGCTTTCAGATTTCAAAAATGACATTCACCTATCACATGGTCTCTATTCAATTCACTCATGAGACTTTAATCAAACGTGAGAGCTATTGACATGAACGATTTGCATACATGAACGGGGAACATAATTAGCATGGATTCCACATATTCTGAAGTACATACATAACTTTTTATCATGCTTTAGGTTGCTGATCTCACATGGTCCAATAACTATAACCCTACACATGAAAGCTATAACGTTGCTTAAACATAACACATGAACAATCCATCATGCCATTTTGCTCACATACTCATTTGTTGTTCCTAACATGGATTCTAAACACTTTTGCACACATAAACATGAGAATAATAACATGCATTTTCTGAATTCACTTGTTTCAGATTTAGTTTCACATGGTTTCTATAACACATTTACATATCTAAGATTTCACATTTTTCTTTACACTAGGTTCCTCTTTTCACATGTTTCACTTTACACATACACATTCACATATCACTTACACATTTACACATTACACTTTACACATATTTTAGTGCCGTGACACATAGTCCAAACCACCAAAGAAGGACACAAACACATCACATCACATAGACGCCATCTAGGCAATACAATGGCGACTCTTGGACTGCGCAGACCGGGAGAACAAGTCTCCACCCTAACCAGTGGTACTTGTCCACCTCCAGGATTTCCCCTAATGCCCTTAGGGTCACTTAACACAATGAACTTTCTCAGGGGTACTTTTCCCTGATACGGCTCCACTGCCTTCTCGGAAGCAGTATCACATTGGCACAATTTACACTTTTACACATTTACCGTTTTACACATGGTTTTACACTTGACACTCTTCATCTCATTCACTTTCTTACTCACATGAACACCTCTGTTTTTCCTAACATGGTACTACAGAGTTTTCAAGATTCAACACATAGTAAAACACCAATCATGCTGGTTTTAAACAAAAATCTAATCACGTTTCGATCATATGTACGAATTATTCATATTTCACATGAAAACACATAACTTTTTATTTACTGTTCTAATTGACTTGAAATTTAACCACATGCTGTTTTCGGGTTCCAAATCATACCCTCAATTTTTCAGATTTTTCTGAGCTAAATGGGATTTACAGAAAATCAAACACCTAATTAGCATATTATTCACAACTTAAGCTAACATGGAATTCACACATCATGCAATTTACCACTTGCTGTTTAACCATAAGCTACCAACATATGCATGAAATTAGAGTACAAAATTTCCCTAATTCATACATCTATGGATTTAACACTAAGAATCATTTTTACATACTTCTATTTTATCGAACCGAAACTATTCACAAATTGCACAATCATGGATAAGTTTCGAAATTGCAAACACACATGCTGACCCACAATCTTCATGATTAGACCGAAATCAAGGCATTCACATTAATTCTAGTCATGGAACATGGGTTTGCAAAATTATCTACAAGTCATGCTCACAAGTTTAAAGACACGATTTTCCACATTCACCATCACACACCACCACAAATGATAACTACGTAGCGTATAGGAATACCATATATCCTCATCACGGAAATCATAACGAAATTAACGTATAAGAGGGACAAAACAGCTCACTGTTCTGTCCTGAAGAACTAGACGGCGGTCTCTGGCCGCTGACTCAGAGTCAGCGGCATGGTCGATGGACGCCAAGGATGAACTGGGTGTCTAGGACCTTGCCGTTTACTCAGGTCTGTGCAGAAACACAGACCCGAGCTATGAAATTTGGGTGAAATGGAGGGTCTAGGACTCGAGGGAAATTTCATAAAAATCATCAAAACCACCTAGACTCATACGGGGACACCATAGATAGGTCACTTGCCTCTCTAAATTCCTCCAAAGGATTATGGCTCGAAGAAGACCTCCTTGGGCAGTTCCAAGAAGTTGCAGAAGCACCTCCAAGATCGTCTTCTCCGGGCTCCTGGGTGATCTCCACGCCGAGGGGATGATGGGGAAGCCTTCCCCTTTGCTTCAGCTCCTCCTTGATGCAGAAGATCTCCAAATCCAGCTTCAAGGGGTCGGATTTGAGGGTTCTAAAGTGGGGTTTTCTCACAGAATGCTCTAGGGTTTTTCTCCTCTTCTCTCCTCGTGCAAGGGTGAAATGAGAAGTGGGGAGAGGCCATTTCGGGTTCAGGATGTAGGAGAGCCCTCACCACTCACCATACTGATTAGACAGGCTTAGAGCTGTTGGGGAACATCCCCCCAATGGTTGCCATGCCTTGTTTCAGAAGATAGCAGCTCTGCTGCGCATGCAGGCCAGAGAAATCGACGTCCAGATCGCTAGACGCCGGAATTATGGTTGGCGTCCAGGGCTGGACGCTAACACCACCTCAACGGCCTGGGGATTGACGCCAATAGGGCCTTTGGCCAGAACCCTAATTTATGCAGAAACCAAGCATACCAAGCTTCTATACTTGCAATATGTACATGGTATTTATTCACACTATCATCATGCAATACATACATATTTATGTTTATATAAACACATGTACACATATTTATACTATTTTAATATCCACGTAAATACGTACATACATACTCAACAAAATATACACACAAAATACAAAAAATACGACGGAAATTCGAGGGTCTTACAATTGAAGTGCTT
>CM024754.1:138883949-139113196 GCA_014218235.1 Colocasia esculenta
GCTACAATAATACATAAAACACATCATGTGAACAAGTAATCAAGCTATCTTGCACTCATTTTCACTAATTATCCC
This sequence comes from Colocasia esculenta, assembly GCA_014218235.1. Classification (NCBI taxonomy): domain Eukaryota; kingdom Viridiplantae; phylum Streptophyta; class Magnoliopsida; order Alismatales; family Araceae; genus Colocasia; species Colocasia esculenta. Next base: position 138,884,025 of record CM024754.1, read on the forward strand.
TAACATGGATTCTAGGCATTTATGCACACATAAGTATGATAATAACAACATGAGTTTATTGATTTCACATGGTTCCAATAACACATTCTCACATTCTCGTTTCACATGATTTCATACTTACTCATTCACGTTGTTCACTTTACATATTTGACACGTACACATGTTCACACTTATACAATTTACTCATTCCACATCGTTTTCCTCTTTTCACTTTCACTTATCACATCGATTACACTTACCACGTGCATCTCGGGCACTTACCACGTGCCATATTCACATATTTCAACATTTTACTCATTTTTCATTACTTAAACAATTTGCCATGACACATAGTCCTAACCGCCAGTAGAGGACACTAACAATATCTCATAGCTCGTGCTCATTCCTTAGCACAACTCTCAACACAACTCATCACACAACACTTGGCACAACACTTACACAACTCATACACATACTCACCACCTAGGCAATACAGCGGTGAATCTTGGTAACTGCGCAGACCGGGAGAAGCCCTCTCCACCCTATCCAGTGGTACTTGTCCACCTCCGGGGTTTTCCCAATGCCTTTGGGACAAACTTATATCACATGGAGGCTTCTATAGGACTTTTCTATATACGGCTCCCGATGCTCTAGGGTAGTAGTGTCACATAGGCACAACTTTTACACTTTTACACATTACCGTTTTACACATGGTTTTACACATAACTCTTCTCATTTCATTCACTTTCTCACCACATGAACATTGTTGTTTTTCCTTAACATGGTACTACAGAATTTCAAGAGTTTAACATACAGTAACCACACTAATCATGTTGGTTTTAGACCATAACAAACCACGTTACAATTATATGCACAAATTATCACATTTCACATGAAAACACATAACGTTTTATTTACTGTTCCAATTGACCTGAAATTTTAACCACATGCGGTTTTCGGGTTCAAAATCATACCCTCAATTTTTCAGATTTTTCTGAGCTATATAGGATTTACAGAAAATCAAACACCTAATTAGCATATTATTCACAACTTAAGCTAACATGGGTCTAACACATTTTGCAATTTATCCACTTACTGTTTTGCACAGAGACTACTAATATATGCATGATTTTAGAATACAACATCACCCTAATTCATACATCTATAAATCAATTACCACAAACTATTTTTGCATGTTTTTATTTTACCGAACCGAACTTATTTACAATTTCTCAAGCATGGATAAACCACTAAATTTTGCAAACACATATACTGACCCACTATTCTTCATGATCAAACCGAAACCAAGGCATTCACACAAACCCTAATCATAAATCATGAATTTTACAAGATTGTCTACAAGTCGTGCTCACATGTTTACAAGATATCATTATCCCACATTCACCAACACAACCCACATTCATCCACAACCACAATGCATAATATACATAGAGTATAAGGTGTACAATATATCCTCACGCATAAAACATACCGAATTTAATGTATAAAGAGGGACAGAACAGCTCACTGTTCTGTCCAGAAGAACTAGACGGCAGGTCTTTGGCCGCTGACTCAGGGTCAGCGCCATGATCGATGGACGCCAATGATGAACTGGGCGTCCAGGGACCCTGCCGTCTACTCAAGTCTTGCAGAAACACAGACCCGAGCTCTAAATCTTGGTGAAATGGAGGGTCTAGGACTCGAGGAAAATTCCATAAAATATCAAAACCCACCTAGACTCATACGGGGACACCATAGATAGGTCACTTGCCCTCTAAAAATTCCTCAAGGGATTTAGGGCTCGGTGAAGACCTCCTTGGGCAGTTCCAAGAAGTTGCAGAACGCCTCCAAGATCGCCTTCCTCCGGGTTCCTGGGTGATCTCCACGCCGAGGGGATGATGGGGAAGCCTCTCCTTACTTCAGCTTCCTCCTTGTTGCAGTAGATCTCCAGATCCAGCTCCAAGGTCGGATTTGAGGGTTCTAAACTGGGGTTTTCTCACAAAATGCTCTAGGGTTTTTCTTTCTTCTTCTTCTCTCCTCTTGCAAGGGTGAAAATGAGAAGTGGGGAGAGGCCAATTCGGGTTCAGGATGTAGGAGAGCCCCTCACCCACTCACCATGCCGATTTGACAGCCTTACATCCGTTGGGGGACATCCCCCAATGGTGGCATGCCTTGTTTCAGAAGATAGCAGCTCTGCTGCGCATGCAGGTCAGGGAGATTGACGTCCACATTTCTGGACGCCGGGTCAGGCTTGGCGTCCAGGTCTGGACGTTGACTCCACCTCGGCGGCCAGAGGTTGACGCCAAGGTGGCCTTTGGCCAGAACCCTAATTTATGCAGAAACTATGCATGTAATGCATGTATTCATGCATTATGTATATAGTAGGGTATACATACTATCACCATTCATCACATAAATTATTTACATTTAATATCACCATATGCACATTAATTATACCAATTAATATGTACATAAATATCTATATACATACACAAGCATACATAAACATACTAAGATAAAATGTACGTAGACACCTACCTGTACGTACGTGATATTTTACACATGTATGACCCAACACACGGCAATTTAAATGACGAGAATTATGAGGGCTTCACAAATCATTAGGAGGTGATATGATTTATGCTAGCTAGGAATAATCCATTCGATAAAATAGTCCTCGCATGCACACACTTGATTTGACATATATATAGTATACGCACACTGGTGTAGCCTATTTATGTACATTATGATTGAAACAGATGGGTACAATATGCGCACCGGTAATTTGATTAACTTACACAACTTTACCTAACATTGCTTAAGTATTACATGTATAGATTTCTTAATATATATACTATATGCATAATTCATCCAATTGACTATTCTCACCTAATCATCATAAAGATACCTGCATGTTTATTCGTGAGGAGTATAGAATCCCAATATGACTACTAATTACACCTACTATGCTTGCACTCTTTACGTACATGCAATGCACGAAGTACAACGTACATTATTAACTAAACCATGCACTAACAACGTTTACAACTAATATACCTATGCATACGCAAATACACCAAGGTGTTATGCATGTAGAATTAAGTATAAATTGTCACCGTATAAGATAACATACATACGTACTTACACATATGTACTTCATACACTTCCATACAAAGTTCCATAAAATAGGTAGTATAGGATATTCCTCAATATTTGGATAGCACATGCATAGCGTTCTCAAGTATCCTAAGTCAGAGATTCTTGTATTCACAATACACCCTCTAGTTTTTAGTTTTGTTCACTTCCGCATTAATTACCATATACCCGTATCTATATATATATCCTACAGATATACGCACATGCTCATGTTCAAAGAAAGGATAAAATTATAATAGGCACATGAACTACGCACACTAAGCACACAGTAAGCAATACTCAACACACCATTCATATACTACTCATTTTATAAAGAGAATAAAATCCGGGGTCTCACAAGAAGACCCTCAAGCATCGGCAACCTGAACACGACACTCAACACTGTCACATTAAGAACGTGATGCCAGGCTATGCCACTTCACAGATAGAGAACCTGTGAGCGCTTTGGGCCCAACCTGCCGCCCACAAAGCCTCACAACATGCGAAAACACCTGAACACAACTAATGGGCCACACACTAGCCACCCCAAACCCGCTAAGCAAGTTCCGCGTAGATCCGAAAAAAAATGCGCGACATTATAATTTTGCTTTGCCTGGTCATGACTACTTTGAGTTGGTCATGGGTTTGATTTCCCACAAACAATGCTAATTGAAGAGGCAATCTTTGCCTGCTTGGAGAATCCCCTCCAATAGTGTAGCGGGCCTAAAAGATAGATAAATGGTCAAGGGCCCTAAGAATGACTTCCCAGGACAAAACCTCTGATGCTTAAGTCGAAATAGACTAGACCAATGATAAGATTTCTCTTCACCACAATTTTATGTCTTTGAGTGGCTTACCTGTGCACGAAGGGTTCCTAGACTTTTATAGGCTTCTCTTCCTATGATCCATTGTAACTCTTATCTGTTATGAGTGTAGTTATGAGCAATTAAGAGGGAGTTAAGGCGAGGTGTCCATTCCTGAGAGTTATTCCCCCCATCGTGGGGAGGAAACCTAAAAACCTACATTCCTCAATGTAATAGTTCTTCGCATTATGGAGAGTTAAAGTTGTGTATCAAGTGAGAATACTCAAATTCCCCGAGATAGGAGCAGCCGAGATATAGGGTAGCAGCCCATGACAAGCTTTCTTGAGATAACTTAGGTTCTCACCTAATGCATTCTCAAATATTATCTTGGAAGCGTCACCCTATAAGTCGGCTCCCCCTGAGACGGTGTTCTCCAGATAGGAGTCGTCTTCATGTGAGATCTTGGGCTGTTCTAGGCGCTGCGCGATGGGTTTGAAAAAGGGCCCTCACTTCTGGAGTTATGAGCCAATAATGGGCCAGTAGCTGTAATTGATCTAAGGCAGAAATTCCCCCTCTCCAATAATCTACGATAGTTAGGCATGCGCGTCAAAAGGTTGGGCAAAAAGACATCCTTATATTTTAATGGCGCATGACCATACATGATCAATAAAAAGATACCGTGTACTGTGCTTCTAGTGGAAGTGAATAATCTCAGCCTAATTATCTATATGTTTATGCGTCCCGGTCCCATCCTTTCATTGGTATGGTTTTCGATAATATGACCTTTGAGTTTTTTATTTTAATTTTTCTTTCATATATTATAAGATTAGAGATGGTAAGATTTTCATTATTGTGGCATGTTGTGCGGATTATCTAAACTCTTATAGTAAGGAAAAAGCACTTGTCCTTGTTATTCACTGAGTAGCCGTTGTTTCATGGTAGGACGAACAGTTCAATTTTAAAATCAGAATAATGCGTCTATTCTAAAATCTAGGAAAATGTTATTTACATGGCTGTCAAAAAAAAAATAATAGCTTGTTGATTTTTTAAAACTTTAAAATGTTTTATCTTTCGCTTTGGTCTTTAATAATTGAGTATGTTCCATAAACAAGAAACTAGAGAATTTTAATACCGAGGGCCAATGGCTTCTCATTTATCTTTCATTGGTTTGGAAAGCAGTCCAAAACTACTCTAGCTATCTGTATATTACTGTAAGCAAACAGCAGTTAATACCTTTCCTCGTGGGAGAAGGTGTGCAAGAAGATCTAGGGAGAGAGTTGGGGAAAGGCAGAGAGACCCCACACCGTCCCTTCCCAGGACTCTTCGTATAATCTATCTATCCATCTATTTATTTATCTATTTATCTGTCTGTATATATATATATATATAATATATATATACTGAACTGTTAATTAAATAGTTACACCATCTTAAGGGAAAAAAAAAGAGTTACAAGGATGAGATTTACATATCTAGAAGCATGGCGTATGGTTACGACAATAAATCAGCCTTGTCAGAAAAAACAAAAAAACGTTCCTGGGGGAGAGAGGTGATCAGACTGTTGTGGCATATGTGCATCATTTTTTTATGATCAAGTAGGTCAAAGAAATCCTCTTCTTTTGAATGAAGTCTGTCATATTTTTTTAATTATTAAATTAAAGATCTCTTTGATTATTTGTAAAATATATTCATGAAAGAAAAACTTTTCAGTGATTAATTATTACAGAAAAAAAACAAATGTCGATTTGATACCCACCTCAATGTTTTTCTTGAAATGATTTTCTGATATTGTTTTTTAATAAAATATTTACTAAAAATATTTTTTATAAAATAAATCAAAAAAATAAAAAAAATAAAAAAATATATTCCGTAAGTCGACCACTCGATCGCTGACTGTTCGACATCAACTATCGAGTGTAGGACGTCCGACATTGGTAGCCGAATGTTGGGCGTCTGCTGTTGGACGTCGGACACCAAATTTCGGGAGTAGGACGCCGGGCGCTGAACACATAGTGCCAGCCTAAGGATGTCAGGCATCAGACATCAGGTTGTCGATTATCGACCGTCGAATTTCACGTATCAGAGTGTAAGATTTAGAATGAAGATTGTATTCACACTTATAAAAAATTTAAGTGATAGAGAAATTTAAGAAAATAATTTATATAGTCTCATAAAAAATATTAAAATCTATAATTTTAGGTAAATTTTTTTATAGATTTACTTTTCTGTAGTACCAAATAAATTTTTATATAAAATTTTCTCCAAAACTTTTTTCTAACGTGAAATTTTACGTTGCCCTAAATTAGGCAATAGATCTATGCCATGGCGACCCGTCTCGAGAACGAACGCGGATCCTCTCGGGCGTTCATGCAGCACGGAGCAATGCTTGAATTTAAAAGGCCGGGGAGAGCGCAATCCGCCGGAGCATGTGGAGATCCCACAATGAGATTGAGCAGTGCAACATCCGAACGCAAGCGCGGCCGACACAACCCGCCCCCCTTTTTCTTCTTCCTAGCAACACCGCCACGACGCCGCCGACTTCCGTACGACGGCGGCAGGAGGGCCTTCTCTGTCCCCGTCATCATATTCTAATAATAATCTCCTCGTGCACGTTGCGTGGGTGTTCGTCTCAGGTCCTGTATCGATTAATGGATACCCCCGTCGTTGACGGGATTCCGTAACGTGGACCAGAAACAGTGCAGGCATATTAAACGGGATCATGACGGAAACATTTAGTCGTCTTTCTCAGGGTTCGTCTCCTCCTCCACCATTTTTTAGTCTTAATTTAAGAAAAATAAGTACAGTACGGCCAACACATTAATTATTCTAGAAGGCTTCCATAAGGGCCCTCTCCATCCCATGGGGAATGCCAAAATTACCCCTTGCTGGTACATAGTTCCCAAAAAAAAAAAAAGGAGAAGGGGGAAGGGGTTTTTAGTTAAGATGACTTCCATGCAAACACTCCCTACGTCAGACGCACATCTTCGAGGCCGGACTCGTTGGTCAAATAAAGCCTACTCATACTGGTCAGTGATTGTTTGGAATATTCTTGTGTTGTTCATGTACGGAGGCAAATTAAGTTTGATATGAGAAGTGATTATGGCGGAGATTGATGTTGGGAAAAGGAAGTGGAGCTGAAACAGCACAGCGCAGCTGATTATTTAGCTGAGAAGGGTTTAAACTAAAGAGATCGGGTTCGGGAAACTTAATAGTTAGTATGAAGAGGGGAAGGAATGGTGGTGAAGGAGAAGATAAGTGTGCCTTCTAACAGCACACTTTTACGTGCCGTTTACGGCACCTTCCATTTGTATTCTTTTGGATCGTGAAATCCAACACTAGCCTGTTGTGGTTGTCCTCGTGCGCTCTCTCTCTCTCAGCCGCCGCCCCCTTTCCCCACCACTTCTATAATTCCGGAGCCACCTCAAACCCCAACTTCTTCCTCTTAAGACCCTTCTTTTCTTTCCTCATCTGTTCCATCTCTCTCTCTCTCTGATCTGTTTCTTCTCCCTATCCTTCAGTCTCTCTCTGATCTCAATCCCTGGAGTATGGAGAATTTCTCGATACTGTTTCCTCCGCCATCTTCTTCCTACTTCTCCTCCCTCCAACCGGCTCCTTTCTCATCTGGTATGATCAGCGCCCAGGCCTTTGATCACTTCCAAGGCAATAACGCAGGTGGGTTCTTGGAGCTGAAGGGGGATGACCTCAAGGCTCCAAGCTCAGAGGTGAGCCATGGAGATCCTGAGATGGAGGCCATCAGCGCCTCCGATGAGGTGAAACCCGCGAAGAAGGGGGGGAAGAAGATCCGGAAGCCAAGATTTGCTTTCCAGACCAGGAGCCAGGTCGACATACTCGACGATGGCTATCGCTGGAGGAAGTATGGACAGAAGGCTGTCAAGAACAACAGATTTCCAAGGTCAGTAGCTTTCCGTGATCGAGCGCTGCAATTTTGGCACACAAATATATATTGTTTCTATTTTTTAGTACTGAAAACAAAAGTTTGGATATTCATTATTTTTTTTTAATCCCTCACTGACGCCCTTGGTTATGAGTTTTTCATGTGTACTGTGTCATAAAGGTGAGATCCTCCACAAAGGCTTGCGCCAGATAATCGTATGATAAATCTAGATGAGACCGAAGTTCCAACCTAGCGAATGTGGTGCAAGTCGCGGATAATATAAACATATATTGCCACATCCCATCAAGATTCCTTGCATGGGTTTCCTTCTTGATCAACTTTTTGCCATACTTCTAGAGGGCTTCCTATCAGGATAAGAAGTTTCATGAGGGATCCCTCATTCATAGATTTCTCACACGTTTGGATTCCTACGCCCATATTTCCCTAGAATATTAAGAACCTCTTTTACTCGTATTTTCATACTTTTAGCCCTTTTCTGTCCACTTGAAGTGGACATTCGAGCAGTTATGAACGCATACATGAGAACTTAACAGGACAACAAGACATCTAATAATGCTTTGACACTTGTTTCTTCCTATATACATTAGATCTTCTATCTCAGATATCCGGCAAACCTGCATATAGCGTGCTGTAGCCACACCAAAACTGCCTGGGAGATACTGAAGGAAACTAATTAATGTGACAAAATGCTCTCAGCTTCCATAATATGATAAGCTCCATACAGATTCTAGAGAAACATCACAATATATGCAGGTACGTCGATCATACATGCCGCCTTCGTTATAGTTGGTGGTGGGGGGGGCATAGATAATAAGACATAGTATAATCGTAGATGCATAGTTTCTCTTCGGATCTGACCCTAATTCCACTAAGTGGAGCTGATGCATGCGTGCAAGTTTTTCACCATCAGTTTGGATCTTCCACTTGCTTTTTTCTATATGAAAAGTGTTCTCTAGCCACAGGGAAGTTGTTCGAGGTGTATCGAATGTATGTGCATCAAGTGCATCAAATTTTTACGACGCTTTTCCCTTTCTTTGCATTAGTTCTCTTGTTACAAATGAAAGAAGATAGAAGCTTCCTCCTTTCCTTCACAAAGACCCGGCAACCAATTTGTGGAGCCAGCTTGGTCGTCGTTACTAACTTCACATTTGACCAGGCCCGCGGCTCTCCACATTCCAAGCTTACTTCACAATTGTATCTTTGAAGACTGCATTGTAGCAACCTTGATTGTAAAAAGGGGATTTATGTAACATTCTCGCCCTATTCCCGTGGTATTTCTCTTTCGGGAGAATGTTATTCATACTCGCTTATGACACACTATTGATCGCCATAGGATATCCATTCTTTCACATATTACAGTATCCTATCCAATCAGATTATCCTGTGCATAGCATGGATTGACATATATAGAATACTGTTACTCTTATTCTAAGATATTCTTTCCAATCACATAAAAAAAAAACTGGTGATTTATCTTAATTAATTGTTAGTGGACCATCTCATTTCAATTTATGCAAGCTAGTGCAATGTGTGAGACTTCTCCTAAGATATGTCTTCGGGGAGTGTATATAGTATTTTCTATTTGTGGATGTTGTTTCCCTGCTCGATCCTAGGCCGAATGGGCCTCCACATAAGGAAAGAGGGAATGGACGGTCGCCGGTGCGGAGATGGCCTGTAAAACCCAGAAGGATCAAGGGGGACCCGGTTGAAGAACCGGGGAGAACCCTCCGATGCCAAAGTCAGGTCAGACTGTAAAGGTGGAAGGAATAGAAGATCTCTGGTGTGTGTTCGCACGTGGGCGAGTATGAGGGGGAAGGTTTCGTACCATTTCCTGAGGATTACCCGTGCCTTTTATAGGCAAGGGATATGAAGAGTTCGGACATAATCTCCTTCAATGATGATCGAAGGGACGCGTCGGTTGGAGTCCCTAGGCAGGGACTTGTCTAATGGGATCTTTCGTGGTTAATGCAATTTAACCATGGGGCGCATGTCGCGCCGTTATATTAACAGTCGTTGGTAGGCGAAGGGCTGTACCGGGCGAGGGGTGCCGCATAGGGGCCTGCTCGGCCCGGCTGCGCGGCGCTCGGTGCTCGATAGCGCTGCTCGGCGTTTGGTGCCTTAGGAGAGGCTTGAGGAGGTTCGAATAAGAGGCATGTGGTTTGTCTAATAGACCACGTTCCGTTCGAATAGGCTGTGAGGTGTCTGGAGACTACACTCGGGGCCCTTAGGCATTTGGCAGTCAGAGTGTGTTCGGAAGCCAGGGCTAAACTTGAGGACACGTTGCTCGATGACCAGCACCTAGACGTCTTGATGGGCCATGGTGGGCCAGTAGGCCTAGGAAGTTGAAAATAGCCTCTACACTTGCCTCCCACCCTCTCAAGTCTGCTCGGATGTGACCAAGAGCACTTGATAGGGGAGATGTCTGCTTGACGACGCCCTCGCATTAAATGCCACACCGACCGCGGCAGTGCGTACGGTCCTGTGGTGACACCATTGGAGCTCTCCTTTAGGATTCCGTTTCATGATGGCGGAGGAGACGTGTCGCGTTCCGGGGGCGGAACGGCCCGTTTGAAAGACCTGATGGAGCGGGCAAACCGCCACTTCTGCCTTTGAATTTTGCGCCTCTCCTTCCTTATATGGAAGAGGAGGGGAGAAGGCAGGGCCTCGCGCTTCCTTCTTCAGAAAAACATCACTTCTTGCCACTGCCTATTGTCTTCCTCCTGCTTTCTCGTTGCCCCCTCGTCGTTTCCTTCTCAAGCGGCGATGTCGTAGTGAGAGGGGAAGGCGGTTACTGCTACCGGAGTGAGCGGAACGGCACCGGGGACGACAAGAGGGCCGAACTATAGATACTTCGAAGACCTCCGCGAGCGCTTCCGCATCGGAGAGGAGTACGACATCATCCTCGCCAATGAGAACGAGCCGTACCTACTAGAGAAGCCGGGCTGCTTCACCCTCTCCCTGGACCTCCTGGAGGTAGGGTTCCGACTGCCGCTGCGGGAGGTGGCGAGGAGCCTACTGAGCGCATGGAAGGTCGCACTCATCCAGTTGACGCCCAACTCGTAGAGGACGATCTACATGTTCTGCATCATCTACGTGTTGCGGGGAGTGCGAGTCATAGTGGACATCTTCCGGGGGCACTTCAGCGTTGGATCTTCACCGTAGTCTGGCAACGGTGTGTACTATACCAAACACCGACCGAACAAAATGCAGATTCACTTTTCGAGCAAGTACTCCAACAACAAGGGCTGGACGAGTCACGTATTCTTCGTCGGCCGATGCCAGGGGGATGGAGCGCTTGAGTGGGGGTTCCCGACTCAGATCCACAACCCTCTGAAGAAGGATCTGGTGCCCCTCTTGATCCGAGAGGAGGCAAAGGCTTCGGATAGTCTAAACTCAGTGCTCGTGGAGCACGCGGAGGACTATTTGATGGAGTTCCAACTCGTCAAGCACGGACTCAGCCTAGCATGGGGTGAGTGTTTTAGCTTTGCTTTCACCCTTTTTGATTTGTTAGGAAATCGCCTTCTGATTCCTCCTTTGTATGTAGATGCTACAGAGCTGGCCGCCGGCCGAAACCAATAGGACATGGCCCTCTACGCCGAACAAATAACCGTCAACTCATACCTGATGTATCAGGGCGAAGGCGCACCCCTGGCCACATCCGAGGTGAGTCGACCTACCAGCAGACATCCTATCGAGAAGCGGCCTCTCAAGATTAGTCTTCGGAGAGAGTCTGCATCTCTGATGTCCGCGGAGGGCGGCGCAGGAGGCCGAGGAGGAGGAGGAGGCTCCCCAGCTGCAACTTCAGAAGAAGAGGAAGCTAGTGAAGATGGACGATCAGGGGAGGCCGAGGGCCTCAGTTGTGACGAAGCCCTTGACGGTTGAGGCGATGCTCACAGAGCTGGGTCTCGGCAGCGAGGACCTAGTCGTCGTCAGAGATCCTCGGACGAGGACTCCTTTGAGAAGCTCGTCGCAACGCTGGAGCACTTGGCTCCCATTGTTAGTCCGAGAGGGGGGCGCTGAGCAACGCGGAGCGGGCACTCGCCGTGACAGAGGGACCGCTGAGTACAGCGATCGCGAAGGGGACGACCCTAGAGCTGCTACTTGCTCCCGTGGTGACCTCCCAGACGGCTGCTGTGGGGACCACCACAGAGGGAGTGCTAGAGCTCCCAACGTCACTTGGTGCTGTGGCAGAGGGCTAGTCGTCGACGGAGTCGTACGTGCCCGTCGCCGAGCAATCGGAGGATTGTGGTGAGGCGGGGACTTTGTGAGAGGTGCCTACTGAAGGAATCGAGGGCACGGAGGTGGCGGCTACAGGCACGGCCTTGAAGCGAGTGCTCGAAGATTCCGTCTACGCCTACGAGCAGTATGTCGATGTGGCCGAGACCAGGACAGGGTCTGAGGAGGACTGTGCACCTCTATCAAGAGTGTTGTTTATAAAGACCCCGTCTAAGCCCTCGGAGGTAGACTAGAGGCGGCCTTTGGACACCTTCAAGGGGGTCCGTCGAGGAGGCTGCCCCCTTGCCCAACAACCGAGCAGCTCGAGGTGCTCACGTGGTGCCATGGTTTGAGCCCGGAGGAAACCCCAGAGCGGTCCGAGGAGGTCTGGAGGGATGGCCGTTTGGAAGACGACGTCGACCTCGACCTCGACGAGCTAGTCCATGACATCACTCGATCGGTGGAGACGCTCCGGAGGTTAACGTCTCGAGAGCAAGATCACCATCACATGTGGGATGTCGAGGTCACATTCTCGGCGGAGCGCGCCACCGTCGCCAGGAAGCTGAGCTGCAGAAGAAGAAGAACAACCTCCAGATAGCGCTTAGAGCCTCCGAGCTGGAGCTGGCGATCACAAAGGCAGAGAAGACTACCCTCACGGGGGTCCTCTGTGAGGCTGAGACTCGTGGGGTCACCGAGTACATGGCTGTGCCGGAGTTCTAGGAAGACCTGGAGCAGTACGGCGCGGCCTGCTACAACGTTGGGCTCGAAGTCGGTGAAGACCGAGGATGAAGATTTGCCACTCTGGAGTACGCGCGTGAACGCATCGAAGCCACCTCCGAAATGCTGACGACAAACCTAAGACCCCCGTCTGGATGGGGTCCATTTTGCAAGCTTTCGAGCAGGACGGATGCCTTCCGGGGACAAAGAGGCAGGCCCCTCCGGCCAAGCACCCTGATCCGTGTATCTCTTCCTTTTTTGTGTGTGTATGTAATCTGGCCTTAGTGGCCCTCCGTACAACTTTTGATGAAATGAAAAGACCATCGTTTTGAGTATATGCATGGCTCCTTTTTCTGTCTTCTTCCTTGTCTTGTTCAGTTCGAATCGGAATTCGTCAGTGTCTAGAGGCTCGTAGGTACCTCGCAGGTTTTTCGAGCTGAAGAGCTCTTTGCCCGGGGTAGTACCAAACACCTCTGTTTGGGGACTTAGGTACCGCGCAAGCCTTCCGAGCTAAAGAGCTCTTGGCTAGGGGTTGTACCGAATGTCCTTATGTTTTTGGGTTTTTTGGGTACCGCACTAGCCTTTTTAGTTGAAAAGTTTCGACTAGGGGATGTACCGCACACCTTTTCACAGACCGATAAAACAAGAAGAAGAGAAGTAGGATGCCAAACATAAGGCTTTTATAGATTGTAAGCCTTTACATTGGATAGATGCCAGGATCTTGGTATGGCCTTGCCGCTAAGGGTGGTCAGCTTGTAGGAGCCTTTCCCAAGAGCATTTGTGACTTGATAAGGTCCTTCCCATTTTCGGGGCGAGTTTGCCAGTTGCTCTTCGGGGGTGTAATGCCAAGCAACGACGTAGAACAAGGTCACCTTCAAATAAGCGCTGTTCCTGAACTCGGGAGTTGTAGTACTATGTGAGCCGCTGTTGATAGGAGACCAGTCTAATGCTGGCGTCGCTCTTACCTTTGCTAAGCATGTCCAGGTTCTCCCTTAGCGCGCGGTTGTTGGCTGCTTCATCAAAGTGAGTTGTTCGGATCATAGGGAGAGCAGCCTCTAGTGGCATAACAGCTTCTGTGCCATAGGCCAAGTGGAAGGGAGTCTCCCGGTGGCCACCCGAGTAGTTGTTCAGTGGCACTAAAGCACATTGGGGAGCTCCTCGATCCACAAACTTTGAGCGGCTTCCACTCTAGTGCATATCCATGCAGCAATGTCGGTTGGTGTTTTTGACCAACCCATTAACTTGGGGATGAGCGACTGATGTGAAGTGATTGTAGATGCCGACTTCGAGCACTTCTGTTTGTGAAGATGGTGCTGTCGAACTACTTTCCATTGTCGGAGGTGATCACTTTCGAGATCCCAAACTGGCAGAGGATGTTCTTCCATACGAACTCGACGCGGCCTAGTCGGTGATCGTGGCAATAGGCTCTGCCTCGATCCACTTGGTAAAGTAGTCGATGGCGACGAGCAGGAATTTCTTCTGACCCTTAGCCTCTGGGAACGGTCCCATGATGTCAATCCCCCATCGAGCAAAAGGGCGTGGTTCGAAGATTGTGTGCAGTTGTTCGGCAGGCTGGCGGATGAGCTGCCCAAACTTCTGGCACTCTGGACACTTCTTCACGTAAAACATGTAGTCCTTTTGTAGAGATGGTCACCAGAACTCTGCTCAGAGGATGCGGCGCGCCAAGGCTCTGTCGCCCAAGTGGTTGCCGCCTCGGGAGGACTGAGGCATCGCAAGAGGGGCCTGAGAGGGAGCGCTGGTACAGTTGCCCTCGACGATAGTGAACTTTTGGTGGCACAACCTGATCTTGCGATCAGCTTGGTCGTGAGGGATTTCTCCTCGAAGCAGATAGGCCAAGCCGGTCCTTCCAGCTCAGAGTGGGTTGATCGGTTTCAATGGCCGCTATATCCACCTCGATGCTCGACAAAGAGAGCTCTTCAACGAACACGGAGCGAGAAGGGGTGATGTCACCTGAAGATGCTAGTCTAGCAGGTGCATCAGCCTGCGCGTTCTGCTCTCGTGGGGCGTGTATGACTTCGAAATAAAGGAGGCCTTCTACTTGGTGCTTGACTTGTTGGAGGTACTGGGCCATGCGGGGCTCCTTGGCTTCGAACTGGCCGTTAACCTGGCTGGCGACAAACTGTGAGTCACTAAAGGCCTGTAGCCATAGTGCTCCATGGTGCTTGCCATTCGGATGTCAGACAGGAGTGCCTCATACTCGACTGCGTTATTTGAGGCGGTTGAAGCGAAACTTAAGGGCGTACTAAAATTCCATACCCTCCAGGGGTGAGGACCAGCCTTGCGCCACTTCCTGTGACGCAAGAGGACCCATCAACATAGAGCTCCCATGAGGGCTCATTCACTAATGGAGGACCCTTCTCGGTCAGAAGGGTGCATTCCGCCATGAAGTCCGCCAGCGCTTACGTCTTGATAGCTGTCCTTGGTCGGTAGCTAATGTCGAATTCCCCGAGCTCAATGGCCTATTTAATGAGCCTGTCGGAAGCCTCTAGGCACTGAAGGATAAGATTTAACAGTTGGCGATCAGCACCGTGATCGGATGGGCCTGGAAATAGGGCCAGAGTTTTCGAGCAGCCGTGACGAGCGCCAGAGCGAGCTTCTCTGCTCAGGGGTATCTTCTCTCAGCCTCTTAGAGCACCCTGCTTACGTAATAAACAGGATGCTATGTCATTGCCTCTTCTCTAATCAGCACCGTGCTTATGGAGTTTTCGGTAATCGAAAGGTACACAAACAGTGGTTCTCCAAGCATCGTTTTGAGAGGATCGGTGGGGCAGCCAGGTATGCTTTTAGCTCGGTGAAGGCCACTTCGCAGTCCTCGGACCACCGTACTTGCCCCCCTTACGGTGAGGCTCCTTTGAGGACTCGCAACAATCTTATGAAGTTGAATCTTCTTTCTACTGCTCGAGACATGAAGTGATTGAGTGCTGCGAGACGTCTGGTAAGCCGTTGGACGTCTTGTATAGTCTTTGGGCTGCTCATTTCCAGTATGGCTCGGATCTTCTCAGGGTTGGCCTCTATTCCTTTGTTAGAGATTAGGAAGCCGAGGAATTTCCACGAGCTCACTTTGAATGCGCACTTCACCGAGTTGAGCTTCATGTTGTACCTTCACAGGGTAGCGAAGGTTTCCTCTAGGTTGGTAATGTGGTCGGCGCTTGGGCGCATTTTGACCAGCATGTCATCGACATAGACTTCCATGTTGCGCCCAATCTGCTGCTTGAACATCTTGTTGACCAAATGTGGATAGGTTGCGCCCGTGTTCTTCAGACCAAATGGCATTTTAGTGAAGCAGTATAGGCTGAGGTTGGTGATGAACATCGTGGCATCCTGATCCGGGGGATGCATACTGATCTGGTGATAACCACAGTAGGCATCCAAGAAGCTGAGAAGCTCATGTCCGGAGGTAGCATCCACCAGCTGGTTGTTGCACGGCAGCGGGAAATTATCCTTGGGCATTGTTTGTTGAGGTCCTTGTAGTCCACGCAGACGTGCCATTTGCTGTTGGTTTTGCGCATGAGGACCACATTGGAAGTTCATTTCGGATATTGGGCTTCTCGGAGAAGCCCAACTGCTTGGCTTGTGATGACGTGATCATGGATCATGGTCTGCTGTTCTCGGTTGACTAGTCATCATCTCTGCTAGACAAGTGGAACCCTTATGTCCAAGTTGAGATGGTGAGTCATTACCTCGGGAGGGATGTCGGGCAGCTCGTCGTTTGACCACGCAAACACATCCAAATTGGCGATCAGGAAAGCCTAGTGGCATTGCTGTTCGATTTCTGGCAATAGTGCTCTAACATAGAGGACATGTTCAGGGTCGTCGTCTACCCGTATAGGCAGTAGATCGGCGGGCATTCCTCGACTGGTGGAGGGTTCGCTGGTCGGCGGAGGCGGGACCACTGGGTCTGCAGCGGACTGTTTATTTCGCAGGGAGAGAACATAGCACCACCGAGACTCACTTTGGCTGCCGAGAATCTCTCCGACACCGTGCGGAGTGGGGAACTTCATCTTCTAGTGCAGAGAGGAGGGTACAGCTCGGATGCGGCTGATCAAGCCTCTACCAAAGATGGCATTGTACCCTGGCATACTCCGGATCACAAGAAATTCCACGAACTTGGTCATGCTGTTTAGTGCAGTCCCTAGGGTGATAGGGAGGCATACCCGACCAATGAGATGCATCAAGACTCCAGAGAAGCCGAATAGAGGCGATTCTATTGGGGAGTGCTAGTCGGCTTTCAAGCCCATCATTAAGAAATAGTCATATGCCAACACATCGCGGGTGCTTCCATTATCTACCAGAATGCGGCGCATGGTACAATGATTGATGGTGGCCATGATGACCAATGCATCAGAGTGAGGAGTCGCAACTTCTACAAGGTCATTGTCAGAGAAGGTGATAGCCTCCTCAGAAGATGCGTGCACAAGGCTGGGATAAGGGCTTGGTCGTGGCGCCGGGGCCATTCGACGTGGTGTACCCGTCGAGCATAGTAATGTCGGCTCTGGCTGCTTTCTCCGGCCATGCCGAAACCACCCGCGATGACATTGATCTCCTGCCCATTCGGCTCATTGTTGATGGGCTTCTCAGGGGTTGTTCTCAGCGTCTCAGGCGGCCTTCATCGCGGCGCACATACCATCTGATGTAGCCGCACTTGATCAAGGATTTGATCACATCCTTGAGTTGACGACATTCGGAGGTGTTGTGGCCATGGTCATGGTGGAAGCGATAGTAATTGTCTTGGTTGTGCCTGCGGGGATCAGAGCGCATCCTGGGCGACTATCGAACATACTGTTCATTCCAGATTTCGGCCAGAATCTGTTCGGGGGACACCGTGAGGGGGGTGTAGTCAGTGAAGGGTCATGGTCGACGCGGTGAATCACCGTTGCTCCGGCCCTTCTTTTGTTCTCGGTCGGAACCATTGTTGGAACGCCTCTTCTTTTCCGACGACTTGCCCTGTTCGTCCAGCTAGCTGCCAGGCTCTCTTTGCACGTAGAGTGGCGCTGGGCAGTGGATAGGAGCTCGGCAAGGGTGGTCGGTTGCTGCACCCTGAGCGTCCTCTGGAAGAAGCCATCACGAGTGCCCTAGATGAGGGCACTAGTGGCCAGGGGGACGTCAGGTGCGGGATGCGGAGCGTCTTAGTCTAGAGCTGCTTGACGTAGTCGCATAGCGCTTCTCCTCGCTTCTGGCGGATGGACAACAAGGAGGCGCTGTGCGCGGCTGCGACCTTCCACCTAGGAAGTTGTCCCTGAAGGACTTCTTCAACTGGTGGAAGGAGAAGAAGGAGCCTGCAGGGAATGTTTCGAACCATGCTCGTGCGGTTTCTTTTAGTGTGGCCGGAAGGCCTGGCACTTGGCCGCATTTGATGCTCCATGGAACACCATGTGCGACTCGAACCCGTGGATGTGATCCCCCGGGTCAGTGGTGCCATTGTAGGGTGTGATGGAAGGCAGGGCGAGCTTTGGTAAGACCCGAGCTTCGAGGATCTCTGTCACGAACGGGGAGCGGAAGTCTAGGTCATCTTCTACCAGAGGCTTACCCCCAACCCTTTGGACCATCGTGTCCATCTAGCGAGCGTGATCTTCCATACGTTGCTCCAGGTCAATGACACGATGCAACTGTTTGGTGAGCTCATGGTCAGAGTGCGTCGAGACTTCACGTCGCGACCCGTGAGAGTTGGCGCCGATGACAGAGCATGGAGGATGGGGTACCGCCCTCGACCTGCGAGGTGACTCCTCTCGCCACTTAGGGGTGTTATGGGCTGAGACCGCATGTCACGAGCGTCGAGGGGATGCCTCCCTGTGCTCCTAGCGCGCGGATGGAGCCTGCGGTTGTCGTCGGGATGACTCTGCTTTTTGCTCCGGTTGGGGATGAGTAGTTGGGGCCGGTTGCCTTGCCAACTGCACCTAGAGTCCTTGTCAGACCCTCATTAGTTGCTGCAGTTGCCCCCAGAGCTCTGCTACTTCCTGGGCCGACGCTGGGGCATCAACGATATGACCATTGATAGTCGCTCTGGCAAGGGCAACACGGTCATCGGCAGGAGGGGCTTGATCGTGTGCGTCTTCATGCGACTGATGTGAATGCGTCGCCCGGCTCCCGAGGATCTAGTGAGAGGATCGACTACGAGCCATGGCAGTTGTCGTTCCCACAGACGGCGCAAAAAATGTGGACGTTGTTTCCCTGCTCGGTCCTGGTCCGAATGGGCCTCCACTTGAGGAAAGAGGGAATGGACTGTCGCCAGTCCGACAATGGCCTACCAAAACCCAGAAGGATCAATGGGGGCTCGGTTGAAGAACCGAGGAGAGCCCTCCGATGCCAAAGTTAGGTCGGACTGTAAAGGTGGTAGAAATAGAAAGTTCTCTAGTGTGTGTTCGCGCATGGGAGAGTATGAGGGGGAAATGTTGTGTACCTTGCCTGAAGATTACCTGTGCCTTTTATAGGCAAGGGATACGAAGGGTCCGGACACAATCTCCATCAATGATGATCGAAGGGACGCGTCGATTGGAGTCCCTAGGCAGGGAGTTGTCTGATGGAGGCACTGGTTGGGATCCTTCATGGTTAATGCCCTTTAACTATGGGACGCGTGTCACACCATTATATTAACTTCCGTTGGTAGACGAAGGGCCATACTGGGCGAGGGGCGCCGCGCAGGGGCCTACTTGGCTGGGGCTGCGCGGTGCTCGGTGCTCGGTGCTCGATAGCGCTGCTCGGCATTTGGTGCCTTAGGAGAGGCTTCAAGAGGTTCGAACAAGAGGCCTATGGTCTGTCCGGTAGACCACGTTCTATTCGAATAGACTGTGAGGTGTCCGGAGACTGCACTCGGAGCCCTTAGGTGTCTAGCGGTCAGAGCGTGTTCGGAAGCCGGGGGCACGTGGCTCGATGACCCGCACCTAGATGTCTTCATAGGCCATGGTTGGCCTGTAGGCCTAGGAGGCTGAAACTAACCTCTACACTATGGATATAACTTGATGAAAGATAGTCCAAGTTGTTAATTGATAGATCGCATTTCGCAATGTGACTTAAAACATATCATCTCAAGAGAGCATTTAAAGGGAGGAACAAAACTTTAAGAACAATTAGGGCTTTATCTTTTGAGCCATCCACTTATCCTGACCAAAGACTGAAAGAAGAACTTCACCACGTAGATGCTTGGATATTGATCATAAACATCACACAGTTGGCCATTGGCTGTGTGCGAAGGCAGATGCCTTAGAATGTTACAAGACCTCGCCTTCCTGCCACAAGTTTATTTTTCATGCAACACACTAATGGACTACCTATCTTCGTCGTTGTCATTGCTAGCATATTAATGGTTCATTCGCAACTTTAATTTAATGGAACTGTGCGTAGAACGTGTTTTTGTAATTGTACTTGATATATCTGCCGTACACCTGTTGATCGTATTCTTCCTCCATCCTTTTTCTCCACAGAAGCTATTACCGATGCACACACCAAGGTTGCAATGTCAAGAAGCAGGTTCAAAGACTATCAAAGGATGAAGGAATAGTGGTGACAACCTATGAAGGCACCCACACTCATGCCATCGAGAAAGCAAATGACAATTTTGAACATATTTTGAACCAAATGCAAATCTACACCAACTTCTAAATCGTTGAGCCATAGAATGGGTCATCTATTAAAGTTCATATCCGATTAGTTAGGACTTGAACAGATGGAATCATGCATGAGCTCTTATTATGTTAGATACTAGAGAGTCCTTGTACACAAGTCTTCTCAAATGTTGCACACATTTTCTTTCATATTCATATAGGAGACAATAACATGTGTAAAGTTCTTTTCCCGATTATGTCTAAAAAAGGTGGTTCTCTTTGTCCACTTGTAAAACTTAACTAAACGAGAGGGTTTAATGTATTTTATTACACACCATGGCTAGGAAACTGGCAAACTCAATCTCACCTCTTTTTTACGTATTCTCTGTCATCAGTTTTCATGTCGCCTCCTATCTCGGCCAATTTGTTGGTGGATGTGACAAACATATCCCTGTAAAGGTTCTCCAATGAAAATGTATCCATAGCATACCCATCTCATAGAGAAATTTTACCTCATAGGAAATATTTATTGTGCCTAATTGCCATTTATATGGTTGATGGTATAATATGTTGCCAATACAGTAGCCCACGGAGAGACTAAAAATGTAATTAACAAGTTCAATGGAAAGACCAAAAATATACTAAACATACAAGTAGAAAACGCAATAAATATTTCTCTTGCCTCAGTTAAAGTTTCATATATTTTCAACAATATTTGCTTGCATGCATTACAAGTATTTAGGCCAAACTCCAATACTTGCTTATGTCCTCTCCCCTTAAGAAACATCTGGAACCACCTCTCTTGCAATGAATTGGCCACTGATTTGAACCAGCTCAAGGAGATATCAAAGTCCCTGGGAGATTATAGTATGGCTGCAACATACTCTAAGGCTATTATTGCATATATTATAGAAGCTCTATTGAAAGAAAGAAATTAAGCATTGTTTCGAAATGAGCAACATATTTTTAAGGTCACTACCACTCTGATAATATGTAGAGCATCTAGCTTCATGAGAGCCAATTGGAAAAGGTTTAGCAACAGTCGAGTCAAAGATCAGCAACATGCTGGTGTATTAGAGGGGTTTGCCAGCTAGAATTCTACATCAGGGAATAGTCAAGAATCAATGCCTATGGACAAGGCCTGAAAAAGGGTGGATCAAAGGAAACTTTGATGGATCCCTTCAAAATTGTGGATGGGCAAAAAAAAGGTGCAGGATGTGGCTACATAATTAGAGATAGCACTGAATCTTGTTTAAGAGCAGGAGAAATCCATGTGGAGAATAGCTCTGTCATTAAGGCTGAAGCATTAGCGGCCTTCTACTGTCTCAAGGAACGGCTAAAACTAGCTATGCAGTGGAATATGGGAGTTTGGCTTGAAGGGGACTCAAAGGAAATTATAGAGATATTATTTAATGCTTAATTGATCTCCCATTTAGAGATCTCTACCATTGTTATTGAGATGAAAACTGACATCAGTCTATGGAAGAATATTAGGATTAACCACATTAACAGACAAGCTAACAAGGCAACAGATTGGTTAGCCAATGAAGCTAGAATTGCAGGTTTTTCCATTACCTGAATAGGGTAATTTTCAATGAGCTGAGCTTGCTATGCCATCAAGATGTATATGTTGGATCGAGATGGAGCTTTAATTGTCCTAGAGGGCGGTGAATATGACTTCTTTGCATCTTAAAAAATTATCTGAAAAAGATAACACTAAATAGTAATGTTAGTATTTAGTGCAATGTGTGAAACAAGTGAAATAATTGGCGGAAACAGTCACACAAGGCGCACAAAAATTTTATCTTGGTTTAGCCCTTTCCACATGGAAGTCCTATATCCAGTCCCCAAGAATCACTTGGAATTTCACTAACTGCAAGAACACTTGGTCTTCTGTCAACCTGAAACGTATTACAACCAACTTGCTCCCAAGCAAGTCTTCCATTCACTAAGAAGTAATACAAACACCTACAATCGCAGGTCTTCACTTCACAAGAGGGGCACTACAGGGAACAAACCCCCTGCTGGTTACAACACTGAAAAGAGTACAGTATGTCTACTCAAAGAGTGAGCAAAAATAGAAAATCAGAAAGAGATACAAGATAAGAATGACTGCTCTAACTCTTTCCGACTCAAAGGTGGTGGATTGAGATGATCTAGAATACAAATGTCACCCAAAGACAAAAGACTTCTGAATGTGGAGAGCTTGAAAGTGGAAGCTTGAAGCAACTGGCACTCTTCAGATCTTGAGCGCTTCTCTCTTTCTCTTTTCTGTAGAAGATGTGGTTGTGTATGAGTTGTGGTTCTTATGTATATCGCTTGCTTGTGTTCTTTTTTGTTTGGTTCAAACTTCAGCTCATATATATGCATCAAGGATTTGAGCTTCCCATTTAGAACTGACCGTTTGAAAATAGCCATTGAAAGATAGTCGTTTGATCTTGGATGTTGAGACCTTGAGACTTCTGAGATGACCAACAGTCTTATAGCTCTTAGAGTCTCAATGACATCAGGCTATATAGATAGCTTTATGGCTCCATGTGACAGCATCAATAAATGACTGCAAACACCATACCCATGACTGAAAGCAAGCATGTTTAAGTGGGTAGATAAATATCTGTAAGGTCAAGGAAAATGTAAATACCTCTGTCCTTTAGGAGGTAGGTGAGATAGAAGTACATAATGTATAAAGAACTTTAGGTAAACAGATTGTCAGAGCATTTAAAGACAGACATACAGTTGTATGGGGAATGCAGGACTTATCCTGAAAGTCAGAGAGTTCTAACAGAAAAGAGATGTGGTAGGTAAGTTCTGATAGATAACCCATGTTGTTTATACCTACCATCGCATTTACTGCTTAGTATCTATCCAACAAAGATAGAACTATATTTCTGACAGTGAGTAAGAGAACACACCATACAAATCTTTTAGAATTTCAAACGAGATTTCAAATATGAGCATTTTAAATACACATTTTTCTCACCCATACAATATTTGAATTTGATAGCAAAGAAGACATCATATAGTAAGTCATATATAAGACAATTATTCTTTAAAAGATTCCATAGAGATAAAGAGAATCTATATATTGAAATAATCAAGATGAATAAAACATTAGGTTCTATAAGGAATAAAAATATCCAAGTATGGTTACACAGAAGTTGATGTATACTTCGACTTCTAAAGAGTCGGAGTAAAAAACAATATGAGCAAATGATACTAGACTTTGACTGTAGAAGAGTCGGAGTGAGACATTGATTGGTAATAGACTTCGACTTTTTAGTAGTCGGAGTCAAACAAGTTTGTTCATCAATCGATATCATACTTCGACTTTTCAAGAGTCGGAGTGAGGCTATATTACTTCGACTTTCCAAGAGTCAGAGTGAAGCTATACTTTAGAGGAGTCATAGTGAACTAGATTACTTCTGTCACGCCCCGACGTGGAATATCGGAACGTGATGCAGTTGCAAGTAAATGGGTACAGAGCGAGTAATAGACATTAACCATTGGACAAGAATAAATATTAAAGTAAATGCATCTCATTAATAACTTTCAAATGTCTAGTTACAATCACTAATATCAGAGCCATTTTATAGGGCCCAATTACATTGAATAATGCAAAAGACTAAACTTCAACTCTAACATAATACTAAGATGCTAGGGTACTCTTGACTTCACTTTTGGTCATTCCCGTCCTCTTGAGTGTAAGCATCTTCTTCGGTCTCACCTGAGAACACATAACCAATAACGCAGGGAGAGCGATAATGCCCAGTAGGACTTAAATCTCAAGATCAAGCACGCTTTAAATGATTATTGTATTAAAATGACAGAATAACTAATGATAGAGGAAGAGTCAAGAAATGTAAGAGATAGCACGATAGTATGTGAGTGAAATAGCACAAGGTTCCAAATATAGCACAAGCGTCGAGTATAGCACAAATAGCAAGATGGCCATAGCACAAATAGCACATCGAGTATAGTATAGCACTTTTGATTGTCGTTTACATAGTCGAGATAGATAGCACTCAAGTGTAATGCCAAATACTCTAGTAATTTAACTCCCACGGGCAAATAGCACTTTTGGGCGCACATCCCAGGACCCGATCGGGCCTTTATATATTGTCAGACATTGGTTTTATTGTTTATCTTTAGACAATCAGTCAATGGCCAATAGAGAGTACCAAGAAATAGATGAGAGCACTAGATGAATAGATGAGATAGTAGAGTGAATGTGAATAGACGAGCGAGTAGAGTGTAGCTGGGAACTATGGGTCATTACACATAAAACGTCGAGTAAATAGGCGATAGTAACAGCTGCACAACACGCGTGATCGTTGTCGGCAGTCAGGTGGAATTCACTACCCTTCCACTGGCCATGTTACGCACACGTCCAGAGGTCTGGCGTGATTCTAGGTAAGAGTGAGAGCAAACTAAGGCCATTGGATCTTACTGATCCCTAAAGGGTGTCATAGGTGTTAGGGTACAACCAGCTCGTCGACCATGTGGGAATCCATAGACAGAGGAGACTTACGGAGGCCTTGAATAAGGATTCATTAGTCTGGCAGAAGGAATATCCGACAGAGAGTTTGTCCAAGTCAAGAGAAAGTGTGTATAGAGAAACAAGTGTTCGACGTTCTAGAGGAATTCTAGAACAGTGAAGCGTCGGTAACGGTGATTCCAAAACATCACAAGAATCGAAGACAGTCCATTTAAAATAGGGCAATTTAAATATATAATTGAAATAAACTACCATATGTGTTATGAGATATTTCCATGCCAAGTTCAGCCATATTGGATGGTTCAAGTGTGTGTATGTGTAAAGGAATCATAGATAGAAAGAGGTCATGTGCATGTCTTTTAAATCACTCAATATACATTCCTTTTATAACAGGTGTATTTACTGTGTATATTCATTTTATAACAGGTGTATTACTATGTGTATGACTGTTAACAAGGGGTATAAACACTGTACAATGTTAGAGCATCACAAATCATGGGTGTTCATGCAAAAACCCCAGATTTCGACGTACCCCTATAAAGGTCGCGATAGGGTCTGATTAGAACGCGACAGAGCCGTTCAAAGATCGCGAAAGGGAGGTCAGGTCAAGAAACCAGATCGTGACAGTGTGGACTGTTGTGTTCAGAATGCGACAGGTACTGGGTTGCGACGGGCCCTGAGAACGCGGCCTATCGTGCCGTCGCGTTCTTAGGTCCTGCGCCTGAGTCTGAGCGGGAAAAGGACATGTTCTTGGATTGCAGTCCAAGTTGCCTTGTTTTCACACAGGGTTGTTCAAAAAATCAAGAACAAAATGTACAGACGATGAAAATTCACGAAAACAGTTTTAAACAGATCTAAACATGCAAGGGTACTTCCAGTAAATAGGAATTTTAAAGTGGACATGATCTCGGCATGCTTCAAACAAGTTTATTAACGAAGAACATGGTACAATGTATAGTAGAGATTAAAGAATTAATTCGATAAGTAGGATGGATTAAATTAGGGCTTTCAGGGGCAAACAACGCCTAACATCCATCAGAATATCTAGTTAAAATTTCATGGCATGGGGTCGAGTATACATGGAGACCTAGAATTATGTGAGGGTTCGGGGTCATGATGATTACTGAACATCAAAAATCAAGCATAAAGGATTGGCTCGATGGAAAATTAAGAAACAATAAGGGTTTTGTTCCTGATGGATGGAACAATCTACAGATGAAATTAATTAGGTTTTGCTCGTGAGAATACCTACCTTTGACTCATTTGATCTTCTAGGGTTAGAACTTGAAGAACACGGTTAGACCTTGGTCCAGCCTTTTGTTCACGAATTCCCCTTCTCCTTGACCTCCTCTCCTCGTCCAGCAAGCCCCAGCAACGTGTTAGGACCGACCATGGAGAGTTTAGAGAGTATTTATGCTTATTGGGTTTCTATTTCCTAATAGAACTCTAATTTCTATTAAATTCTGAGATTTCTTATTTCTATTCTCCTTCCAAGCTTTCCACCACCTATTTGGGTTAGGTTGGGATCCAAATTTGTGGCCAACCAATTAGGGTAGGGATAGGAGTCCAATTCCCACTGAAAAATACTTTTTTTAATACTTTATTACCCCTTTTCTAATTAGGTAATATTAAGATACGAATTAGGGTATTATGCTATTATTCTCCTTTTAAAAATCCCTATTTTGGCCCAATAACTTTTAACTGTTCCATTAATAAAATCTATCACTGCTTTTCATTTAGTGGTTTGAATTAATTCTCTTTTCTTTGATTTTCCAATTGACTAAATTTTTAATATTATTAATTTTTTATTTTTTTGAAAAAATTCGGTTGCTACAACTTCAACTTTCAAATAGTCGAAATGAACCTAGATCACTTCGACTTTTAAGGAGTCAGAGTGAACCATATTACTTCGACTTTTCAAACGTCAGAGTGAAGCTAGTAATTCACAAAATCGATAGCCCACTTCGAATTTCCAGGAGTCGGAGTCAGTATGGTATATAGTATACATTGTGGACTTAGAAAATTTTTCTTATAAAGTGTGTGACTATGTTGACACAGGTATTGTGTTGACATAAAGATTTGACTAAATGTTACAGTATAATACATGCATGTCCTTATTTTCAGGCATTATTTTTTATACAAAATAAAGTGTCACGCCCCGAAATTTAGCAGCGGAAATAAATATCGGGATGCATGAGCGATACGAGTATGAGTATTACAGCCGAGTAATTCAGTGTAACAACTAAGTATAACAAAAGATTTGAGACAATAATAATGTCAGCTAAATACTCTTTATTTCATTTCTATCAACTATCTTGAAACCTTACATAATCAGAGCCAAACATGGGGCCCATTATTGTATTTCAAAGTACATATGACATCAAGAAAAGTAAACCTAACTATTACAGACTCTATGGACTCTAATCTCGATGGTTGACATGACAGGTACACTTGAGAAGCTCGCCACTCTTCCCCAATCCCGTCATTCTCTAGTTCCTCATAATCATCACCTGAAAAATATTAAGGAAAATAGGTGTGAGCGCACTAGCGCCTAGTAGGATTTACATCTCATGGTACCGGCATACTTTACGTGAATGAACAATTTAACAGGTAAGATGCTATCATGAAATGACAATAACAATAGTGACAAACCCAAGTTATAACAGTTAGAACTTGTACGAGGATGGTTCAGTGACAAATTTGAAGACAGTGCTCATGTAGAATAGAACGATTAACAATGAGATAGATAACCGTACGATCATTTATCAATAGAAGAGATTCAATAACAATGTAGCATGTTCAATAGATATCTTAAGTTGAATTCCACAGAATTCCAATGGACAATTAGATTCAATAACGATGACATGTATAGCAGATTTGGCCATTCATATATAACAATCCAATCAGTCAATCAATCATTCAATACCAATTTGGAAATTACCCAAATCAATCTTGCATTCAATTAAGTGACTGCCAGACACCTCAATGGATCATCTACTCTTGCGATTTATTGATGATCAGTCTGTCCCCATGTAATTTTAATTAATTACATATATATTTTGATGATTAACAAAACCAACAAAAGTTTATCAATTATATCTAATGAATATTTCATAAGTCTTAAGCACAAGAAAAATACCAAGGTCAAACAAGCCAATAAAGGTATGCATTACTTCTCTGAAACCTTAATCTTTTCAACATGATATTTCTCTAAGGCCATAACGATTTCTTTATAAGCATATCGATTTCAATAAAATTATCCTAACGATTTCTCTTATGGCTGAAAAGTCATGTTGTTTCAAACAAATCGATGCCGTAACGATTCTATAAGTGATCGCAACGATTTCATTATAAGACTGAAAGGTCATGTTATTTCAAACAAGTCGATGTCACAACGACTCTATAAGTTACCGTAACGATTTCTTTAGAGCCCGTAACGACTTGCTCGTCACAACGACTATATAAGTTACCGTAACGATTTCTTTAGAGCCCGTAACGACTTGCTCGTCACAACGACTCTATAAGTTACCGTAACGATTTCTTTAGAACTCGTAACGACTTGCCTATCGCAACGACTCTATAAGTTGTCGCTACGATTTCTTTAGAAACTCGTAACAACTTGCTTGTCATAACGACTCTATAAGTTATCGTAACGACTTCTTTAGAACTCGCAACGACTTGCTTATTGTAACGACTTCATGTTACCATAACGATTTCTTTAGAGTTCATAACGACTTGATAAGTGTTCACAACGATTTGCTTTGTATAACGATTTGTTAAGTGTTTCATATCAATTTCTTCAGAAACACAACGATTTGCATCTCATAACGATTTGTAAGTGTTCACAACGACTTCTTCTGTATCACAACGACTTGGTCAACTTGACTTATTCATAATGATTTCATAAGTCATATAGTCATCGATTTCATATTAACGTGATATGATCTTTGTTGACTAGTCAAAGTCCACGTAGACATCTCTCTGACGCACCTGCATTTAATGAGACCTGAACGTATCTCTGCATGCATGCAGACCATATCGTGCCTACTCTGATAACGTCCTTTAGACTTAAGCTATTTGGCATTACTATTTCCATTCTATTGCTACTAATGTTGACTGACATCAGAGACAGCTTAGCTATCTGCTATTTGAGTTTGACATTTGTGCAGACCTCTAATCCAGCTTCACGGTACAACGTTAAACAAATAGAAGCCAACGAATATCTTTGAAGATCTCATCTCTTTGCGTGCTTAAGTGATCAAAAGACTGTTGACAGGAAGCTTCCAAGACTCCAGATGTCATTCAGTCTAACGATTACTCAAAAGAGAGACAACGGACACTTCAACGTCTACATTTCAAATTGAAGATATAAATTCAAGTCAGAAGAACAGAAGAAGAGAGATCGACATTCAAGCATTAAAATTCTTCTGAAAAATGTTTAGAGCCAGAACCTTCATTCCACTTAGCTTTTGCTTTTTTGCTCTCCACTAGTTTGTGAAAATCTTGAGAGAGCCTGTATAGTTCTGAGAGTGTGCCTTGTCTAAAATCTCTTTGCTCTCAGTTCTAGTTGCTTCAGATCCTTGCTTATCAAAAGCTTGATCTAGGGGCTTAGATTTCATTCACTCTCTTTTGTTGTTCCCTTCGGGTGTGAAGGAAGACCTGGTGGTATCCAGGGTGTTGTTCCCTTCGGTGTGAAGGAAGACCTAGGTGGTATCCAGGGTGTTGTTCCCTTCGGGTGTGAAGGAAGACCTGGTGTGGTATCCAGGGTGTTGTTCCCTTCGGGTGTGAAGGAAGACCTGGTGTGGTTTCAGGGTGTTGTTCCCTTCGGGTGTGAAGGAAGACCAGCTGAGCTGGGTGCTGTAGCGTCCTTAGGGGGACTGTACCCTAGTTAGTGAAATCCTGAGTTGTTGCTCAGGGACTGGACGTAGGACTCCTAAGGAAAGGAGGTCCGAACCAGGATAATCCTTGTGTTGTGTGATTGTCTTCTTTGTGTGTTTGTTATTTCAACTAACTGTCACTAACCTACTTCGAAGAACGTTTTGGTGAATGTTTTTAGTTACAGGTATCTTCTAGATTAATTTTTAAAGACCCATTCACCCCCCCTCTGGGCTCGTCAACTGGGCAACAAGTGGTATCATAGCGAGTCTCTTCGATAAAGAAAGAAGATCCAACGATCTGAAGGGTAAAGATTCATGGCAGCCCAAGGTAGCATTGAAGGTCAGTCTGTCAACCGACCCCCTCTCTTTGATGGTGAAGACTACCCTTACTGGAAGAACAGGATGGAATACTTTCTACAAGGCCACGACTATCAAATTTGGTCATAGTAGAAGAAGGTGACCTGGTTGTCACAAATGAGAAAGCTCAATGGACAGATGATGACTGGAAGAAAATCTCCTTGAATTGCAAAGCTAGAGCATCCTTTGTTGTGCCTTGAGTAAGAAGGAATTCAACCGAGTTTCAGCCTGCAAATCCTTGATGGAAATGTGGGAAAAGCTCAAGATTACTTATGAGGGTACAGACAAAGTAAAGGAGACAAGAATCGACATTCTTGTCACTCAGTATGAAAGATTTCAGATGCAGTCAGGTGAGTCAATCACTCAAATGTTTAGCAGATTCACTGATATCACCAATGGTTTAGCCAGTCTAGGAAGACGTATGAGATTGCAGATATGGTAAGGAAATTCTTAGATCATTGCCATCATCGTGGACACCCAAGGTCACACCTATAGAAGAAGAAATGACCTGAAAAGAATGTCAGTAGAAAAGCTCATCGGTCCCTCATGGCCTATGAGATCAACATGGAAAGGCTAGGAGAGTCATCTAGCAGAAAGAAGCACTCAAATGTCTTGAAAGCAGAAGAAGACTCACCATAAATCAGCTCAAATGAAAGTGAAAGCGATGAGGATAGTGAGAATGAAGAAGCAATGCTCTCTAGGAATTGCAACGGATCTTGGCCAAAAGAAAAGTTTCAATCCAGCAGAAGGCACTTTAAGAAAATAAGGACTTGAAAAGATCAGATGGTAAGAACGAAGAAAGGAAACCATCTGCTACGAATGTAAGAAACCTGGACACATCAAAGCTAATTGTCCAAATTAAGAAACCAGAATTCAGAAAAAGAGAGCTCCAAGAAGTTCAAAAATACAAGAAGAAGGCAATGACAACAGCATGGGAGAACAATAGTGACTCAGACAGTGAATCAAGCTCATGCAGCGATGAGAAGAAGCCAACTTGGCCTTCATGGCAGATGTTGATGAAAATGTAACCTCTGACTCCTCCTTCTATTCATGTAATGATCCTGATTCTGATAACTTAGAGGAAGCATTTAATGAATTGTATAATAGTACAAAGAAGTAACTAAACTATTAAAAGCAAGTAAGAAAAATAACACTATTTAGAAAACACTAATTCTATTTAAAAACAGAAATGAAGAATTAGAAAAACAAATACTGAACTTAAAAGAAGAATGAATTGTTATGTGAAACCTAAAAGCTAATAATGAACAAGTAGCAAAATTGGAAAAATAGGAAAGCAGATGAATTAAGAAGAAATTAAAAACTTAAATGAAGAAAATGATAACTATCAAGCACACTAGAAATTTACTAATGGTAAAAACTCTCTAATATTAAAAGGTGCTAGAGATCAGGTAAGAAGAAAATGATTAGGATATACACCCCCAGATGAAGAAACCATAATCTACCTAAATATCCAATACAAAATTTGTACCTGAATAAGATATAACATTAAATCTGATTTCAAGTATATAGAAAAGGTAACAAAATTATCCTGCTGTGATCACTGCAACAAATTAGGACATATCATAACAACATGCCCAACAAGACATAAAAATTGATAATAAAAGGTAAAATTAATGATACTAACCAATCAGGACCCAAAAGAATTTGGGTACCTAAAACTTGATGTTTTTATTTCAGTTAACCCTCGAGCATCCAAATGGTACTTGGATAGTGGGTGCTCAAGACACATGTCAGGTAACCAGAAATTATTCTCTCATCTCCAAGCTGAAGAAGGAATAGTCACTTATGGGGATAATGGGAAAGGAACAGTGATAGGCAGTGGGTCTGTGAATAACAAAGGAAAAACTGTCATAGAAGATGTGTTATTAGTCAAGGATTGAAACACAATCTCATCAGCATCAGCCAGCTGTGTGACAGAGGCCATCAGATCAAGTTTCAAGAGTCAAAGTGCAGCATAGTGAATGATGGAGCAGTCATCTTTGAAGCAAATAGAGAAAAGAATTTGTATGTGCTCTATCTTGAAGAACTCAAAGAGCAAAATGTTTGTCTGGCAGCAAGTAAAGACAATCTACTAAATTATGGCACAGATGACTTGGACATTGCAGTTTAGATGGCATGAGGAAATTGCTAAAGAAAAATCTTGTAGAAGGTCTGCCAAAGGTCAGTGCAAAAATGGAAGGTGTATGCGGACCCTGTGCTAAGGAAGGCACACTAAAAGCTCCTTCAAGTCAAAGACGGTAGTGACCACCTCAAAACCCTTAGAGCTCCTACATATGGATCTATTTGGGCCAATGAGGACTACCAGTCTTGGAGGAAAGAACTTTGGATTTGTCATAGTTGATGACTATTCAAGATTTACGTGGGTATCATTTCTAGAACATAAAGATGACACTTTTGAAAACTTTGTTAGTTTCAGCAAGAAGGTGCAGAAAGATCAGAAGTTCAGCATTGTGTCTATCTGATCAGATCATGGTGGTGAATTTCAAAATGAAAGGTTTGCTAGATTCTGTGATGATCAGGGAATTGAGCATAATTTCTCAGCACCAAGGACACCACAGTAAAATGGTATTGCTGAGAGGAAGAACAGAACCCTACTGGATATGGCAAGAACTATGCTCTCAGAATATGATCTGCCAATATATTTTTGGGCTGAAGCAGTCAACACAACAAGCTATATTGTCAACCGTGTGATGATCATGCCAATCCTGAAAAAGACTGCATATGAACTGTTCAAAGGGAAGAAGCCAAAGATCAGCCATTTCAGAACCTTTGGATGTCCCTGCTTCATTCACAACAATGGAAAAGGACATTGGTAAGTTGGATGCCAAATCAGATGAAGGCATCTTCATGGGGTACACTTCTAAACCCAAAGGCTATAAAGTGTTTAATAAATGTACCTTATTGATTGAACAATCTGTGCACATTATTTTTGATGAAACTAACCCTTCTTTGAGAAAGAAAGTAGATAGTGAGAATGATGATGCAAATGAATTGTCCAAGAAACTAAAAGATACATCAATTGAGGACAAGGATGATCCGCCTCTGGAAGAATTACAACAAGAAGAAATCACTCATGAAAATCTTCCAAAGGAATAGAGATACAAGAAAGATCACCCACTTGAAAACATCATTGGTGATCCATCCATAGGGGTAAGAACAAGAGGTAATGTTATTCCTTGTGATTATCTAGTTTTTGTTTCTCAAATAGAGCCTAGGACAGTCAATGAAGCTCTTTCTGATGAATCTTGGATAGTAGCAATGCAAGATGAATTAAATCAATTCAAGAGAAACCAAGTATGGTCACTTGTTCCTAGACCATCAGACCATCCAGTCATTGGCACCAAATGGGTGTTCAGAAATAACTGGATGAAACTGGTGCAATTTTAAGAAACAAGACCAGATTGGTAGCTCAAGGCTATTCTCAAGAGGAAGGCATAGATTTCGATGAAACCTATGCACCTGTAGCTAGACTTGAGGCCATTAGAATATTACTTGCATATACATCTGCTTTGAACTTGACATTATTTCAAATGGATGTTAAATCTGCATTTTTAAATGGTTTTATAAAAGAGGAAGTTTATGTGGAACAACTCCGGGTTTTGATGACACAGAATTTCTCAATCATGTTTTCAAACTTCATAAGGCATTATATGGTTTAAAACAGGCACCTAGAGCCTGGTATGAAAGGCTTAGCTCTTTTTTTTTAAAACCATGGTTTTAGTAGAGGTCAAGTAGATAGTACTCTTTTCATAAATCAATGGTCAAACACATTCTATTAGTCCAAATTTATGTAGATGATAATATCTTTGGATCTACTGATGAATCCCTTTGCAAGTACTTTGAAAAGTTGATGCAGGGAGAATTTGAAATGAGCATGATGGGAGAACTTAATTACTTCCTTGGATTACAAATCAAACAAGGAAATGAAGGAACTCACATCTGTCAAGCAAAGTACACAAAAGAACTCTTAAAGAATTTGGATTCGAAAATACCAAGCCACTGTCAACACCAATGAGCACATCAACAAGGATGGACAGTGACAAAGATGGTAAGAAAGTAGA
The DNA here is from genome assembly GCA_014218235.1 of Colocasia esculenta. Taxonomy (NCBI): domain Eukaryota; kingdom Viridiplantae; phylum Streptophyta; class Magnoliopsida; order Alismatales; family Araceae; genus Colocasia; species Colocasia esculenta. Next base: position 138,918,160 of record CM024754.1, read on the forward strand.
TCAAAAGATCTACAGAGGTATGATTGGTTCACTACTTTATTTAACAGCTAGTAGACCAGATATACTATTTAGTGTATGCATGTGTGCTAGATATCAAGCTGATCCTAAAGAATCACATTTAATTTCAGTAAAAAGAATATTTAGATATTTAGCAAGATCTCATGACTTAGGTCTATGGTATCCAAAACACTGTGAAATTAACTTAGTAGGTTACTCTGATGCTGACTATGTTGGATGCAAATTAGATAGAAAACACCAGTGGTGATTGTCAATTTCTTGCAGGATGTTTAATATCTTGGTCTTCAAAGAAACAAAATTCAGTAGCACTATCCACTGCTGAAGCTGAGTACGTAGCTGCTGGAAATTGCTGTACGCTACTCTCTTATGATAAAGCAACAACTTGAAGACTTTGGATTAAACATTAAATCCATCCCACTGCTGTGTGACAACACCAGTGCCATTAATCTCACCAAGAATCCAGTTCAACACTCAAGGACCAAACATATTGAGGTTAGATATCATTTTATTCGTGATCATGTTGCAAGTGGAAATATTGAAATATCTTTTATTGATACAAATGGCCAATTAGCAGATTTTTCACAAAAGCCTTACTTGAAGAGAGATTTACATCTCTTAGAAGGGAATTAGGCATGTGCAATTTGTGATAAAAGTTTGCTTACAAATGGCACATTAAATTTCAGAATTAAGTACTTTTTCCCTCCATGGCATTAAGCAAAAGAAATTCAAATTATTCTTTGTAACCGCTCTCTCATTGAAGTCGGTTTGAATAGTCAACACATTTTGTCCTTTTCCACCGCCTTTTGGCGCCTCACATTCCACATCGCATTAATTTATTCATAAAATCAATGGCAGAACGATTCGTATCTCATCGTCTACCTTTTTTTCCCTTTTCATCTTGTCGCATGAGCGGATGCCCTAGCAACTCCTATCTTAACCCTCTGCAAATTTGAACCTTCCTCCTCCTTCCCGCAAATTTCTTGAGGGTTCCTCCTCTTCACCTTCCGTCTCACCCCTAGCGCCTTTCCCACCTGAATCCATGGCCGCACCAGTCATCGCCGGCAGTTTGGGTGGCTACAGCGCCAAATTTCTCACTTCTGAGCAGCAGGAGAGGTTTACCTTTGTGAAGATGAAGCTCTGTGGCCATAAGAAGTCGATGTCGCTAATCTGAAGAAAAGTGGAATGAGCAGCGTGGTAGATTTGATCAATCAGATGCAGTGGACAGACCTTTTTTAGAGGTCAGTTATCCGGACTTGGTAAAAGCTTTCTTCGTGTGTATGGAACAGAGGAAGATGGGTCTCTAGTTTCTTCAGTGAAGGAAATCATGATTAGGATAGACCCTGAGTTGCTGAAGATGTGTTTAATGTGAAGACTTCCAGATTTAGTGGGGTTCACACGTGGACGCCCAAGTGAAAGGTTTGGGAATTATCGGCCAGGATTCAAGCTGAGGGACGGCAAGATCGATATAAATCAACTATCTGCCTTCAACCGCCCCCTTCATTTTATTGTCTATCAAATCTTAGTTCCCAGAAGTGCAACTTTTTCATCTTGCACAAAGGCCGACTCAGACATGATGTACTGGGCCATTCAAAATAAGGAGATAAATATGGCCGCAGTCATAATGGAAAGAATGAAAATTTCCAGAGATCAGATTTGGGACACCAAGAGTAAGTTCAATGTGTCCCTGCCTTATGCCCATCTACTTACCAAGATCTTCAAACACTTCGGTGTTGATCTTTCTGGGGCAGTTGTAGAGAAAATGGGCCAAGCAATCAGGTCCAGGAACTTGAAGAAGAGTGGCTTCTCTGTGGAAAATGGTGTCTGGGTCAAGGCTTCAGTTGCTGAAGGCGAAGCCATCATTGACGACACCTCAGTTGTTCATCAGGAAGATGGATCAGCAATATGATTCCAGAATTGCCAGTGGAGTCAGTTTCAGTGCCAGTAGTTGGAGCAGCAGAATCATCAGCCCCTCTTTAGCAGAAGTTCAGTCTGAAAGTGCAGTAGAAGAAGAAAGTGTGTCTGTAGCAGCTTCAGAATTTCCAGAAGAATCAGTTCAAATCTTTTCAGAGAGGAGAATTGAGGATATTCTCCCAGAAGACATTATTCCAGTTGAGGACCCACTACCCTCAACTGTAGTTGCATCTATTCTTTCAGATATTATTGATTCGATTCCTTTCACCTCAAGTGCTCCTGAAGCTTGTGGAGTGTTGCTGAAGAGGCTGTGGCATCAGGCCACTTTGATGTTCAAATGGAAGATGTACCAGTAGAGTTAGAGCACCCAGATGGTCAGAGTGACTCTGTATTGGAGGATGCTCCCATTCAGGGGGAGCAGGTATCAAATGAAGAAGAAGCTCTTGCTCAGGGGGAGCAGTCAAAGGGCAATGAAGCAGAAGAAGGAGATCATCTTGATCAACCAGTGGGCTCTGCACCAGAAAATGATAATATCCCTCATGGCTCACAAGATGTCAGAGAAGGGGAGATAACCAGCTCCTCCAGTTCAGATGATGATGAGCCTTCTCCAGCTTCAGAGGCTCAGAATAAAGGGAAAGAAGTAGATTCTGAAGTTCCAATGTTGTCAAATACTCCCTTTGAAAGGCCAGTAAAGCAGAAGATTATAATCAACCTGAAGCCTGTAATAGAGAGACTTGATGCTCAAGGACAAATCTTATGTTCTCTTCAGGCAGACACCAATTCAATCTTCATGAGCCAAGCTTCAGCCTCCAAGGAATTGGCGAGTGTGAGAAATGCCATGAAGTGGTTTAATAAAGAAATGGCACCATGAAGGAGATGCTAGAGAAAATTCTAATGGTGGTTGGAGATCACATTCCTCCTCCTCCTCCTACTGACCAAGCCCAAGAATCAGGGCCATCAGGGCCAGCACCAGAAGCAACAGTAGCAGCAGTAGAACCAGAAGTGCCAACTGATCAGGTTGCAGGGCCACCAGGCCATCTGAGCAAGGGTCAGGGCCATCAGGGCCATTGGTGAGTGAGTCTGTGCAGTCACAGGCAGATGAGTTCCTGGCATCCAAGCCCCCAGCTCCCTCTCTCCCTCTCACACACCCATTCCACCATCACCACGCTCAGCTCCTACAGCTCCTCCTGCTCCTCAGACTTTCAAGAAGCCCCAATCTAGACCTATTTCTTCTCCCACTCCATTTCCTTCTCAATCAACCTCAACTCCTGCCTCCTCTACTTCCATTCTTCTCCTTCTCCTATACATGAGGCCCCTCCAGCATCCTCAGCTGGAGCATCCTCCTCCTCCTCTGGTCCCTCCCTTGGACCAGTTGATGACCTCACTACTTCTTCTCACTCTTTTCTTCATCCTACTCCTCCACCCTCTTTCATCATTATCATACCTGAAAGAGCTCAACTCAACTCTCCCTTTATGGAAAAGATAAAGGATGAGTTTGAGGAAGGGATCCTCATATCTGTGTTGAAAGTTGGGGAACATATTCACAGGGCAGACCCTTCTACTTCCTCCTCTTCCTCTGACCCCAAATACCCACCTTTGTGGTTTTCTCTCACAGTGGACAACAAACATAACCCACTGTATATGGAATACCTTTCCAAAGTTGTTTTTGCCACCATCATCAACCTTCCCTTTCAAAATCTCACAGATCATTTGAACACCATTCTACCCTACACTTCTCTTTCAAAATCCGAAAAGTCCAAAATCTTCACTCTTGCTCTGTAACGACCCTCTTCATACGGTACGATTATACCAATCCCCATCGGTAAAAGGGTGTCGTCACAGTGGGACATGTACCCAACACTGGTCAATAGGTTGATATGTACCTGGATAGCAATAGAGTACAGCGGAATAAAATAAACAACTCAACTCTTAACCCATCACCAACACACATTCCACAATTTAAATAGCGAAATGGAAAGACAATGTCCACATTAATACAAAATAAAGAGAACTACAATGTCCAAATATTGTTCATACAATAATCCTTTTGTGCAAAAGAAAAGTACAACTGGTAACAGCTCCACAAAATAGTCTTCTATATGATGATCCTCGTCACGCTTCCTTCTAGTGCACGATACCTGTCAACCTGTACACCGAAGCAAGAGTGAGTCCAAAGACTCAGCAAGCAACACTACCCATAACATACACATATAAGTCATAGGGGTTTTACATGCACATTTACAATTTTCAAAAACATGGCATACTAGTCATTTCCGAGGTTTCAACCTATCATGAAAGTTTTACAAGTTTATACATGGATCATGCTTTCATATTTTGTAGGAATAAAATTTACCTATCACATGCTCTCTATTCAATTTACTTATGAAACTTGTCTTTAAAGAGCCAAGACATGAGAGCTACTAACATGAACATGGTGCACACATGAAAGGAAACACAACTAGCATGGATCTTACATGTTTTTAGACAAATACATGGACATTTCTACATGCTTTAGGTTGCTGATTTCACATGATTCAATGGTTATAAATCTACACATGAGAGCTACAACGTTGCTTAAAACATATCATGTGAACAAACAATCATGCTATCTTGTACCCGTTTTCTCAATTATCCCTAACATGGATCCTAGACATCTTTGCACATAATAACATGATGATAATAACATAAATTCACTGATTTCACATGATTTCAGATTTGTCTCACATGGGTTTCAATAACATATTCTCGCATTTTCAGTTTCACATGATTGCACACTTACTCATTCACATTGTTTGCTTTTACACATTTGACATGTACACATGTTCACACTTCACAATTTACTCATTTCCACATCATTTTATCTTGCACTTTCACTTATCACATATCACGTCGATTGCACTTACCACGTGCATCTTGGGCACTTACCACATGCCATGTTCACATAATTCACACTTTATTCATTTCTTATTACTTAAACGATTTGCCATGACACATAGTCTAACCACCAGTAGAGGACACTAAAATATCTCATAGCTCGTGCTCATTCCTTAGCATAGCTCTCACACACTCATAACACAACACATGACACAACTCATACACATACTCACCACCTAGGCAATACAGCGGTGAATCTTGGTAACTGCGCAGACCGGGAGAAGCCCTCTCCACCCTATCCAGTGGTACTTGTCCACCACGGGGTTTTCCCAATGCCTTGGGACAAACTTATATCACATGGAGCCTTCTATAGGGACTTTTCTATATACGGCTCCCGATGCCTCTAGGGTAGCAGTGTCACATAGGCACAATTTTTACACTTTATCATACCGAGTTTTAACGTGTGTTTTACACATAACACTCATCTCCTTCGTTTTCTCATGCACAATGTGTCTTTGTTTTTCTCCTAATCATGCTACTACAGATTACAGGAGTTTAACACAGTAAATTCACCATCAAGTTGGTTTTAGACAATAACTAATCACATTACGATAATACACGTAGATTATCACATTTCACATGAAAAAATACATAGCTTTTTATTTACTGATCCAAATGACCTAAAATTTTAACCACATGCTGTTTTCAGGTTCAAGATCATACACTCAAATTGCAGATTTTTTTGAGCTAAATAGAATTTACAGAAAATAAATACCTAATTAGTATGCTAAACCACTTAAGTTAACATGGGGTCTAACACATCTTGTAATTTAGCCACTTGCTGTTTAATATAAGTTAATAACATATGCAGGAATTGAGGGTACAAAATTACCCTAATTCATACATCTATGGATTGAAACCTACAAACCATTCTTGCATGCTTCTATTTTTACCGAACCGAGCTTATTTACAAATTGCACAAGCATGGATAAGTTACCAAAATTTGTAAACACAGATGCTGACCCACTGATCTTCATGATTAGACTAAAACCAAGGCATTCATACTAATTCAAATCATGAACAAGGATTTGCAAGATTATCTACAAGTCATGCTCACAAGTTTAAAAGATACCATTATCCACATTCACCATCACACCACATTCATCCACACATCACAACTAACGATATACATAGAGTATAGGTTTACCATATATCCTCATCACGGAAAACATACCGAAATTAATGCATAAGGAGGACAGAACAGCTCACTGTTCTGTCCAGAGGAACTAGGCGGCGGTCTCTGGCTACTGACTCAGGGTCAGCGGCATGGCCGATGGACGCCAAGCTCATCACAGGCGTCCAGGGACCTTGCCGTCGAATCAGGTCTGTGCAGAAACACAGACCCGAGCTCTGAAACTTGGGTGAATGGGAGGGTCTTGGACTCGAAGAAAAATCATAAAAATAGCAAAACCCACCTAGACTCATACGGGGACACCATAGATAGGTCACTTGCCTTTCACAATTCCTCCAAGGGATCTAGGGCTCGGTGAAGACCTCCTTGGGCAGTCCCAAGAAGTTGCAGGATGGCCTCCAGATCACCCTCCTCGGGTTCTTAGATGAGCTCCACAGCAAGGGGATGATGGGTAGGCCTTCTCCTTTGCTCCAGCTTCCTTCTTGTCGCAGTAGATGGCCGGATCAACCTCAGGGGGTCGGATTTGTGGGTGCTAAAAGGGGTTTTTCTCACAGACTTTCTCTAGGGTTTTTCTTTCTCTATTTCTCCTCTTGCAAGGTGAAGTGAGGAGTGGGAGGGACCAAATCGGGTTCAGACCTAAGGAGAGCCCCTCACCCCCACCATACCGATTTGACAACCTGAGAGCCGTTGGGGGACATCCCCCAATGGTGGCCATACCTTGCTCCCGGATTTTCTAGCTCTGCAACGCATGCAGGTTAGAGAAATTGACGTCCATATCGCGGACGCCAGAGTTAGTATTGGCGTCCATGTCTGGACGCTGACCTGGCTCAACGGCCTGGGCTTGACGCCAAGGTGCCTTCGGCCAGAACCCTAAATTATGCAGAAAACCACGCATATCAAGCTTATATACATGCAATATGTATACGGTATTATATCCATACTATCACCATGCAATACATACCTTATTTATATTTATATAAACATTGACGCTGATTGGCCCTTCGGCCAGAACTCAAAACATGCAGAAACTATGCTTACTCTATATATATACATACAATGTATAAGGTGTAACATGTATATTACCATACCAGGCAATCCATATCATTCATACCTAGGCATACACAAGCATACATAAATATACTAAGATAGATGTACGTAGATATCTACCTATGCGTACATGATGTTTTACATAAGTGTGACTCAACACCCGGCAAAGTAAATGACAAGAATTATGAGGGCTTCGCAAATCATTAGGAGGTGATATGAATTATGCTAGCTAGGAATAATCTATTCGATAAAATAGTCCTTGCACACCCACACTTGATTTGACATATATATAGTATACACACACGGGTGTAGCATACTTATGTACATTATGCTTGGAATAGATGGATACAACATGCGCACCGGTAATTAGATTAACTTACAAACTTTACCTAACATTGCTTAAGTACTATATGCATAGGATTCCTAATATGTACTATATGCATAATTTTGCCAATTGACTATTCTCACCTAAATATCATAAAAATACATGCATGTTATTCATGAGGAGTATAGAATCTCAATATAAACTAATTACACCTACCATGCTTGAACTCTTTATGCATATGCAATGTATGAAGTACAATATTCACATTAGCTAAACCATGCAAATGAGCAACGCTTACAACTAATCATACCATGCATACACAAATACACCAAGGTGTTATGCATGTAGAATTAGGTATACAATTGTCACACGCACAAGATAACCTACATACGTACATACACATATGTACTTCATACACTCCCATACAAAATTCCATGAAATAGGTAGTATAGGATATTCTTCAATATTTAGATAGCACACACATAGTATATTCAAGTATCCTAAGTCAGAGATTCTTGGTATTCATAATACACTTCTAATTAGCTAATTGTTCACTTCTACACTAATATTATATACACGCATGTATATATATATATAGATATACGCACATGCTCATGCTCAAAAGAAGGATAAAACTTATAGCAGGCACAATGAACTACGCATGCTAAGCACACAACAACCGAACACCCAACACACCATTCATATACATAAGATATATAAAGAGAATAAAAATCTGGGGTCTTACATGCTCACTCCAAATCTGAAGAGCAGTGGGGCAAAAGTCCAAGGATCTCCTAAAGAAATTCATTCTTGCCAAATCTGCCAGATTCCTCCAAGGGACCACTCCCTGACCCTATCTGAGTGGTTCAGATGTATTACCAAGAGCTTTGGGCTCCCTTCATTCAAAAGGAAATTAAGATGGTCAAGCACTATGTGTTGTTCAACAACTACAGATATGTCATCGTCTTCCTGAAGTTCAACTCTGCCAGTTCAAAAGGGCCATTTCAGCTCTCTCTCCAGATATCTCTCATACTTGAGATGTCCAGGTAGATTTTGCTACCCTTCAAGTACCAGAAGAAATAGCTCTTCCGCAAATCCATCCTTGTCATGGAGTCCTCTGTAGGATCCATTATCTTTGAACGGTTTGCCAAAGTAATGGGCAGAATTAAAGTGCAGAAAGGCTGCCTGGTTGCTTTTCCTAGATTCCTATTTAGGGAATATCACCAGGGGCATGTAAGTGCTGAAGTTCTAGCCCCTATTCTGTCTGAATATGAAAGACTCACATCTTCTGAATGGTCCAAGTTCTACCCCCTGTCAGCTCAGCAGCTGTTTGACATCAATGAATTTCAGGCCAGGGAAGGCAAACCACCATTTTCCCGATACTTTCCTAGATATAAACTCCATTCATCTTGTTGATGACCCCTTTAAAGTCTGGGAGGAAAGATACAAAGTCTATGTGGCTCTTCACAAGACTCTCAGAGATAACCACAACCACTATCCTGTAACAATGGACCAATTCCTCTCCTGTGCCAGCTTTGGGACTCGGCGTTTCCTCAAGATGAACATGGACAAGGATGCATATGCTGATCTTCTCTACCAGCACCTAGATCTTCATCTCAAACGGGTGGCTTCCACTATGGGACCATCCTACTCTATACCTTTTGGAGTTTTTAAAACCCATTTTGAAGAATAGGAAGCATAGGCATGTGAAACCATCTCCCATTTTGCCTCTCTTTTGTCTCCTGCTTTCTACTTACATGTACCTCCACAGAATTAATAAAATCTCTTTGCTTATGTGGACCAATCTTTCTCTTCTTTTCTTTGTCTCTGTTCACTTTTTGCTTAATTACAAAAAGGGGGAGAAAATACTTAGCATGTCTGAAATATTCATCCACTAGTTTAAGGAAAGAAAACTAGCATGTCATTTCTTTAGAACAAATTTCAGATACTTTTTATCCATGCTTATTGTTCAGTTTTGTCATCACCAAAAAGGGGGAGATTGATGACCAGTCTGTCCCCATGTAATTTTAATTAATTACATATATATTTTGATGATTAACAAAACTAAACAAAAGTTTATCAATTATATCTAATGAATATTTCATAAGTCTTAAGCACAGGAAAAATACCAAGGTCAAACAAGCCATAAAGTTATGCATTGCTTCTCTGAAGCCTTAATCTTTTCAACATGATATTTCTATAAAGCCATAACGATTTCTTTATAAGCATATCGATTTCAATAAAATTATCATAACGATTTCCCTTCTGGCTGAAAAGTCATGTTGTTTCAAACAAATCGATGCCTAACGATTCTATAAGTGATCGCAACGATTTCCTTATAAGACTGAAAAGTCATGTTATTTCAAACAAATCGATGTCACAACGACTCTATAACTTACCGTAACGATTTCTTTAGAGCCCGTAATGACTTGCTCGTCACAACGACTCTATAAGTTACCGTAACGATCTGTTTTGTATAAGTAACGACTTGCTCGTCACAACGACTTGCTTATTGTAACGACTTCATGTTACCATAAAGATTTCTTTAGAGTTCATAATGGCTTGATAAGTTTTCACAACGATTTGCTTTGTATAACGATTTGTTAAGTGTTTCATATCGATTTCTTCAGAAACACAACGATTTGCATCTCATAACAATTTATTAAGTGTTTCATAACGACTTCTTCTGTATCACAACGACTTGGTCAACCTGACTTATTCATAACGATTTCATAAGTCATATAGTCATCGATTTCATATTAACGTGATATGATCTTTGTTGACTAGTCAAAGTCCACGTAGACATCTCTCTGACGCACCTGCATTTAATGAGACCTGAACGTATATCTGCATGCATGCAGACCATATCGTGCCTACTCTGATAACGTCCTTTAGACTTAAGCTATTTGGCATTACTATTTCCATGTCTATTGCTACTAATGTTGACTGACATCAGAGACAGCTTAGCTATCTGCTATTTGAGTTTGACATTTGTGCAGACCTCTGATCCAGCTTCACGGTACAACGTTAAACAAATAGAAGCCAACGGATATCTTTGAAGATCTCAACTCATTGCGTGCTCAAGTGATCAAAAGACTGTTGACATGAAGCTTCCAAGACTCCAGATCTCATCTCTTTGCGTGCCAAGAACCTTCATTCCACTTAGCTTTTGCTTTTTTGCTCTCCACTAATTTGTGAAAATCTTGAGAGAGCCTGTATAGTTCTGAGAGTGTGACTTGTCTAAAATCTCTTAGCTCTTAGTTCTAGTTGCTTCAGATCCTTGCTTATCATAAGCTTGATCTAGGGGCTTAGATTTCATTCACTCTCTTTGTGTTGTTCCCTTCGGGTGTGAAGAAGACCTGGTGGTATCCAGGGTGTTGTTCCTTCAGTTGTGAAGGAAGACCTGGTGTGGTATCCAGGGTGTTGTTCCCTTCGGGTGTGAAGGAAGACCTGGTGTGGTATCCAGGTGTTGTTCCTTCGGGTGTGAAGGAAGACCTGCTGAGCTGGGTGCTGTAGCGTCCTTAGGGGGACTGTACCCGAGTTAGTGAAATCTTGAGTTGTTGCTCAGGGACTGGACATAGGACTCCTAAGGAAAGGAGGTCCGAACCAGGATAATCCTTATGTTGTGTGATTGTCTTCTTTGTGTGTTTGTTATTTCAACTAACTGTCACTAACCTACTTCGAAGAACGTTTGTGTGAATGTTTTTAGTTACAGGTATCTTCTAGATTAATTTTTACAGACCCATTCACCACCCCCTCTGGGCTCGTCAACTGGGGAACATTTATAAGTATTTCGAGTGCTCCACTCAGGACCAGACTGCGCCCTATTCACACAGGCATGGTTGTGACCGAAGTTTCAATAAATTATAGTAATTCCATTCATTCATTTATGGCCATTACGAATTCTAATCAATAAACAGTATGTACTAAAGATCATGTCAATGATTATAGGGAACAAGGTAAACATGCAAGATCCTGAGTAAATTTTGGCAGCATAACGACTTAATTACATTAATTCAATCTTTACACTTAATGGCTTGATTTCAATGTCAAATCACTCCCACAAGAAGATGATAAGAAGAGAAGTGCATTCTATCTTCCGGGTACTTCATTGGTACAACCAACTCGATCTCCATGAGAGATACATGGAGTATGGAGATTTACGGAGGTCTTAAGAGAAAGGTCACTAGATTGCCGATATGGAATGACCGGCCGTGAATTTCCAATCCCCCAAGAAAGGGCTGCCTATATGTGTAAAGTGTCGTGTAGAACGTGTCTCAATCCACAATCCATCGGTATAAAAGAAGATGGAAAGCTTATAATAAATACGCATGACATGTGTGCATTTCAATCTATCACATGGTTGCTATAATTTTAACACATAACATTTTGCAGTTTGGAACAAGATAGATTATGATCATAGCTCATTTCAATCACATGGTAGATGGAATCAAACAATCAATTAGAACACTTAGAATAGATGATCATATTCTTATGACTTTCATGTTGGTTGATCACTTTTAGGCCATTGACTAAATTATACCATGATACAGCAGTAGGACATGCATATGGTTGACTGTGCAACTTAATAAAACAGTCTCAGGTAGGCCTCTAAATTTGTGATGGACACAGTCGTCGCAATTCACAGGTTTAAAATAGTGCACACACGGGATCAGATAGTCACCTAAATCGACGGGTCTAACAGTCGCATTTAGACAGAGTCGATATGACCAAATCGATTCAAAACATAATCGTGACGGTTCTAACGTCCACATTTAAATAGAGTCGATACGACCTAATCGATTCAAAACAAAGTTGATACGACCAAATCGATTCAGAACAGAAATGCGACGGTTTACACTGACGCATTTCATGGAAATTGGTACAGAACACAATGGTTTACACTGACACGTTTATGGAAGTCAGTACAGTAATCGATTCTGAATAGAAACGTGACGGTTTACACTGACGTGTTTTATGGAAGTCAGTACAGTAATCGATTCGGAACAGAAACATGACGGTTATGATCGACGCATTTTATGGCAATCGATTTAGGGCAGAAATGAACGTGCATGTATGGCGCATTCATGCAAACCTTCTTAACTATGAATTAAACACAAAAATCGAGGGCAGGAAATAGTAGAATCGCGATGACATACAAGGTCACGTTCTTGACATGCACTGAAAATGATACCACACATTGTTTCATGCAATCGGATCTTGTCAAAACAGGTCCAAATCTGTGACGACCTAGGTTGTCACCTTTTAGGTAATCGCGACGGGTTAACCTATCGCGATACCAGTGCCTAATACACAACATCTGCATTGGTCTCATTTTAGGGTTCATCCCGAAAACGTAGAAAATGCTACAATCCTTCATGAAAGACTTATAACTTGACATCTAGCGATCTTTAGACAAAACTCTGAACATAAAAATTGTCGAGGACATCAAGTAGAAGAGAACCACTATTTTGGTTTGACCCAATTTGGTCTCAGTTTGTGTGAAACACAGTGAGAACACTAAAATCCCTACCCATGCACGAGTCTTGGAAAATGCTTAATACGACTCACATGTTTCATAAAAATTGGGAAACAATACATGCAAACGAAACTCGACTCGATGCTCTTTCCATTGGTATGTGCAAAGTTTAGATTAAGCACGAGAACACCTACCTTTGTGTAGTTCTAAGACTGATAATTGCACATGTCATAGCAGAGAACATTTGGAGAAGAAGCTCAAGTTCTTGGCCGTTCTCCTCCTCTCCTGGTGCCCTAACTCGCCTCCACACGGCCCCAACTCAATGGTAAACCTTCCCAACTAGTCTTATGGCGATTATTTATATGATCAGGGTTAATTTCAAGTCCCATTTAGACTAGGAAAGAGGGTTGCGGTTTTGGCTTGGCCCTTTTGAAGTTTTGGGGATTCTCCTCCCATTTAGAGTAGCAAGACTATTAGGGAACCTCCTAACATGGCTGGGTACGAATTTGCTTTCTATGAATGACTAATTACCTTTATTTTTGCCCTAATTTCCCCTTCCCTATTCCTGCATAATTATGATCACAATTTTACGGTAATTGACATTGGGTTTTATTCTTTGGCCCAAGTAGAATTGTCTCAGCCCAATATATTTTAAATGGTTGATTCCTTTCTTTGGGAGTTTAACCATGACTTTTATTTATTTCTATTTACCATTTTTATTTATTTCTATCTTTCTATATTTTAAATCACTTTATTTTTTCGGAGCGTTACATCCTCCCCCACATAAGAAAATTTGGTCCCCAAATTTATACACGATGGTATAACATCATACCTGAAAATAATTATGGGTGGTTTTTCTTCATTCTTTCCTCTGATTCCCTGGTAGCATTGGTAACTCCATCTCGACTCCATTGGACCTTCACCATAGGTATGGTACGATTCTTGAGTCGTTGTAGTTTCCGATCCAATAGCTTGATCGGCTTCTCCTCATAAGTTAAGTCTTCTCGAATCTCTAAGTCTTCATGGCAGATCACATGGTCAGCATTGAACACGTACTTCCTCAGCATGGATATGTGGAAGGCGTTGTGTACATTTACCAGTTGTGTAGGTAATGCAATTCTGTAGGTTACCTGACCAACCCTTTGAAGAATTTCAAAAGGGCCGATAAATCTTGGACTCAGCTTACCCTTGATCCAAAATCTTTAAATTCCACATGAAGGTGAGACCTTTAGAAACACATGGTCGCCTATCTGAAATTCCAGATCTCTTCTCCTCTTGTCCGCATAACTTTTCTGCCTTGACTGTGCTATCTTGAGACTTTCTCGAATCACTTGTACCTTCCTGACAGTTGCCTCCACCAAGTCAGGTCCAACCCATTGGTTCTCCCCAACTTCCTCCCAATAAAGAGGTGATCTACAACTCTTGCCGTATAAGGCTTCAAACGGTGCCATCTTGATACTAGCCTGGTAGCTGTTATTATATGCAAACTTAATTAAAAACAATTGATGATCCCAGCGTCCCCTAAAATCAAGCACACAAGATCGGAGCATATCTTCCACTATCTGATTTTTTCTTTCTGTTTGTCCATCTGTTTGTGGATGAAAGGTGGTACTAAAATTCAACTTGCTACCCAATGCTGTTTGTAACCCTCTCCAGAAGTGTGAAGTGAATTTGGGGTCTCGATAAGATATGATAGTAGACGGAACCCCATGCAACCTAACCACTTCTTTGACATAGAGTGTAGCCAACACATCTACTCTCCACGTGCTCTTAATTGACATGAAATGAGCTGACTTAGTCAACCTATCTACTATTACCCATATTACATCTAAACCACCTCTAACGTGGGCAGTCCTATGATAAAGTCTATACCAACACTATACCACTTCCATTCTGGGATTTCCAGTGGTTGTAAATAACCTGCATGTCTGAAATGCTCAACTTTAACTTTCTGGCATGTTAAACATTGTGCCACAAAGTCGGCCACTTCCCTCTTCATATTCGGCCACCAATAAGACCTCTTTAAGTCTTGGAACATGTAGTTTGACTGAAGGGCTTCACATAGCAGCTTCAACTTGAGTTTTTCGTGATCCGGTACACAAATTCTGCCTTTGAATAACATCCTTCCATCGTGTGCCAGAGAAAAATCTGGTCTTTGATCTAACTTCCCTTTAATGTCCACTAAGAAAGGATCTACTCCCTGCATACTTTTGATCTCAGAGAGTAGATCGGACTGTACCTGGATATTTGAAATCATCACTTGTTCCTCCTCCTCTTCTATGTCAAAGTTTAGACTTGGAAATTGTTCTAGCAACCTTCTTTCACCCAGCATCATACTTGCTAACAAAGCTCTAGGTTGTCTACTTAGAGCATCTGCCACTACATTGGCCTTGCCTGGGTGATATTGAATGGAAAAATCAAAATCTATGAGATATTCTAACCACCTTCTTTGCCTCATGTTCAGTTCTTTCTGTGAGAAGAGATATTTCAGGCTCTTGTGGTCAGAAAAGACTTTAAATTGTTCTCCATAAATGTAGTGCCTCCATATTTTTAATGTGAACACTACAACTGCTAATTCTAGGTCGTGTACTGGTAATTCACTTCGTGGGTTTTTAGCTGTCTAGAGGCATATGCTATTACTCTTCCTTGTTGTATTAGGACACATCTCAAACCTGTTCCAGAAGCATCTGAGTAGATCTCGAATCCTCCTTCAACAGTGGGTAAGGCAAGAACAGGAGTAGAGGTCAGACACTTCTTCAAGCTATTAAAGCTCTCTTTACATTTATCGGTCCACACAAATGGATTTTCCTTCTGGGTCAGCTTGGTTAATGACACTGCAATCTTTGAGAAATCCTTTTTGAATCTTCTATAATACCCTGCTAATCCCAAAAAACTTCTGATCTCCATGATACATGTTGGTCTTTCCCACTTCAACATGGCCTCTACTTTTGATGGATCAACAACAATACCATCCTTGGTTACTACATGTCCCAAGAAGGATACCTCTTCTAGCCAAAACTCACATTTACTCAGCTTGGCATACATTCTCCCTCAGAATTTGCATTGCAACCCTCAAATGTTCCTCATGCTCTTCTTCTGTTTTAGAATAGATCAGTATATCGTCGATAAACACCACAACAAATTTATTAAGGTATGGGCGATAAATACTATTCATCAGCTCTATGAAAACTGCAAGAGTATTTGTTAGTCCAAAAGGCATAAAAATGAATTCATAATGCCCGTGCCTGCTTCGGAAGGTCATCTTGTGTTTATCTTCTCCTTTGACCCTCAATTGATGATAGCCGGATCTGAGATCTATCTGAGAGAAATATTTAGGTCCAGACAGTTGATCAAATAATTCATCAATCCTTGGCAAGGGATATTTGTTTTTGATTGTTAACTGGTTCAACTGTCTGTAGTCTATGCACAACCTCATCGACCCATCCTTCTTTTTGACAAAGAGAACAGGTGCACCCCATGGTGATATGCTTGGTCGAATAAACCCTTTCTCCAGCAGCTCTATCAGTTGTTCATTTAATTCCTTCAATTCTATGGAGGACATTCTATAGATACTGGTGCTGCTCCAGGGATGAACTCAATGGTAAAGTCGACCTCTCACTCAGGAGGAATACCTAGCAAGTCTTCGGGAAATACATCAGTGTACTCACTGACAATAGTGATGTTCTCAATCTTGACTTCCTTTTTTGTGGTGACAACTGTGGCTAGAAAGGCTATACAACCTTTCCTTATCATCCTTTTGGCTTGTAGTGCGGAGATGAGGGATAGTCTCCTGTGATTTCTATCTTCTGAGAATAGTAGCTTTAGATGCCGAGTAAATGTTACCCAGCTTTTCTTACAGTTGACACTAGCCCCATGTTCAGACAACTAGTCTGCTCCTAGTATCACATCATAACCCTCCATGTCCATGCATATTAAATTTGCA
Source organism: Colocasia esculenta (assembly GCA_014218235.1). Classification (NCBI taxonomy): domain Eukaryota; kingdom Viridiplantae; phylum Streptophyta; class Magnoliopsida; order Alismatales; family Araceae; genus Colocasia; species Colocasia esculenta. The sequence goes on from CM024754.1 coordinate 138,934,949, forward strand.
TGTAGGTTTTGAGTTCCAATTAACATCTCACTGGATGGAAAATGGTTTCCAAGTTTGGTGCGAGGACCAATAGGGGTTGACACGACTAGTCCAGATTTCATTGGAACGGGTTTTATAGGTAACGTATCAGCAAAAGCTTGTGATATGAAGGAATGAGTAGCTTCCGTATCAAATAGAACAAATGCAGAACGGGATAGAATAGTAAGTGTGCCTTCAACCACACCACCTTCCTCTGATGTAGTTGGTTCTTGCAATGCATGCAGCCTACCCTGGCGCTTCTAGCCTCCTTGAGCTGTCACCGATGTCTGATTCATCATACGCGGATAGTTAGAGATCTTGTGACTCTAGCTTCTGTAGCATAAGCACCTCCCCAGTGCCTTCCAACAGTCCTCAAACCTATGACTAACCTTGCCACAGTGTTTGCATGGCAACTTGTTGATGGGGGCTTATTGATAACCTCCATGCCTGAACTTCTTAATGGCTGGTTCCCAGCTTGGCCAATCGGCCTCTTATTTCCGACCACAGCTGGTGTCCTTTTCGATACTATTCCCTAATCCCCTTTTCCCATACTATTCTTGATATTCTCTACTATAGCCAGTGATCCTCCAACAGTAGTGCCTTCCTTACCATCTCCGGGTAAGTCTGCAGATCCATCAGTCTTAGTTGTGTGATGTACTGGGGCCTCAAACAATTCATGAACCTCTTGGCCTTCAACTACTCGGTTTGGACTAAGGGTGGGGCATAACGAGCCAGTTTAGAGAACTGGGCCTCGTATTCAGCTACGGACAGACTCCATTGCTTCAGATTGTCGAACTCCGCCACCTTCCTCTCTTGTACTATGTCAGAAAAGTACTTGTTGTTGAAGTATTCTTAGAACTATGCCTAGGTGGCTTGTGCATCACCTAGTGTAGCCTCAATTGAGTCCCACCAGGTATGAGCATCCCTCTCTAGCTGGTAAGTAGCTAGAGTAACCTTATTCTCATATGTGCATCCCATCACGTGGAATGCACACTCTATTTCCTTGGGCCAGTGCTCAGCCTCATCTAGATCAGTGCTACCACCAAACCTTGGTGGATTCATACTCCGAAAATTCCTATGATGATCTTCCTGATTTTCAGCTCTACCCTGAGTGGCCTGTAACAATGCCTGGGTCAGTGTGTTGATCGTGCTTTGCAAGTTTCTTTCACGTGCAGCGGCCATTGCAATCCTTCAAGATAACCACATTATGTTCATCAAATATTAACTTCATCTTAACTTCATTCTAACTATATGCCTCAGCCCATGTTTCTATCCCAATCTCACTATTGATTTTTGACAAGTCGACATATGGGATTTAGTCTTGCCTAAACTGAGCAATTTCTTGTTTGCCTAGAACTTAACGGAAAGTCTAGGCTCTGATACCAACTATCACGCCCCAAAATTTAGTAGCGGAAATAAATATCGCGATGCATGAGCGATACGAGTATGAGTATCATAGCCGGGTAATTCAGAGTAACAGCTAAGTATAACAAAAGATTTGAGACAATAATAATGTCAGCCAAATACTATTTATTTCATTTCCATCAACTATCTTGAAACCTTACATAACCAGAGCCAAACATACGGCCCATTATTGCATTTCAAAGTACATATGACATCAAGAAAAGTAAACCTAACTATTATAGACTCTATGGACTCTAATCTCGATGGCTGACATGACAGGTACACTTGACAAGCTCGTCACTCTTCCCCAATCCCATCATTCTCTAGTTCATCATAATCATCACTTGAAAAATATTAAGGAAAACAGGTGTGAGCGCACTAGCACCCAGTAGGATTTACATCTTATGGTGTGGGTATACTTTATGTGAATTAACAATTTAACAGGTAAGATGCTATCATATAATGACAATAACGATAGTGACAAATCCATGTTATAACATGTACGAGGATGGTTCAATGACAAATTCCATGACAGTGCTCATGTAGAACGGAACGATTAAAAATGGGATGGATAACAGTACGATCATTTATCAATGGAAGAGATTCAATAACAATGTAGCATGTTCAATAGATATCTCAAGTTGAATTCCACATAATTCCAATGGACAATTAGATTCAATAATGATGACATGTATAGTAGATTTGGCCATTCACATATAATAGTCCAATCAATCAATCAATCATTCAATAACAATTTGGAAATTACCCAGATGAATCTTGCATTCAATTAGGTGATTTCCAGACACCTCAATGGATCATATACTCTTGCGATTTATAAGTATTTCGTGTGCTCCTCCCAAGACCAGGCTTGGCCATATTTGCACAGGCATGGTTGTGAATCGAAGTTCCAATAAATTCTGGTAATTCCATTCATTCATTTATGGCCAATACGAATTCCAATCAATGAACAGTATGTACTAAAGATCATGTCAATGATTATAGGGAACAAGGTAAATGGACATGATCCTAAGTAAATTTTGGCAGCATAACAACTTAATTACATTAGTTCAATCTTTACACTAAATGGCTTGGTTTCAATATCAAATCACTCTCACGAGAAGATGATAAGAAGAGAAGTACATTCTATCTTTCGGGTACTTCATTGGTACAACCAACTCGGTCTCTATGAGGGAATCCACGGAGTACAGAGATTTATGGAGGTCTTTAGAGAAAGGTCACTAGACTTCCGATACGGAATGACTGGCCGTGAGTTTCCAATCCCCTAAGAAAGGGCTGCCTACAGGTGCAAAGTGTCGTATAGAACATGTCTCAATCCACAATCCATCAGTATAAAATAGAACGGAAAGCTTATAATAAATACGCATGACATGTATGAATTTCAATCTATCACATGGTTGCTGTAATTTTAACACATAACATTTTACAGTTTGGAACAAGACAGATTATGATCATAGCTCATTTCAATCACATGGTAGATGGAATCAAACAATGAATTAGAACACTTAGAATAGATGTTCATATTCTAATGACTTTCATGTTGGTTGATCACTTTTAGGCCACTGACTAACTTTATAAGATGATACAATAGTAGGACATGCATATGGTTGACTGTACAACTCAATAAAACAGTCTCAGGTAGGCCTCTAAATCCACGACGAACACAGTCATCGCAATTCACAAGGTTTAAAACAGTGCACACATAGGATCAGACAGTCACCTAAATCGCGATGGGTCTAATGGTCGAGTTTAGACAGAGTCAATACGACCAGATCTATACTGAACATAATCGCGACGATTCTAATGGTCGCATTTAGATAGAGTCGATACGACCAAATCGATTCAGAACAGAGTCGATACGGTCAAACTGATTCAGAACAGAAACGCGATGGTTTACACTGATGCGTTTCATGGAAATCGGTACAGAGACATGATGGTTTACACTAACGCATTTATGGAAGTCTGTAAGGTAATTGATTCTGAATAGAAACGCGATGGTTTACACTGACGCGTTCTATGCAAGTCGGTACAGTAATCGATTCGGAATAGAAACATGACGGTTATGATCGACGCATTTTAAGGCAATCGATTTAGGGAAGAAATGCGACGTGAATGTACCGTACGTTCATGCAAACCTTCTTAACTATGAATTAGACACGAAAATTGAGGGTGGGAAATAGTAGAATCGCAACGACATACATGGTCGCGTCCTTGACATGCACTGAAAACGATACTACACATGCTTTTATGCAATCGGATCCTATCAGAACAGGTCCAAATCCGCGAAGACCTAGGCTATCCCCTTTTAGGTAATCGCGACGGGTTAACCTGTCGCGATACCTGTGCCTAATAGATGAGGTCTCCACTGGTCGCGTTTTAGGGTTCAACTCGAAAACGTAGAAAATGCTACAATCCTTCATAAAAGACTTATAACTTGACATCTAGCAATCTTTAGACAAAAGTCTGAACATAAAAAGTGTCAAGGACATCAAGTAGAAGAGTACCACTATTTTGATTTGACCCAATTTGGTCTCGGTTCACATGAAACACAGTGATAATACTAAAAGCCCTACCCATGCACGACTCTTGGAAAACGCTTAATACGACTCACATGGGTCATAAAAATTGGGGGAAAATACATGAAAATGAAACTAGACTCGATGCTCTTTCCATTGGTATGCGCAAAGTTTAGATTAAGCCCGAGAACACTTACCTTTGTGTAGTTCTAAGACCGATCAATGCACAGGTCACAGCAGAGAACGGTTGGAGAAGAAACTCTGGTTCTTGGCCGTTCTCCTCCTCTCCTGGTGCCCTAGCTCATCTTCACATGACCCCAACTCAATAGTAAACCTTCCCAACTAGTCTTATGGTGATTATTTATATGATTAGGGTTAATTTCAAGTCCCATTTAGACCAGGAAAGAGGGTTGCGGTTTTGGCTTGGCCCCATCTAAGTTTTGGGGATTCTCCTCCCATTTGGAGTAGCAAGACTATTAGGAAACCTCCTAACATGGCTGAGTATGAATTTGCTCGCTATGAATGACTAATTACCTTTGTTTTAGACCTAATTTACCCTTCCCTATTTTTACATAATTATGGTCATGGATTTTGGAGTTAAATGACATTGGGTTTTGTTCTTTGGCCCATGTAGAGTTTTCTTGGCCCAATATATTTTAAATGGTTAATTCTTTTCTTTGGGAGTTTAACCATGACTTTTATTTTATTTATATTCACCATTTTTATTTATTACTATTTTCCTATATTTTAAATCACTTTAATTTTTTGGGGCGTTACATAAAGTGTGGTATAATTCAATAAATTTGTTTAGGAGATATTAAAGGATTTTGTCATAGAAAAAAAACAATGATCAAACATTTGTAAATGATATTTGTACAACAATTTTTACAAGATAGTTGCTCAATAATTCTCCCCCTTTTTGTTAATGACAAAAACAATCTTTTATATAGACATTGAAAACAATTTGTAAAATTAAAAAAATATTTGTTCGATTCTATATATTCTATTCTTTCTTTCTATCTCCCCCTTTGTGGCATTAACAGAAAGGTTAATGGATAGAAAGAGAGAGAGGGAGAGTAATACACAGGGATGAGAGAAACAGATGTATTGATAATTGAATAACAATGTAAATACATTAAGAGGAACTGGGAAGATAGAGAGAAGGTGGAATCTGTGTAAAGAAGGGTTGAAGAAGATCCTAGAGCTTTTTCTCATTTTCATGGAATACATGAAAGAATTTGGAACCATCTATGTCATAGGAGGGTCCTACAGAGGGGATTTTCCTTTAAGACTTAAGATGACGACGATGATACCAATTAACTCTCCTATTATAATTATCACCACTCAGAGTTCTCCTAAGGGGAATGAATTTTCTACTGGCTGCCTTGTGCAATAATGCATGGACTGTGATGTTCCAGTGGAGACCCTGAGAGTGAGCTGCTGCCCTGGCGTTGTAGTATATGGAGTATCTCTCTGTCCACTTCAAAGAGACGAACTTCCAAAGTGCCTCATAGCTCTTACTAAGGTAAGCAGAGGGAGATAACTTTAGCTTCTTGCATTCTGAACCCTCTTTAGGATAAGACACTGCCCACTATTCTTCTGACATTCTCTCAGACTCCGCAAAACTGTGCTGAAAATCCTTGAGATACAGTGAATTCTTTAGAGAATGCATCAAAGAAAAACGATGAAAGGATTGCTTTATGTTGTATTTGATCTTGAACCTTACTGCTATCTTGATGTGTCTGTTGAAAACAACCTGGGCAAACTGCGTTTTGGAAGAAATGGCCCCTATCAGACTAGGTTGCAGGCCGGAGGGCAATCCAATGGTCATAGATGGAGTGATTTCCTTTTGCCCTTTCACAATCATAGCCCATTGCCCCTTACTGACATCAAGCAAATTCAGTCTGAACTTGTCTTCATTAATTTCTTCATTTTACTGTAACTACTTTGTTGCTCTTTTATGAAATCTCCAAAAAGATCATAGAATGTTAGATCCAAATGAAACGAAACATTGAGAAGCTAGTTTCTAGTCTTGGCTACTTTATACTTCTCTGCATCTCCAGCATAAAGAGACAAAAATTCCTAAGGAGAAAGGCTATGGCTTTTCTGAGTGATAAGATTTAGATCAGCTAGAAGAATATCTTGAGTTTTGATCAAGGTAGGGAGCCAATCTTCAAACTTGTAGACTGGAAACCCATATACTTCAAGAAAAACTTTGATGGATAAAAATTCTCGGAAAAGAGCCATATTTTGCTCAGAGTAATAGATAAATGCATACCAAAAGGGAGGAGGAAGTAAAGAGCTAGGTTTAATTTTCATTTTTGGCCCCACTTTAGATGGAAGAGCTTGGTTTAATTTTCATCTTTGGCCCCAATTATATGGATGTGTCACACTGGGCACTATTTGAACAAGTGGATGAGTAGAATGGGCCGAAGAAGGAATGGATGAATAGGGGAGAGATGAGTAAAAGTGAGGAGCTAAGGTGTGAAGAGTAGGTGTATTTACACTATGTGACTGGTATGCATACACCATAGGAAATGAAGTAATTGATGTGACGGCCCTCATTATACCGGTACGGTTATACCAACCCACGTTGGTATAGCGAGTGCTGCCAGCCACAGTGGGACATTTACCCAACGATACAAACAGCTGAGATACACGCGAATATATATAACAGAGTAGCGGAAGTAAAAGAGAACTATCTCCATTCATTCATCATCCACATTAAACATACATGCATTTTACAATTTGCAAAAAGGACTAAAATTCACATGATTTAATTTGCTGAAATAGAAATACAAATGTCCACATATTACATTCTTTTAATGATAGTTCTAATACAATGTCCAAGTACATACTGAGAAGTACACAATCACAAGATCTTAAAAACTGGCTAGTCTCCACGCTCGGAGTCCGTCTCCGCTGCCTCCTCCGAGGGTACTGTGTCACCAACTATACCTGTACGCCGAAGCAAGGAGTGAGTCCAGGGACTCAGCAAGTAACACTATGCATGATATACACGTACAAGTCCTAGTGGTTTCTACACGCACATTACACTTAGTAACACATAGCATGCTAGTCCATTTAAGTTTTCAACCTATCATGAAGGTTATACAATTTTATACATAACGCATGCTTTCAGATTTCAAAAATGACATTCACTATCACATGGTCTCTATATAATTCACTCATGAGACTTTAATCAAACGTGAGAACTATTGACATGAACGATTTGCATACATGAACGGGGAACATAATTAGCATGGATTCCACATGTTCTTAAGTACATACATAACTTTTTATCATGCTTTAGGTTGTTGATCTCACATGGTCCAATAACTATAACCTACACATGAAAGCTATAACGTTGCCTAAACATAACACATGAACAATCCATCATGCCATTTTGCTCACATACTCATTTGTTGTTCCTAACATGGATTCTAAACACTTTTGCACACATAAACATGAGAATAATAACATGCATTTTCTGAATTCACTTGGTTTCAGATTTAGTTTCACATGGTTTCTATAACACATTTACATATCTAAGATTTCACATTTTTCTTTACACTAGGTTCCTCTTTTCACATGTTTACACTTTACACATACACATTCACATATCACTTACACATTTACACATTACACTTTACACATATTTTAGTGCCGTGACACATAGTCCAAACCACCAAAGAAGGACACAAACACATCACATCACATAGACGCCATCTAGGCAATACAATGGCGACTCTTGGACTGCGTAGACCGGGAGAACAAGTCTCCACCCTAACCAGTGGTACTTGTCCACCTCCAGGATTTCCCCCTAATGCCCTTAGGGTCACTTAACACAATGAACTTTCTCAGGGGGACTTTTCCCTGATACGGCTCCACTGCCTTCTCGGAAGCAGTATCACATTGGCACAATTTACACTTTTACACATTTACCGTTTTACACATGGTTTTACACTTGACACTCTTCATCTCATTCACTTTCTTACTCACATGAACACCTCTGTTTTTCCTAACATGGTACTACAGAGTTTTCAAGATTCAACACATAGTAAACACACCAATCATGCTGGTTTTAAACAAAATCTAATCACGTTTCGATCATATGTACGAATTATTCATATTTCACATGAAAACACATAACTTTTTATTTACTATTCCAATTGACCTGAAATTTTAACCACATGCTGTTTTCGGGTTCCAAATCATACTCTCAATTTTTCAGATTTTTCTGAGCTAAATGGGATTTACAGAAAATCAAACACTTAATTAGCATATTATTCACAACTTAAGTTAACATGGAATTCACACATCATGCAATTTACCACTTGCTGTTTAACCATAAGCTACCAACATATGCATGAAATTAGAGTACAAAATTTCCCTAATTCATACATCTATGGATTTAACACTACGAATCATTTTTACATACTTCTATTTTATCGAACCGAAATATTCACAAATTGCACAATCGTGGATAAGTTTCCAAAATTTGCAAACACACATGCTGACCCACAATCTTCATGATTAGACCGAAATCAAGGCATTCACATTAATTCTAGTCATGGAACATGGGTTTGCAAAATTATCTACAAGTCATGCTCACAAGTTAAAGACACGATTTTCCACATTCACCATCACACACACCACAAATGATAACCTACGTAGCGTATAGGAATACCATATATCCTCATCACGGAAATCATAACGAAATTAACGTATAAGAGGGACAGAACAGCTCACTGTTCTGTCCTGAAGAACTAGACGGCGGTCTCTGGCCGCTGACTCAGAGTCAGCGGCATGGTCGATGGACGCCAAGGATGAACTGGGTGTCCAGGGACCTTGTCGTTTACTCAGGTCTGTGCAGAAACACAGACCCGAGCTCTGAAAATTGGGTGAAATGGAGGGTCTAGGACTCGAGGAAAATTTCACAAAAATCATAAAAACCTCCTAGACTCATACGGGGACACCATAGATAGGTCACTTGCCTCTCTAAAATTCCTCCAAAGGATTTATGGCTCGAAGAAGACCTCCTTGGGCAGTTCCAAGAAGTTGCAGAAGCACCTCCAAGATCGTCTTCCTCCGGGCTCCTGGGTGATCTCCACGCCGAGGGGATGATGGGGAAGCCTTCCCCTTTGCTTCAGCTCCCTCCTTGATGCAAAAGATCTCCAAATCCAGCTTCAAGGGGTCGGATTTGAGAGTTCTAAAGTGGGGTTTTCTCACAGAATGCTCTAGGGTTTTCTCTCCTCTTCTCTCCTCGTGCAAGGGTGAAATGAGAAGTGGGGAGAGGCCATTTCGGGTTCAGGATGTAGGAGAGCCCCTCACCCACTCACCATACTGATTAGACAGGCTTAGAGCCGTTGGGGAACATCCCCCCAATGGTTGCCATGCCTTGTTTCAGAAGATAGCAGCTCTGCTGCGCATGCAGGCCAGAGAAGTCGACGTCCAGATCGCTAGACGCCGGAATTAGGGTTGGCGTCCAGGGCTGGACGCTAACACCACCTCAACGGCCTGGGGATTGACGCCAATAGGGCCTTCGGCCAGAACCCTAATTTATGCAGAAACCAAGCATACCAAGCTTCTATACTTGCAATATGTACATGGTATTATATTCACACTATCATCATGCAATACATACATTATTTATGTTTAATATAAACACATGTACACATATTTATACTATTTTAATATCCACGTAAATACGTACATACATACTCAACACAATATACACACATAAATACGAAAAATATGACGGAAATTCGAGGGTCTTACACCCTCTCCCCATTAAGGAAATCTTCGTCCTCGAAGTTAGAACGACACTACTCAAACAAAAGGGGATACTTCTTCTTCATCGCATCCTCAAGCTCCCACGTAGCCTCCTCACGTGAGAAGTTCCGCCATAGAACTTTCACCGATGCGATACTCTTGTTCCGGAGATGCTGAACCTTCCGTCAAGAATGGCTACTGGCTGCTCGACATACGAAAGATCTGGCTGGATCTCCACTGGCTCATGACTAATCACATGAGACGGATCTCGGACATACTTCCTGAGCATAGATACGTGGAATACCGGGTGAACGCTAGCCAAAGCTGGGGGTAAAGCTAGCTCGTACGCCACGTTGCCCAAACGTCAGAGAATCTCATATGGCCAATGAACCTAGGGCTTAGCTTGCTGTGCCTGCCAAATCTGACAACTCCACGAGTAGGCGATATCTTCAAGAAGACATGATCTCCAACCTCGAACTCCAAATCCTTTCTCCTGTTGTCGGCATAACTCTTCTGCCTATCCTGTGCCGCAACAAGCCTTTTCCTAATAAGCTGAATCTTATCCGAAGTTTCCTGAACCAACTCGGTCCGATCAACTGCCTATCACCAGTCTCCTCCCAACATAAAGGAGATCTGCAGGGCCTACCATACAACGCCTCGAATGGAGCCATTCCAATACTAGCATGAAAGCTGTTGTTGTATGCAAACTCCACAAGAGGTAAATGACGCTCCCAATCATCCTTCCAATCCAGAACACACGCTCTCAACATGTCCTCGAGCGTCTGGATAGTCCTCTCGGACTGTCCATCAGTCTGGGGATGAAACGCCGAACTGAGCTTAAGCTCCGAACCTAACGCATCCTGAAGACCTTTCCACAATCTCGAAGTAAATCTCGGATCTCGATCCGAAATGATCGACTTCGGCACACCATGCAACCTAATGATACCGCTAACATACAATCTAGCTAAGCTCTCTACTGACTGCTTCTTCTTCATAGGCAAGAAATGAGCAGTCTTCGAGAATCTATCTACAACTACCCAAATAGAGTCATTGCCCCTTCTAGATCGAGGCAAACCCGATACGAAATCCATAGTGACAGCTTCCACTTCCATACGGGAATATCCATCCTCTGCATAAGGTCGGATGGTCGCTGCCGCTCGGCTTTCACCTGCTGACATACTAGACATCTAGACACATAATCCGCAACATCCTTCTTCATGCCGGACCACCAAAATGATCTCTTCAGGTCTTGATACATCTTAGTGTTACCCGGATGAATAGAGAATCGCGATCTATGAGCCTCCGCTAACACATGCTCACGGACATCTACTACATCAGGGACACAAACGCGGTGCTGAAATCTAATCACACCGTCCTCATCACGAGCAATGCCCGCCTTACCCACTAACTCTAACAATCTAGGATCGGCTTTCTGCTGCTCAATCACCTCATCCAAGACTGAGGATCTAAGGGACAGCTGAGCTACAAAAGCCTGACGCAACGATGGCTCTAACTCGGTCATAGAGCACGCTGCATCCTCCAACATCTTCCAATCCTGCTGGAGCGAAGACCTCTTCCTACTAAGAGCATCCGCTACGACGTTCGCCTTTCCAGGATGATACTGAAGGTCGAAGTCATAGTCCTTCAAGAACTCAATCCATCTTCTCTGCCTCAGGTTTAATTCCTTTTGGGAGAAAAGATACCTCAAGCTCTTGTGGTCGGTAAACACCTCAAATCTGACACCATAAAGATAGTGCCTCCAGATCTTTAGTGCATGAACCACAGCTGCTAGCTCTAAATCATGAGTCGGATAGTTCCTCTCATGCTCCTTCAACTGACGAGAAGCATAAGCTACTACCGTCTCTTGCTGCATGAGCACACAGCCTAAACCAATCTGAGATGCATCCGTATAAATGGCAAAGCCTTCTAGAACACTGGGCAATACCAATACCGGAGCAGAAGTAAGCTTAGCCTTCAATAGCTGAAAGCTGCGCTCACATGCCTCAGACCATACAAACTTCTCACCCTTTCTGGTCAGCTTTGTCATAGGGGCGGCGATGGATGAGAAACCCTCAATGAATCGCCGATAGTAACCAGCTAACCCAAGGAAACTACGAATCTCCGAAGGAGTCTTGGGAACATCCCAATCCATAACTGCCTAGATCTTTGCTGGATCAACAGCTACACCAGCGCCGGAGATAACATGCCCGAGAAAGTGAACCTCGCGCAACCAGAACTCGCACTTGCTGTACTTTGCATACAGTTTGTGCTCACGGAGAACCTCTAAGACTAACCTCAAATGCTGACGATGTGTGGCTGTTGGTTAACTGCCATCGACTCCCTTAGGGAATCGCTGCCACTATGCTGTTATGGGGCAGCATAGTGACATCGGGGCCGGCAACCCAACCCGCCGCAGGGGTAAAACCCTGTGCGAAGCCCCTCATGCCAACCACAGCGTTGACGTGGTGCTTTGCGCTTCCGCCTTAAGATTTGGCTACCACCTTCACTACTAGCTCGAGCTTTTGGTGCAACGGTAAGGGGCTTGGTCCTAAACCTGGTATCAGAGCGAGGTTGCGGGTTCGATTCCCCAGGGTGCCGCTGGGGGGGAGTTTGTTGGTTAACTGCCATCGACTCCCTTAGGGAATCGCTGCCACTATGCTGTTATGGGGCAGCATAGTGACATCGGGGCCGGCAACCCAACCCGCCGCAGGGGTAAAACCCTGTGCGAAGCCCCTCATGCCGACCACAGCGTTGACGTGGTGCTTTGCGCTTCCGCCTTAAGATTTGGCTACCGCCTTCACTACTAGATCGAGCTTTTGGTGCAACGGTAAGGGGCTTGGTAGGTTTTTCTGAAATCTGAAATGAATCTTAAACACAGAAAATAACACTTGAAAGCTTGGTTAGTTCAGTGTGATAGAGAGTGCAGTGCGGAAGCAAATAAACAATCACACAAGGACACAGGAGATTTATCCTGGTTCGGCCCTTCCCACATGGAAGTCCTACGTCCAGTCCCCAAGCAAACTCTTGGGATTTCACTAACCAAGGGTACAGTCCCCCTTATGGACCTTACAACACCCTGGATCCCCCACCAGGTCTTCTTCTCTTTCCCGGCAAGAAGGCAGCCCACTTCTCTACAGGTAAAGAAGCCAACCTCCTGGAACAAACCCCAGTGCGGTTCTGCTAGACACAAACCCCTAGCTGGGTTGACAACTGGTACAAACCCCAGTTAGGTTCTGCTAGACACCAACCCCTAGCTGGGTTAACAACTGTATACAGTCCTACAGCTGGACACAGATCTTTCTTAGAAAGATCAGACTGAGAGACCTTACAAGATGAACACTCATGTAAAGCTCACAGTCCCAAACTCTCCCCAGATATACAAAGAGCTCGGAGAGAAACAGAAGAGAGAAAAGAAGGCTCGAATGCTTGAAAGCTTGGAAGCTTGAGAGCTTGAAATGCTTTGAATGCTTCTTCTTGGCTCAGGCTCTTTCTCTCTTTCTTGAGTGTGTGTGGAGTTGAGGTGTTTCTCACAGTTGTACACTCCTACAAAGATATTCAGGAAAAAGGCTCTCCTGTTCTTCAGCAGTGCTCCTTCTTTTATATGAGCATTTTGAATGGATCCGTTGAAGAGATCCGTTGGAGTTCTAGCCATTGCTCATCTCCTCTTCATTTGTCTTAATCAGACTCTGATGGTCTTCGATGTCTGTGAGCATAGAAGAGAGTGTTAGCATAAAAGAGTGTTTATGATAAACGATGCATGGTACTGTGCTTCTGCTACATACTGAAAATAGAGGTCAAATCTTTTTGACAAGACTCTGAAATATGCATGCAGCTTTTTGTCAGAAGATATTTGACTTTTCATTTAAGCGCCAAGCATATTTGAAATATAAAGGCAATCTGTGTTTCAACAGAATCCATGAAGAAATCGTTATGAGCATGACTTATGAAATCGTTATGGGAACGATTTCTTAACAATCGTTGTGAAGGCAAGTCGATGCCTTCACTTAAGAAATCGTTACGGTCTAAAGAAATCGTTATGGGAACGACTTCTTATCAAATCAATACGCTCAAAGAAGAAATCGTTATGGCCACTTATCAAATCGTTATGAGATCGACTTCTTAGAAAATCATTTCGGTCACTTAAGGAATCGTTATGGGAACGACTTCTTATCAATCAATACGCTCAAAGAAGAAATCGTTATGGCCACTTATCAAATCGTTATGAGATCGACTTCTTAGAAAATCATTTCGGTCACTTAAGGAATCGTTATGGAACGACTTCTTATCAAATCAATACGCTCAAAGAAGAAATCGTTATGGCCACTTATCAAATCGTTATGGCATCGACTTCTTAGCAAATCGTTGCGCTTACAGAAGAAATCGTTATGGCATCGATTTCTTAACAAATCGTTGCGGCGCTTGATACTTTGGCACTTTAAACAGAAATCGATGTATATTGATTAAACATCGATTTTATCATTTTAGTGCGCCAATATTGCATCAATGAAAGACTTAGCTTTTGCTATGAGATTGATGCGACACAGATGAAACAAAATATTCAATTTAAGTTACATCATAAATTTTATTATCACCAAAATACAAGAACAAATAGAGAGTGTTCAACAGTGGCCTCATCCGGAGAATAGACCAATACGTCATCAATAAACACGACAACAAAGCTATCTAGATACGGACTAAACACGGTTCATGAGATCCATGAACGCTGCAGGGGCGTTGGTCAATCCGAAAGGAAGAACCAAAAACTCATAATGCATAATGGGTTCTAAATGCCGTCTTGGACACATCCTCACTCCTAATCTTCAACTGATGATAACCAGATCGCAAGTCAATCTTGGAAAAGACTGATGCCTCTCGCAACTGGTCAAACAGATCATCAATCCGAGGTAAGGGATACCTGTTCTTCACAGTCACCTGGTTTAGCTTTCTATAATCAATGCACACACCAGTGACCCGTCTTTCTTCTTGACGAATAATACAGGTGCGCCCCAAGGGGAAACACTGGGGCGAATGAATCCCTTATCGAGCAATTCTTGCAATTGCTTCCTCAACTCGGCTAACTCTGCAGGGGCCATCCGATATGGGGCCTTCGAGATAGGAGAGGTGCCTGGAACCAACTCTATAGTGAACTCTATCTCCCTATCTGGTGGCAATCCAGACAAGTCATCGGAAAGACATCTGGAAAGTCCTGCACCACATCGATCTCTGCAAGAGTCAGTGACGAACCAGCATCGGGTACTAGCATAACGCTGGCAAGAAATGCGTCACAACCCTTGTTCACCATGCGCATCACCTTCATGGCAGATGACTAACTTTCCGCTAAGTTCTTTGGCAAGGGATGAGAGAACTCGTCCTCGCCAGGAATGCGGAACACAATCTTCTTCCTTCGACAATCCACTAACGCATAGTGCTCCTCTAGCCAATCCAGACCAAGGATACAATCATAATCCTTCATCTTGAGCAAGAAGAAACACCCATCTAGGAACCTATCCTCAATGCACACAGGTAACGACGGAATGCACTTCCTAGTCGATACCGTACCCGCAGGGGTGTGCACAGACAAGGGAACCTCTAACTCCTCAGACTTTATGCCTGACTCTAGGGCTAACTACCTAGCGAACCGCTCGGAAATGAACGAGTGAGTAGCACCCGTATCAAACAAAACCCGAGCGTGCACACCGAAAAGTAAAACTGTACCTTCGGTGACATGCTCCGCCTGCTCGGCGTCCTCGCGAGCTAACGTAAACACTCGAGCTGGGGCTCGAGGCCTTCCTGGTCGTCTGTAGCTGGCGCGGCTGCCGCTACTACTGGTACTGGCGCTCCTCGCTGAGCTTCCTGCTGAAGTCTTGAGCAATCCTTGATCTTGTGGTCGCTGCTCCCACACTTTAGGCATCTACCCGCTACTAACCAACACTCTGAACCTCCATGGGTCTTCCCACAATGGGACACTCCTTCTTTGCACCGGGGAACATACAGAGGGTACCTGATAGTTGCTGACTGCCATTTGTTTCTGCGGTGTCTGGTACACCGTCTTCCTCTTGTCTTGCCGCTGGAAAGTCGCTGCCGGCCTCTTCTGCGAAGCCTTCTTCTCCTCCAAGTATCGTTCCATTTCTCCCTTCTGTCTGCAGGCTGCGCTGAGGGCCTCGTCTAGCGTGCGGTGGTCGAACGCCACGAGTCTCGTCCTCAGTGATGGTTTGAGACCCATCACGAACTTCTTGGTCTTCCTGTGCTCATCCTCAACTATGTGCGGTGCATATTTAGAGAGTTCAGAAAACCTTGCCTCGTATTCCAGGACGGTCATTGATCCTTGCGTTAGGGAAAGGAATTATTGCTCCATCTTGTCCTGGATGTGCTCTGGGACGAACTTGGCTCGGAAGAGCCTCACGAACGCGTCCCACGCCACATCTACTGCTCCGTCCTCGAAGTGCGTACGCAGTAGGGAGCACCACCATACATCAGCTCTCTCCTGCAAACACCTTCATAAGCACCACTAACAAATTCTAACTTTAACACCAACATTCAAGCATAAACTAAAGCATACCTGTAGCATGTAGGTGGCTAAGGTCACCTTGTCCTCATCAGGACATCTGATAGCTCGGAAGATTTTCTCGGTCTCCCTCATCCAGCTTTCTGCCAAAAGTGGATCACTCTCCCCCTTAAAAGAGGGTGGGGTCATCCTCTTGAATCGTTCCATGATGGAAGGTCCACCATGGTCCTGAGCTGGGGCCTGAGCCTGCTACATTAAACAACAAGCAATATACAATAAACACATATCATACAATTCAAATAGCAGACTACTTAGTTGTTTTATCATTTTACCTGGGGCCTCAACTGGGCCTAGAGTGCTGCCTCAGTGTGTGCCTGGGTCTGCATGGCTTGCACCAGACCTTGCATGAACACTCCATAATCCACTGGTGGTGGTGGGGGAAGCACAGGACCCTGTGGGGCCGGGGCCTGCTGCTTCGCCCGCTCCTCACGCCTCTGCTCGTCGTCGCGAGCTGGCGCACCTCCACGTCGTCCACGGGAAGCCATGGCTGTAGTAAAATTTCAGCCACCATTAGAGCTAGGTTACTAAGTTTTCTAACCATTTTCTTATCTATTTTCACTTCTTATTAGTGTTTTCTACACATGGGACATACTTAGCATGCAATGGGGATGATGACTTAGCTATATTCATGTGTAATCTCAACCGGTCGCTCTGATACAATCTCTGTGACGGCCCTCATTATACCGGTACGGTTATACCAACCCACGTCGGTATAGTGAGTGCTGCCAGCCACAGTGGGACATTTACCCAACGCTACAAACAGCTGAGATACACGCGAATATTATAACAGAGTAGCGGAAGTAAAAGAGAACTATCTCCATTCATTCATCATCCACATTAAACATACATGCAGTTTACAATTTGCAAAAAGGAACTAAAATTCACATGATTTAATTTGCTGAAATAGAAATACAAATGTCCAATATTACATTCTTTTAATGATAGTTCTAATACAATGTCAAGTACATACTAAGAAGTACACAATCACAAGATCTCAAAAACTGGCTAGTCTCCACGCTCAGAGTCCGTCTCCGCTGCCTCCTCCGAGGGTACTGTGTCACCAACTATACCTGTATGCTGAAGCAAGGAGTGAGTCCAGGGACTCAGCAAGTAACACTATGCATGATATACACGTACAAGTCCTAGTGGTTTCTACCGCACATTACACTTAGTAACACATAGCATGCTAGTCCATTTATGTTTTCAACCTATCATGAAGGTTATACAATTTATACATAACGCATGCTTTCAGATTTCAAAAATGACATTCACCTATCACATGGTCTCTATTCAATTCACTCATGAGACTTTAATCAAACGTGAGAGCTATTGACATGAACGATTTGCATACATGAACGGGGAACATAATTAGCATGGATTCCACATATTCTGAAGTACATACATAACTTTTTATCATGCTTTAGGTTGCTGATCTCACATGGTCCAATAACTATAACCCTACACATGAAAGCTATAACGTTGCTTAAACATAACACATGAACAATCCATCATGCCATTTTGCTCACATACTCATTTGTTGTTCCTAACATGGATTCTAAACACTTTTGCACACATAAACATGAGAATAATAACATGCATTTTCTGAATTCACTTGTTTCAGATTTAGTTTCACATGGTTTCTATAACACATTTACATATCTAAGATTTCACATTTTTCTTTACACTAGGTTCCTCTTTTCACATGTTTCACTTTACACATACACATTCACATATCACTTACACATTTACACATTACACTTTACACATATTTTAGTGCCGTGACACATAGTCCAAACCACCAAAGAAGGACACAAACACATCACATCACATAGACGCCATCTAGGCAATACAATGGCGACTCTTGGACTGCGCAGACCGGGAGAACAAGTCTCCACCCTAACCAGTGGTACTTGTCCACCTCCAGGATTTCCCCTAATGCCCTTAGGGTCACTTAACACAATGAACTTTCTCAGGGGTACTTTTCCCTGATACGGCTCCACTGCCTTCTCGGAAGCAGTATCACATTGGCACAATTTACACTTTTACACATTTACCGTTTTACACATGGTTTTACACTTGACACTCTTCATCTCATTCACTTTCTTACTCACATGAACACCTCTGTTTTTCCTAACATGGTACTACAGAGTTTTCAAGATTCAACACATAGTAAAACACCAATCATGCTGGTTTTAAACAAAAATCTAATCACGTTTCGATCATATGTACGAATTATTCATATTTCACATGAAAACACATAACTTTTTATTTACTGTTCTAATTGACTTGAAATTTAACCACATGCTGTTTTCGGGTTCCAAATCATACCCTCAATTTTTCAGATTTTTCTGAGCTAAATGGGATTTACAGAAAATCAAACACCTAATTAGCATATTATTCACAACTTAAGCTAACATGGAATTCACACATCATGCAATTTACCACTTGCTGTTTAACCATAAGCTACCAACATATGCATGAAATTAGAGTACAAAATTTCCCTAATTCATACATCTATGGATTTAACACTAAGAATCATTTTTACATACTTCTATTTTATCGAACCGAAACTATTCACAAATTGCACAATCATGGATAAGTTTCGAAATTGCAAACACACATGCTGACCCACAATCTTCATGATTAGACCGAAATCAAGGCATTCACATTAATTCTAGTCATGGAACATGGGTTTGCAAAATTATCTACAAGTCATGCTCACAAGTTTAAAGACACGATTTTCCACATTCACCATCACACACCACCACAAATGATAACTACGTAGCGTATAGGAATACCATATATCCTCATCACGGAAATCATAACGAAATTAACGTATAAGAGGGACAAAACAGCTCACTGTTCTGTCCTGAAGAACTAGACGGCGGTCTCTGGCCGCTGACTCAGAGTCAGCGGCATGGTCGATGGACGCCAAGGATGAACTGGGTGTCTAGGACCTTGCCGTTTACTCAGGTCTGTGCAGAAACACAGACCCGAGCTATGAAATTTGGGTGAAATGGAGGGTCTAGGACTCGAGGGAAATTTCATAAAAATCATCAAAACCACCTAGACTCATACGGGGACACCATAGATAGGTCACTTGCCTCTCTAAATTCCTCCAAAGGATTATGGCTCGAAGAAGACCTCCTTGGGCAGTTCCAAGAAGTTGCAGAAGCACCTCCAAGATCGTCTTCTCCGGGCTCCTGGGTGATCTCCACGCCGAGGGGATGATGGGGAAGCCTTCCCCTTTGCTTCAGCTCCTCCTTGATGCAGAAGATCTCCAAATCCAGCTTCAAGGGGTCGGATTTGAGGGTTCTAAAGTGGGGTTTTCTCACAGAATGCTCTAGGGTTTTTCTCCTCTTCTCTCCTCGTGCAAGGGTGAAATGAGAAGTGGGGAGAGGCCATTTCGGGTTCAGGATGTAGGAGAGCCCCTCACCACTCACCATACTGATTAGACAGGCTTAGAGCTGTTGGGGAACATCCCCCCAATGGTTGCCATGCCTTGTTTCAGAAGATAGCAGCTCTGCTGCGCATGCAGGCCAGAGAAATCGACGTCCAGATCGCTAGACGCCGGAATTATGGTTGGCGTCCAGGGCTGGACGCTAACACCACCTCAACGGCCTGGGGATTGACGCCAATAGGGCCTTTGGCCAGAACCCTAATTTATGCAGAAACCAAGCATACCAAGCTTCTATACTTGCAATATGTACATGGTATTTATTCACACTATCATCATGCAATACATACATATTTATGTTTATATAAACACATGTACACATATTATACTATTTTAATATCCACGTAAATACGTACATACATACTCAACAAAATATACACACAAAATACAAAAAATACGACGGAAATTCGAGGGTCTTACAATTGAAGTGCTTGGGGAGAAGGAGGTTGTTCCTCTAGCTGAGAAGTAGAAGGGGGAGGATCGGAGGAAACTGGAGGGATTGGTTTAGAAGGAGTTGGAAGTGCTGGTTCAGAAGGAATTGGAAGAATGGGATTGGATTCTGAGGAAAGAAAGACAACAGAACCTGACATCATAAGCTTCCTCCTGACCCTTCTCTTAAAAGTCTTGACTTTGTATTGCACCTCCACTGACTGATCATACTTCTCCACTGACTGCTCTTCTGATCTCAACTTGATTTGCTCAGAAGGCTGCTCTTACTGAGGTTGCTACTGCTGGTGTTGTTCAACAAAGTGTTCTATCTGCTTTTCTAACTCCACAGCTGGATGATCTTCATGCTGCTCTGGTTGTGGTTCTGACTGGTTGGACTACTGCTCTTGTGTTTGAGGAACTAAGGGAGGAGCTGGAGAGTTGTCCTTGCCCTATTGGAAAATCAATTGAAGAAGCAGATCCTTCATCTACTGAACTTCCTCTGACATAAAGTCAAACTTAACATCTATTTCATGTATTTGCATTTGGAGTACAGATAGCATCTCTTGTTGCTTAAGGACCACATTTAGTACATCATCTAAGGTTCTGCTTGACTCCTCCTAAGACCTTGGTCAGGTCTCAACTGGAGGTGCAGAGACATGATGTTACTCTTCATACATAGGAGGCTGAACTGGTGTAGATCTTGGAACATCTTCATGAGCCACTCTTTTACCCTTCAAATCTCTGAGCACTTGACTGATGGTCTCATTTGGGAGATCTTGCTCAAGAGAAGGTCCTGCAGCTTCATCTTGTACTTCCTCTTCTGCTACTGCTTCTGCTCTAACTTCTTCTCTTCTAACTTCTGGAGGTTGAACTAGGGGAATAGAAGAGAAGCTCTGTATCTCATCCATAAATATATCATGAGCACAGATTGGTACAGAGTCCTTAGTCCAAAGACTTTGGGCTTTATCTTTCAAAACATAGTGATTTCTTCTTAGAGTGGATAGCACAATCTTCTCTATAATAGATACTAAAATCTCATCAGACAAACTACTGAAAATCTTCTGAAAATAAGAGTGAGAAAGGGTCCATAAGGGAGATATTCTTATAAGTACTTGGACCCTGGCATCCTCTCCAAAATGATAGAAGGAAGGCAGACACGATGTCCCTCAAAAGCCCAAAATAAGAGACTGTGATCCCTGGCTGTGATGGAAGAATGAGTCTCAGCCCTTGGAGTGATGATGGTGTTGATGATGGCATGAAGGAGTCTCTTCTTTATAGAGAGCTCATTTATAAGAAGCCCTCTCTTCGAGATAGATCCAAGGCTACCTATAACCCCTAATTTTTGTTCTCCAAAGACACTACTTCACTGATCTTGTGTCCGAAGTTGGGGCAATCCAAGAGTTCAACTAATAAACCTTCAGAAGTGGAAATTTTAGTAACTTTCACAAAACCGTGGAGAGACCCATCTGTTGAGATTTGGAGGGTCACATAAAAAGCCTTTATTGCATCCTGAAAGGTCAGCTTGTTGATCTGACAATGCTTGATCCAACCCATTGCTTCTAGGGTTTCTACTACAAAATTGAGGCGCCCCGTCAACTGAGAGAAATCAACTATTTTCCCAGGACAAATGAAAGCTTTTGCAGACATAAGCCTTTGGAACTACTCCTGGGTGAAAAACGTTTTGTCCAGAGCCCTAGAGGACGCAATCTAGACTAAGACACGAGAGAAAGTCTGAGGGAAATGATGGAGGAGATGTGAAATGAGTTCAGAGATGTTAAAGATCCTACCTTTCTTCAGAGAGATTGAATGAATCGACAGATGGTTGAAAACGGTTCGGTCGAGGTGAAGAATGGTCGCAGGAACTAGGAAGAAGATGAAGGAGTCGGAGACGTTTCAAATCGGGTGATTTGGAAAGAGAGGGAACCTTTTTTTTTAATTGTAACCCCCCTTTTTTTAATAAACATTGACTCCGACTACACAAAATACAACTTCTTAGGTGTCGACTCTCGAAACTCTGACTTGGAGAAGTCGAAAGTCCAAGACTTATAAAATGTTTGACGATGGATAGATTAGATTATGCGCTTAGGAATTTTAAGTATTCATTCGGGATTGCACATACCTATTTCTCTTCTTATGAAGTAAATCTATGTTCAGGGTGTGGTTTAGTAAATATATCAGCTAATTGATTTTCTGTAGAAATAAATTCAAGTAAAATATCACAATTACTTACATGGTCGCTGATGAAATGATGTCTGACCTCAATGTGCTTAGTTTTTTGAATGTTGGATTGGATTTTTGGTCAAGTTGATTGCACTTGTATTATCACATAGGATTGGAATTTCATATAGTGTATGACCATAGTTTCTAGTTGATGCTTGATCCACAGCAATTGAGCGCAGTAACTCTCAGCTGCAATGTATTCTGCTTTTGTTGTGGACAAAGCTACTAAATTTTATTTTCTGGAAGATCAAGAAATTAGGCATCCTGTAAGAAATTGATAAGTACCATTGGTGCTTTTCTATTTATTTGCATCCAACATAGTTAGCATCACTATATCCAAGCAGTTTAAATTCATAACATCTGGGATACCATAAACTCAATTTACTTGAATTCATAAGATATCTAAAAATTCTTTTAACAACATTAACACGAGATTCTTTAGGATCAGCCTGATGTCTAGCACACAAATATACACTGAATATTATATTTGGTCTGCTAGCAATAAGATAGAGTAATGACCCAATCATGCCTCTATAAATCTTTTGATCTACTTTCTTACCAATTGGATCATTATCTAACTTAACTCCTGAGCTCATGGATGTTCCTAAAAGCTTACACTTGTCAAAACTACATTTATAAAGTAAATCTAAAATACACTTGGTTTGACAAATGTGAGTGCCTTCCTTGGTCTTATTGATCTGCAAGCCAAGAAAGTAATTAAGCTCACCCATCATACTCATTTCAAATTCACTTTGCATAAGATTTTCAAAGAATTTGCAGAGTGATTCGTTAGTAGAACCAAAGATAATATCATCAACATATATTTGTACAATCAGGATCCCTTCAGAAAATTTATTAATAAATAGAGTGATATCTACTTTACCTCTTTAGAAATCATATAATATAAGATAAGCACTTAGTCCTTCATACCAAACTCTTGGAGCTTGTTTCAAACCATATAGTGCTTTCTTTAAACGAAAAATATGATTTGGATACTTAGTATCTTTAAAACCAGATGGTTGCTTAACATAAACTTCTTCTTTTATGTAATCGTTCAGAAGAGCACTTTTAACATCCATCTGAAACAAATTGATATTAAGAAAACATGCATAAGCTAATAAAATTTTGATTGCCTCTAATCTAGAAAATGGAGCATATGTTTCATCGAAACCAATGCCTTCCTCTTGGGAATATCCTTGTGGTACAAGTCTAGTCTTATTCCAGGTGATCACTCCTGATTCATGCATTTTGTTTCCGAAGACCTATCTAGTCCCAATAACTGGATAGTCAGAAGATCTAGGCACTAGAGTCCAGACCTGGCTACCTGGTTAAGTTCCTATTGCATAGTTAGTATCCAAGATTCATTTGTCAGTGCATCATTGATTGTCCTAGGCTCAATCTGAGAAACAAATACAGTGTAGTCACAGAGAACATTCATACCTCTTGCTCTTACCCTGTCTTGAGGATCTTTTATGACATTTTCCCTTGGATGATCTCTGTGATACCATAGTTCTCTAGGTAGTCCTTCATGTGTTCTTCTTATTGTTGCAGTTCTTCTAGCGGTGGATCTTCCTTATTTTCCTCTTTTTCTTCAAGAGAAGTTTGTTGTTCTAGATTCCAGCACAATTCCTGAACAACAACGTCTTCTTCTTTTTCTTCTTCTATTTTCTTAATAGAATGGTTAGTTTCATCAAATAAAACATGGACTGATTGTTCAATAGTTAAAGTTCTTCTGTTAAACACTTTGTATCCTCATGGTTTTGAAATATATCCTAGTAGAAAACCTTCATCACTTTTATCATCTATTTTTCCTAAGTTATCTTTATCATTATTCAAAATGAAACACTTACAACTAAAGGGTCGAAGGTGACTGACGTTGGCTTTTTCTCCTCGTATAAGTCATAAGGTGTCTTCTTAAGAATTGGTTTGATTATGCACCTGTTGATGATGTAGCAGGCTATGTTGACTTCTTCTGCCTAGAAGTACCTTGGTAAATTATATTCTGTAAGTATTGTTCTGGCTATATCCAGCAGTGTTTTGTTCTTCCTTCTGCTTCTCCATTCTGTTGAGGTGTTCTTGGTGTAGAGTAGTTGTGCTCTATGCCATTTTCTTCATAGAATCTGACAAATTCTTCATTCTTGAATTCTCCACCATGATCAGATCTAATACTGATTATCTGGTATTTCTTGTTCTTCTGTAATAATTTATTGAATTTCATAAAAGCTGAAAATATTTCTGATTTGCTTCCAAGAATGATACCCAAGCGTATCTTAAATAATCATCCACAATTACATGGCCATATACCTTTCCTCCAAGACTTACTGTTCTTATAGGTCCATATGAATAGGTTCCAAAGGTTTGGAGGTTGTCACCAATGTCTTGGACTGAAATGATGTCTTTGTTTGCTTTCCTTTTGCATAAGGTGTACAGATTCCAGATTCCAGATTTCTTCAATTTCAGCTTTCATTAATTTCTTGATCGCTGAAGTGCTTACATGTCCTAGTCTTCTATGCCATAAATCAGTCTCTTCACTCTTATTAGTTGCAAGTAACAAATTGACTTCTTTCAGTTCTACCAGTTGTAAGGTATACAAATTCTTAACTCTTTAAGCTTCAAAGACTATTTTTCCATCTTTTTGAAAAATACATTTGTGGTTCCGAAACTTTACCAAGTGACCTTTGTCATTGAGTTGACTGTTACTAATGAGATTGTTCTTTAATCCTTCAACATACATAACATTTTATATTAAATCATTTTCATTTGTTCTTCCTGTTCCACAACCTAACACTTTTCATTTTCCATTATCACCATAAGTGACTTGACCAATTTCATTTCTTAAACTTGTAAATAGTTTTTTGTCATCTGTCATATGTCTTGAGCACCCACTATCCAAATACCATTTGGATACTATCAAGCACCCCTACAAATAGAATTAACTTGAGATTTTTGGTACTAAATTTTCTTGGGTCCTTGATGGTTAGTCTTTGGAATCCAACGCAAGTGTCTGGTAATGCAGGTGCTAATTGTATGTCCTAATTGATTACAATGACTATAATATTAAATCATATGCATTCTTTAAATTTGTAGGGTCATTAGTTTTTTGTTTGTAAGCATATAATTAACCCTTTTTAGATTTTTAATTATCTTTTCTTTTACAAATTTAGAGGTTGGGTATTTTTCATGATACACAATTTCTTCTACATTTTTTGAAGGTGTATAGCCTACTCCATATTTCTTTTTATCTGTTCTAGCAACTTTCAGTTTTACAACTAAGGATGCTTTACAATTTGTGATTCTATCTATGGTAGCTCTTAAATAGTTATTTTCTTCTCTTAATTTCTCTTCATCTTTCAATTCGTTTACGTTTGATTCAATTTCCATATTTTTACTATTTTTAACCTTTAAGTCTTCACATAATAGTTCATTAGATGTTTTAGTTTCAATTAAATTTTGTCTGTATCTTTCTACTTCATTTTTTAGAAAGGTGCTAGATTTTTATTGGTTCAATAAATATAAGTTAACTATTTTCATCTGTTTAACTACTATTTTATGTTTGTCATACAATTTATTAAATGCATCTTCTAGACTATCAGAATCAAATTCTGAATATGAAGTAAAGGTGGTTTCGGAATTTACCTGATCTAGTCCTACCAGGAGGGCTAGATTTACTAGTTCTTCTGATTCTAATTCTGAGCTTGAAGAGTCTGAATTTGTAGCTTCTTCATTGTCCCATGCTATTGCCATTGCTTTCTATTTCTATTTTTTGAACTTTTTCTCTTTGCCTTTCTTTTTCTCATATTTTTCAGCTAGATCTTTCTTTTTGAGCTTAGGGCATTCTGATTTGAATTATCTTGGCTTATTGCATTCATAACATATTGGCTCCTTCTTCTTATCCGTTTTGAAATATCTTTTTGAGTCGAACTTCTTCTTCTTAGCAAGAATTCTTTGAAGTTTCTTTAACAACATAGGTTCATCATCACTGTCTTTAGAATTTTCTTTTGAATCATCAGAGGAAGAAGAATCTACAACCTTCAAAGCATTTGACTTTTTATTTTTCGAGGAACTTCCATAAAATCTTTCCATATTAATCTCATGAGCCATTTGAGAATCAATTAGTTTATTTATAGAGAGTTCAGTAAGATCATAAGCTTCTTCAATAGCAGTTACTTTGGGAGTCCATGAATGAGTTAATGATCTGAGTATTTTTTTGACAGTTTCTTCATTAGAAAGAGCTTTTCCTAGTGAACTTAAACCAACTATTATATTTGAGAATCTATTATACATTTGGGTGATATTTTCGTTACGTAGCATTTTGAACTATTCATATTGAGAAACAAGAATATCTATTCTAGTTTGCTTTAGTTTATCAGTTCCTTCATAAGTTACTTGTAATTTATCCCAGATTTCCTTAGCAGTTTTACAAGTAGATAATCTGTTAAATTCTTTCATAGATAATGCACAACATAGATAATTTTTAGCTTTATAATTTAGGAACATATTCCTTTTATCAGCTATAGATAATGCAGCAGTACCTTCAGCAAAATCACCTTGTTCTATTACCTGTCACAGATCAAAATCTGTGCCTCGAATGAAGCATTCATTTCTCATCTTCCAGTACTGGTAGTCTTCACCATCAATGAATGGTGGTCTTATAACAGACTGTCCTTCATAGTTGTGAGCTTCAGCTTCCATCTCTTCTCAAATCTTTTAATTCTTATGAGAATGCCTCACTCTGATACCACTTGTTGGATCAAGATGGAGCTTTAAATGTCCTAGAGGGGGGTGAATAAGACTTCTTTGCACCTTAAAAAATTATCTGAAAAATGATAACACTAAATAATAATGTTAGTACTTAGTGTAGTGTGTGAAACAAGTGAAATACTTGGCGGAAACAATCACACAAGGCGCACATAAATTTTATCCTGGTTTGGCCCTTCCCACATGGATGTCCTACGTCTAGTCACAAGAACCACTTGGGATTTCACTAACTGTCAAGAACACTTGGCCTTCTCTCAACCTAAGAGGTGTTACAACCCACTCGCTCTCAAGCAAGTCTTCCCTTCACCAAGGGGTAATACAAACACCTACAACCACATGTCTTCCCTTCACAAGAGGGGCACTATAGGAAACAAACCCCTCTGTCGTTTACAACACTGAAAAAAGTATAGTGTGTCTACAAGGAGTGAGCAAACATAGAAAATCAGAAAGAGATAGAAGATAAGAATGACTGTTGTAACTCTTTTTGACTAAAAGGTGGAGGACTGAGATGATCGATACACAATGCCACCCAAAGAGAAAAGACTTCTGAATGCAGAGAGCTTGAATGTGGAAGCTTGAAGCAACTGGCTCTCTTCAGATCTTGAGAGCTCTCTCTCTCTTCTGTTTCTTGTGGCTCTGTATGAGTTGTGTCTGTGTATGAGTGTTCTGGTTGCTATTCTCCTTGCTGCGTTCTTTTTCGTTTAGTTCAAACTTCAGCTCATAATATGCATCAGGGATTTGAGCTTCCTGTTTGGAACTGATCGTTTGAAAATAACAGTTGAAAATAGTCATTTGATCGTTGGATGTTGAGACCTTGAGGCTTCTGAGATGACTATTGGTCTTACAACTCTTAGAGTCTCAACGGCTTTAGGCTATACAGATAGCTTCAAGGCTCCATATCGCATCATCAATGAATGACTGCAAACACCATACCCTTGACTAAAAGCAAGCATGCTTCAGTGGGTAGCTAAATATTTGTAAGGTCAAGAAAAACGTAAATAACTCTATCCTTTTAGAGGTAGGTGAGATAGGAATACATAAAGTATAAAGAACTTCAGATAAACAGATTGTCAGAGCATTTAAAGACAGATAGACAGTTGTATGAGGAATGCAAGACTTTTTCTGAAAGTTAGAGAGTTCTGATAGAAAGGAGATGTGGTATGGAGTTTTGATAGATAACCCATGCTGTTTATACCTCCCATCACATTTACTGCTTAGTATCTGTCCAACGAAGATAGAAATATTTCTGACAATGAGTAAGAAAACACTTATACAAATCTTTTAGAATTTCAAATATGAGCATTTTAAATACATATTTTTCCCGCCAATAAAATATTTGAATTTGATAGCAAAGAAGACATTATATAATAAGTTATATACGAGACAATTATTCTTTAAAAGATCCCATAGGGATAAAGATAATCTATTGAAATAATCAAGATGAAAAAAATACTAGGTTCTGTAAGGAATAAAAAATATCCAAGTATGGTTACACATAAGTTGATGTTGTACTTCGACTTCTAAAGAGTCGGAGTGAAAAATAATATGAGCAAACGATACTACACTTCGACTGTAGAAGAGTCGGAGTGAGAGGTTGATTGGTAATAGACTTGGACTTCTTGAGAGTTGGAGTCAAACAAGTTTGTTCATCAATCAATATCATACTTCGACTTTTCAAGAGTCAGAGTGAGGCTATATAACTTCAACTTTCTAAGAGTCGGAGTGAAGCTAGATCACTTCAACTTTAGAGGAGTCGGAGTAAACCAGATTACTTCAACTTTCAAGGAGTCGGAGTGAACAATATTACTTCAACTTTTCAAAAGTTGGAATAAAGCCAGCAATTCACAAAATCGATAGCCTACTTCGACTTTCCAGGAGTCGGAGTCAATATGGTATACAATATACGCTGTGGACTTGGACAAATTTTCTTATCAAGTGTGTGTGACAGTGTTGACACTTAGGTCCTGTGTTGACACATGGATTTGACTAAATGTTTCAGATAATAAATGTATGTCTTTACTTTGACACATTAATTTTCGTACAAAATAAAGAGTGGTATAATTCAATAAATTTATTTAGGAGATATTAAAAAAATTTGTCATAGTAAAAACATAATGATCAAGTATTTGTAAATGATAATTGTACAACAATTTTTACATGATAGTTGCTCAACAGTATACTAGAGGCCGTTTAGGAACCCCCCCCCCCCCCCCCCCACAAGGTTTTCCTAGTTTTTTTTTTTCCTTTGTGTTTATCTTTTGCCTCTGATTGTGTTTTTCTTTTGTGTTCGGTAGCAGTGTACTTTGATTTCCATACGTTTTGTTTGTGATGCAGTAGATATTGGAAGGAATCTCAAGACTCCTCCCATTCACCCAAAAGAAAAAAACATCTAGTGGGCTTGATAACACGACAAGGTTGATATACCTCACTCTCTGGACAAATATATATAGAATCTCATTTGGGAAGGTCTGTAAGATAAATCCACCCTATCTCGTATAATGTCATAGCACCATTTAACCCCTCCGAAGTATTTGTCGGATTAGGCGATGATCACACAGATTTATTTCCATCACAAGTTAAAGATCAAAAGCCTAGATATACAGTTTGGCAACATTCTCCTAATTTTTGATATGTGATAATTTTAGTTCATTCCTATCCCAACATCATACACATTGATAGCTCCACTCGGTGGTCTTCTCTACTTGATTCATCACCGAACTAGTTTATATCATAGTGGACGAGTCGTACTCTGATATCATAATATCACAACTCAATCTTATTTTTTTTATGATATTTTGCTCTTTGGACCATGTCCATATGGTTTGGTTTTAGAATATACATAAGGATCACAGTCCTACATATATAGTCCGATATTATTTTCTTGATTTTCAATATGAAATAAATCAATTTGTCCCTATCTCAACCCCCATATATATTGGTAGTTTCATGACTGTAAGTCGATTCGTCTCCAGATAGTAGCCTTTTTTGAGATGCACAAGTAATTCTTTCCTCTTGTATAACTCATGACTAACTTCTAC
Source organism: Colocasia esculenta (assembly GCA_014218235.1). Taxonomy (NCBI): domain Eukaryota; kingdom Viridiplantae; phylum Streptophyta; class Magnoliopsida; order Alismatales; family Araceae; genus Colocasia; species Colocasia esculenta. Next base: position 138,965,147 of record CM024754.1, read on the forward strand.
AAATAGGTGAGATATCGACTAATAAAGTTGTTCAACCATCGACCTAAAAAATGGGGCTACTTGACATTATCCCAGACATCAAAACTCAAGATATCAAATAAAGCTATGCGAAATGATCTGATAGTGTATGTACAAACATTTTATCCCTTCTCAAAGTGGCCCGATTTTTTCAATTACTACATATGATCTAATAGATTATACGCATGCTAGATATAAAGCAAGATGTTAATTTACCTATAACACATACATGCTATATATTGAGGCATTAGCTTACCTTCCATATACGTGCTAAAAGCACATGTTCCCTTGGAACAGAGAAAAAACACACTAGCATGCATACAAAACGTACAAATATATAGATTAAATAAGAGAAAAAGGATGAGAAAAAGTGATGAGTAATTTGAGCTAATAGCCGTAGGATCTGCAAGCGGTGCAATCAATGTCTTTCATTATTTTTTTAGGTAATATGAGAGTGAGATTTAAATCATAATCAGTAAGATATACAAGAGTCTTAACCACTGTGTAGCAACAATTTTTTAGCTCAAGAGAGATCACCAATCCTTGGCGGTGGAAGTTTCCTGGCCAATCGATTAATTAACTGCGATTTCTACCTTCACATCACTCCAACACTCCAACCTGGATCAGGCCCAAATCGTACTGTAGCCCAAATCGTACTGTAGCCACAGTACATTCTATGTTATAGGCATTAAGTTGATTTTGTGAATCCACTAACTTCAAGAGGTGCATGCCCAAGAAAATATAAGAGTACGAATGGAGTAAACTTGTGCTTCTTTGTTAGCCTTTGAAATATATAAAAGTATGAACAATACATGTTAACGAAAATAACATGTTACGATGTATATATATATATATATATTGTGTGCGTGTATATATACATATGTGTACGTAATTTCACGATCAATCCATGTCATTTCCTCAACAATATTGGTTTTCCGTACAAATATTTAAGTTACTCTTTAGACCCACCAATGTGGATTTGTTATCAGCAAAAATCTGTGAGAGGTCAACAAAGATGTACAATCTTTATCCGATTGTGGATCAAATACGTACATTTCAGTGGCGGATCCTCAGTGCAGTCAATGGGGTCACGTGACACCACTAACTTGGAGATGAGTCTTAAGAAGTTCTTTTTTTTTATTTATATAGGTTAAAATTTTATGTAAGTTAATATAAGGTGACCCCACTGAATTTAAGGGTGACTCCCCTATAGTCAAGTGACTCCACTGAACTAATGTTTAGGATCCGCCACTGGTACATTCAATGTGAGTAGAAAGCCCACATATTTTCTCTTTTACTATTATTTTGTTGCTCCACCATCAATCAATGCTGAAAGGTAAGGTGTTACCCCAGTACGGAAATTTCTCGCAAGAGCATATGTGGCCCAGCTTTTCAAGTGGCCCAGATGCTTGAGCGACTCTTTCCACCTTGAGTTTTACTTACTACCTCATTAGAGATGCAACACTACCTTATAGTATAGACATGCTATGAAACTCCTATTTTTCTTAATTTTCTTAATATCAGGATTCATCTCACAGACATGCTCGTGTAATCTAATTTTTGTTTAGTATGAAGCTAAACTAATAAAATAATTGTGCAATTCATAATGGACATAAGATGGTAGAGGGGTATCGTTTTTTGACCGTCTATTCAAATTTACAATCCCTGATTCCCTATATGTAACTACTAAGGATGAGAGATGATCGATATAAATTCACCTTTTTTCCTTTTTTTCTCATCGCCTCTTCCCTCACAAAAGTCGATGGGGCCAACTCTTCAAAGATTATCGTGGTTGGCCTTTGTCCCATCACGGGCCATCTATCTGATTGTGGCCTCAATATTGCCGCCTCTCCACATAAACGAAAGAGCACCGCTTGGTGCAAACCGGGGTGGTAGTTTGCATCCACGGTGGATGCAAACTACCACCCCATTGGGGGTGGGCACAACCCTAGGGTTGGCCCACCCCCAATGACCTCAACTCCCCCAATGGGGAGCTGAGTTTGTTACAAACCGCCAACCTGACGGTTGCAACAAGTCTTTCCCTAAACGAAATTATGTGCACATCTTCTATGTCGGATGTTGACCGCCACCTAAAGGAAGTTCAAATATATCAATGGAGTACAAAAAGGTATTTGCGTAGCCGTCATAAATATTAGAAATGTCGTCATAAAAAGTACCGCGATAGCCAACCGCCATCGCATTTCCTATCCCAAATGTCTTTGTCCGGAATACATTTTGGGATAGAAAGCCATTGCAAAAGATATACTAGCGAGGGCGTATAAAAATCTGTCACAAATAGATGTTTGCGACAGTCAGAGGCTGGTCACAAATGATCCGTTATTTGCAACAGAGGAAACCATAGCAAATAATAAAATCTGATTTTTAATTAAAAATTTTCATATTAAAACAATTTTTGGTGATTAATTTTTTTTTTACAACTGACGCCGTAAAAAGTAGTGTATATTATGACGGGCACATCGTCCTAAATAAAAAATATATATATATTATAAAAAAAATTATACGGAGAATAAAGTCATCGCAAAGTCGCAAACCAATATCTGCAATGGCTTTTTGTCGTTGTAATTTTATTTTTACCACGCTGAAGCCGTTGCAAAACAATCGCAAAAATTTTATTTGCGGCCCTTATAAGTTGTTGCAAATATTAATTTTGCGCCAGCTTGCAGCCGTTGCAAATGGTATTTTTGCGATGGCTTTCAGCATCACAACTAACTTTTAGCCTGAAAAAAATAATTTGAATGATTAAAATTTTAAATATATATATATATATATATTCACAATATAACAATAACAAATATGTAAACATTTTCACGATATAACAATAATTCCATTCACATAGATCGACACAAAACTAAAATCATAATAACATGTTAAACATCTCATTTTAAAATTACAAAATGTGGTAGATTTAGATGGAGCTATAAATGTCCTAGAAGAAGGGTGTATAGGATTTTCTAACAATTTAAAATTATTTTGATATGAAAGAACACTTAACAAATTTGTAAGTACTTTGTGTGTTGTGTGTGAAACAAGTGTAATTTGGCAGAAACAATCATAAACAATACACAAAAATTTTATCTTGGTTCAAACTCGTCTCAATTAGGAGTTCTATATCCAGCCCCCAAACATCTCTTGGGATTTATACTAAGCACAGGCTACTTCGATTCAAGATTAAGTTATCCATGGGTAGCTTAACCAGGCCTCTACTAACCAAGAAATTAGCCCTACCCTACTTTGGTAGAAGGTTTTAAGATAACCATGGTTTATTTTTACTTTTTCGGTCAACTTTCTTCTTTGACTCAATTTACTTTTAAAAAATTAAAATTAACAAAATATGAGATATATAATAAAATAATATTTTGTAACGACCTTCTTTATACCGGTACAATTATACCAATCCACATCGATACAAAGGGCGGCATCACAGTGGGACATTTACCCAACACAACACAGTAGGTCAAGATGTATATAAATAACAAAAGAGAGTATAGTGGAATAGAAGATAAATCTTATTCCATCATCATTCACATATTTCACAATCTATATAGCAACAATGTAAATAACAAATGCCCACAATTATACATGTCCATATGAATAACATTGTTCACATACTAGCAAATAAAAAGGTAATCTAAGCAGTAATTCTCCACAAGTGCAGCTACTCGTCTCTCTCGGAGTCGTTCCTCACTGTATCCTCCTCTAGCACGGGGACACCTATCTCACCTGTATGTTAAAGTAAGTATGAGTCTTCTAAAAAGACTCAGCAAGCAACCTAAAGGCACATCTTTACACATATCATACACATGCTATTCTTTTAAACAATGAAAGAAATACATGGCACATGATTTATATCAAATATGCAAATAAATATAAATACCATATACATGCTTTCTACACATGATAATTAACTTGATTCATGGTGTGAATATCAATTCATATCATTCATATTCCCAAACCAAATAGATCATGAAAATTAGCACAAGGTAACTAGCAATCCTACCATGATTTCTAACATTTTTCACATATTTTTATAACACATATTCACACCTTTTACTTGCTGTTTTAACATAAATATATCACATTCACATGGTTTCACATCTTTTCACATGATATCACATTTACACAACACTATCACATAATCACATTGCACATTTATATAGTTTTCACACTTTTACACTTTAATTGATGTGACACATAGTCCGAACCACCATAAAGAAGGACTCATATTCACATAATGCATACTCGTCACCTAGGCAATATAGTGACGAATCTTCGTAACTGCGCAGAATTGGGAGAAGCCCTCTCCACCCTAACCAGTGGTACTTGTCCACCTGTAGATTTCATCCTGATACTCACAGGATATCACATACACAATGAGCCTTCCAAAAGGACTTTTCTATGGTACGGCTCCACAGCCTTCTATGGTAGCATTATCAATTTCGACACATGATCACTTAAACACATTATCTCACTTAATCACATGGTTTCATTCATTTACATGTACTATTTTGCCCATTCACATGCACTTTAATAAAACATACATACTTCAGGTTACAGAACTCAACATGACTATTTTACAGTGACAAATTAATCATAACAGTACCTAAACATGCTGCTAAACACTGGAATTTACATGCTCTTAATCAATCATACTTAACATGGCCTAATTACCCTTGTTAAAAGCAAACAGCACTCACGGGTATCAAAATAGTATCAAATTTTAACCACAAACTCTATACATGCAATATGTCATATGTCTAATTTTTCAAATTTTTCGCAATAGAAAAACTATTTTTAAACTTTAAAATAGATTTCATGCAAATTTAGCAAAATATTCCACTTAACATGATAGACAGTAAAACAGTCGGTTCTAACAGATCTAAAACATGCAAACAGTAACTCTAAGATCATGAAAATTCTTTGTGACCATAACATGCAGTAAAACTATTTGTTCAGAATTAAATATTATCAGAACATGCATATTCCACCATAACAGAATTTATATTAAATAAAATCATGCTCAGAAATTCGACAGAAACTCATGATCTAACCTAAAGACCATACCTGACCAACCCTAATTCTTATAACATGATCGAACATCCAGAAATCTGAAAATTTTCACACAGACATGACAAACACAGTTTTGTAAAAATAAAAGAACTTGGCGGCAAGGGCCTTGTCATCAAGGTGGGTTAACAACACAATATGTTGCCGTTAACTCAAGAACTTGGCAGCAACAAGGTTCCCGTCAACCTCCTATCTATAGAAAGTGCAGATCGAACTCCATAAAAAGAGAGAATTGGGGGTTCCATGACACGAATTAAAATCTATAAAAATACCTAGAACCTAGGGGACATGTCTAGGGATGTTACCCCTCAGTTACTTGCCTGGAATAAAATCTACAATGATTGAATTTGGTGATGAAGCCCTCCTCGCCCAAGCCAAGAAGGTGCAAATCTCCAGCCTAAATCTGGTCCTCACGCCTGAATAGAAGGTCCTCCGGAGTCGGGGAAGATTCTTCAGCACCAGGAGCACCTCCCAGTCGAAGAGGATCGTCGAAAGAAGCTCTTAAATGCCAGATCAAGCCTTGCAAAAGTCTAGTTTTTCTCACAACCGAACCCTACCTTTTCCTCTCAACCAAAGGACCTAACCTAGTCGAAATCTCTATGTTTTATAGGGTTAAGAGTCGAGGTGCGCCTAGTATTAGGATTCCTAACTATTGGGCTTGGGTTTCCTTAAGAGGTTCCGGAGAAAATGCAGCTGTTTCAGATCTGGAATCCCAAACTCTGCTAGAGAAGTAAACGACCACTTTGCTGCCGTTAATAGGAAGTAGACGTCAATCGATCTGGACCTCTATATCCTCTGGCCTTGCAGTCAACGACACACATGTTGCCGTCAACCTGATATTAACGTCAGATGATGTTGACATTAACCAGGGATTTCAGACAAAACTTAAACATCAACAAGCACACATGCACATAAATAAATAAATATACTATGTATAAAAAAATAAGTAAATACCATATGTACAAAATTAAATAAACATAATATGAACAAAATTTGAGGGCCTTACACATTTAAATATTAATAATAATTTTTTACAATGTTTTTTCAAAAAAAAAACTTAACCACCTCTGCCCCACCTTTAGGTGGGGTAGAGTTACCCAGGGGTAACATGGGTTACCCAATGGTACCCCTGGGTAACCTTTACCCCCTCCCCAAAGCTTAGGTTGGGGTTTACTAGTGGGGAACCTTGGTTTACCTAGGGGTACCCCCTCCCAAAGTGCCCCTAAGAAAAACTTGGCTGTCCCTTGAAAGAGGGATAATACAACCACTTGAACTCAAGCAAGTTTTTTTTTTCTACACAAGGGGAACACACACATACAAGGAATAAACCCTTTGCAGGTTACAACTCAGAGATGTTACAAACTGAGTGTTGCTCAATGAATGAGCAAACATAGTGAAACTATAGCAACTCAAAATTTAAAAATATAAATAAATAAGACAATTATTATAACATGTGAGATATTGCAACGTAATTAAACATGTTCGGACAATGAAGAATAAATGACAATGAGTGATGAAGAAAGTGGGTCAAGACATGAATAACTGGGTTGACCAATGCTGAGCAAGTATTAAGACGAATAAACCTGATATTGATAAATGTTATTATCACATATGAAAAACCAACTCGGAATCATAGGAAATTTTAGGATAACAAATTAAATAAGGAGATAAAAAAAATAGTAAAGAAATTTGAGTTAGACAGACATGTTTGGGATAATAAAACTGTAAAATCTGACTTAAGACGATAAAATTTGATAATGTCATAAACTCATTATTGCATGTAATTAACTCATGTGAAATGGACAGTTGGGGTCCAATCATGTTTATTGGGCTCAATAGGAAGATAAATAGAAGAAATTAACATTTAAAATTCATGCTAACCCAATACCTACCCATAAAGTGGGTTAATTAACTATAAAGTGTGTCAAATGGGTCATGGTATGAGTTTAAACTCTAGCCCAATTGGAGAGCACGAATTTGTTTCCACATACCCTCTTAATTGGGGTGAGATTAGAAGGAAATAGTCATATAAAGGAGCTCTAATCATGGTAGGACTACTACCCTAAAGATTAGGAAAGTTAAACTTGTTTTTGCATAACCCTACTCTTATAAATACATCATAAACCCTCCATGGCCACACCCAACCTTCTCCCAACTTTTCTAAATGTGGGTGGATTGGTTAGGAGCAAGAAGAGGAGCTCTAGAGCAAATATTTGGGTGTTCTTCATCAAAGAACGTGGCTCTTCATCCCCTTTGCAAGAGACATTCAAAATGTAGGTAATCTCGGGCCAAACTCTAATTAAACTTGTTCATAGATACCTCTACATGTCCCAAACATGTTAGACATATTTTCTCCAATTTATATCATGCATATGCTTCAAATTAAAGCCCCAAAGATTCAGTTTTTGTCTTCATATGAGTTACATGTTCTTGGTATTGTATCTCTTTAACCTCTTATCTAAAATTCATGAAACTTTGACTGAAGATTCATCAACATGTTAGGAAGGATTACCCTCAATTTTCCCCATTTAATTCATTGATTTGATCGTATTAAGCATTTTTCAAGCATACTATGAATTATGAATTTTTTTTCATAAAATTGGAATTCATGCATCCCTAGGTCAAATTTATTCAAATAAAATACATAGAGACCTTTCTATATCATGTTTAGAACAAGTTTTATGTTGAGAGTTTTTCCCAAAATAGATTAGATCATTAGTTTTCAAAGGCAAGAAGCAAATCACATTTTGTAGAAAATTTGTTCTATGTTGGGCACACAGAACCCACTATGCTTCTCATGTAGTCCTGGTGCAATGCGCCGCGAGCCTCTTCTAGGGATCCATTGGCTGTCCCATTTGCGTCGGCATATTGCGCTGTGCTTTGCTACTGTAACACCCAAAAAAAATATATTTATTTGAAAATTAGAAAAATGTGAAGATTTTGATTAATAAACATAACTACTATCATGGGATGTAACTAACTTTAATATGAATTTAATTGTATCAGTAAATGTTATTCTAGTGTCGTACTCAGAGGTGCGCGCTCTGACAGGACAACACCGGAATTCTGTAATGAAATGAAAATCTGAGAGCACCATAATTTTCAGAAAAATGTGTTGATATCAGAAATGTAAACATCTATAATTATTGACGCATGGATTTCAAGATTAAGTCGATGCAACTATTTTTCGGGCAAATTTTGCTGGATAAAAAATAAATTCTAAAAATTAAACTAAAATAACCACAATTTTTAAAACATTCTTATTAGCTTATGGTTGAAATTTCAATTTGAGTGGACATCATTTGCGTATAAAACTTTAGGGTCAAATGGGCCAACTAAATTTCCACCTATTTATGTAACCCATTTCTTGGAATAATTGTTGCTTACGCATTATGGTTACATAAACTCCTTTTACCTAGGTTAAACAACCTACACGTTTCACCATAGGTGTAAGCCATGGGAAACTTGCATGGTTAACGTGGCTTGGTGGTGTTAAATGGGTTTTTACGGCTCCACCTGTTTGGCTACGTGCCAAACATGCATGGAAGCCTAGGGGTTATATAAACCACCCCTTCATCCATTGTGCAAGCCTTTCCACCTCTTGGCCAGGCCCCTTGCTGCTGAAGCCGCTACTACCACTGCTTTGAGGAGCTATTGTTGCTGTTTTCCGTGGCTACTTCGGCTTCTTCTATAGCTAGTGAAGCCTCTACTACAACTGCCTTGAGGAGTTATTGCTGCTGTTTGCCACGGTTACTGCTGCTTCTTCTATAGCTGCTGTTGCTACTACTCCATCTTTTGGCTCTTGCCTTGGATAGTGCTTCTTCAAGTCTCCTTCTTCCTATTGCTGCTGGCAATTTCGTTTAAAGGAGAAGGATCTCCACTCTCCTTAAGTCAGCTAGGAATTCTCTCTTCTTGTCAATCTCTCTTGCTTAAGACTCCATGTTCAAGTGTATATCTCTTCTTGTCAATCTCTCTTGCTTAAGAATCCATGTTCAAGTGTATACTACGTTCACACATTTGACTTTGGTTTTGTAAATATCCTTAGTTATGTTTTTCTCATTCATAGAAGTCATGATATAGTTACTGATCCTGTCATGTCCAAACATGATTGTGATGGACTTCCCACTAGATGTAGGTTGTAATCCAGTGCTATCCTTTCTATGTTTCTAGCTAACCATGTGTAAGGCTTGTACTTCTCCTATTTTACTTCTTCTCTTTCTTGTAAAGTAATGTTTAGAAGTGTAGACCAGATCCACTTGATGTTGTTAATCATGTTAGGAATCATAGAGACACTTAGGAGAGTATCCCGTGGTAGTTTTGAATGTTTTGTGGAAGTTTACACTGCACCTGTCGACAGCCATCTGTCGACAAGGTTCATGCTTCCAGAACCCAGAATTGCAGAACCACCAGTAGCTGTCGACAGATAGCCCTCATCTGTCGACAGATGGCCTTCACCTGTCGACAGTCGACCTTTCCTGTCGACAGGCATTGTTCAGGTCCCAGAAACTGGTTCTGGGAGGACAATAGCTATCGACAGCAACTCACTGTTTGTCGAAAAACGCCTGTCTGAAGTGTTCAACTTGGTCTGTTTCATGTCTAACCAAAGATGAGACACTTAAATACTAACCCAACTAGTTGTTTCTCTTATTTCCTTGGATTCCAACTATTGTATCTCTGAATATGATCATTCAAATGTCATCCATATTCCACTATGGATTATCTTTAAGCACCTCAAGTATATTTGATTCTACATGCCTACAACCTTTTGTAAATTTTGGTATTAATCCTGAACCTTTGTTCTATAAGAGATCTTGAGTACTTGTGTACCCCCACTTGAATCTTTTACAAGAATGAATTATGATGACAATTTGTGGGCCTTTGAACTCATTTGAGATATATGCCTGTGCAAATGGGGCTGGTCCAGACCCGAAGGAGCACCCGAATTCGTTTAATGGCCGTACAAAATGATAAAGGATGTGTGGATGTTTGACATTGCATCAATACTAGCTTGATTAGTCATCATGTTATTTTATCATGAGTTGGATATGAATTTGAACCAGAACGTGGTTGTTATTCTGAATTCTAGATTATGTAATCTTAATTCAGTATTCCTATTTCACAATTGTTGTCTATTTGACATGGTCCTTCAGTTATCTTTATAATCCAACATTACTAGTAGTTAAATTTCTTATCATGTTCTTGTTATCTTAATCTTTTTTGACTAGAAGATTGAATCCTACTGGACTAGTTAGCTCATTAAATCCTACCTTTTTTCAGGTGAGGTTAATGCTTAAAAGGGGGTGTATTGAGTGGGACAACTGGTCCTCCGAAGTTTGAAAACTAGATATTTCTTTTGTGTCGTAGAAGTAGAATGTAATTATGTTTCTTATCTTGCTCCTCTTATGGTCAGTAATGAGGAGAGTTATGTAAATTAAGCTTCCGCTATGACAATGTTAGATGTATGAGAATATTAGTTCTATTCTGTAAGTTTGTTCTCTGTCATTTCTAATAATTGGACTTTTATTAGGACGTGACAGATAATTTGGTATCAGAGCCTTAGGTTCCAGAGACCTAGGGAATGACCAGTGAGTTGGGGTAGAAACCTGGGATTAGTTATGGATGTAATAGTGATTTTATGTATGTTTATATACTTAAATTGTTGTTTGCTGCAGAATGGACATGAATGCTCAGGAACGGCTTGTGTCAGCAATGGAATTGCTCCGTCAAGATATAGAGTTATATGCTCAGGCCCAAAGGGAAGCACATGTACAGATAAAAGAGGAAGTATAGAATCTGATTGCGGGTGCATTTATGGCGGGAAATCACCTTGCCTCTTTGGAGACCATGACCCAGATAATGAGCAATGTAGATAGTTTGAAGCTGGGATAGGATATGCTGCTCCATCAGGTGGAAGGGTACTGGGAGGTACTGTCTGAAGCTGCAAGAGAGCTATATCATGGGCCTGGGGGTGATTAGCAGCCGTCTGTGGAGTCTGCTGCACAGACTTGAAGTCAGCTAGGGAATTAGGAACTTACTTTTGTAGCCTCTCTTTTTGGTTAAGTAGTGCTTGTATATATAACTCACATGTATATGTGTAGTGAGAGGTTAAAGGATGTTGATGGTATTTTAAATATTTTCAGCTTATTAGAACAAGAATGTTGATGTAATGTAAATATTTTGGTTAGTTAATGAAAAGTTGCATGTTATGTGAAACTGGACATTTGTATGTGGTGAATGTGAGCATGGTTTGGGTAATGATATTAATGTATGCATTGTTGGATGTCTCAGATATTTTCTCAAATTAATCATGGATGGAAGTGATGCAAATTGGAAGAAAATGGAAAGCTCAATGCATGATCTGACACGGGTGATGAGCACAGTGGCTAAGAATAACAGCCAAAATGGAACAAATTTGTTTAAGGACTTCCGAAGTCTAGATCCTCCAAGATTTGCTGGTAGTACGGATCTGGATGAAGCCGAAAAATAGTTAAAGGATATTGAGAGAATTTTTTAGGAGATCCGATGTACAAAAGAGGAAAAGGTACAGCTAGCAACGTTCCAGTTGGATCGTTATGCATGAGCATGGTGGGAAACTGTGGAAACTACTTTAGAGGACCCAAATCAGGTTGGTTGGGAGGAGTTTGTAGAGTTATTCAATGATCAATATTTCTCCGAGGTAGTTCAAGAGAGGAAAGCTAACGAGTTGACTAGTTTAAAGCAACACCAAATGTCAGTGTCAGAGTACGAGGCATAGTTTCCCTGATTGTCTAAGTATGCTCCTCATCTAATAGCCACAGAGAAGTTGAAAGCGAAAAGATCTATGAACGGTCTGCATCAAAACTTCATTATGTAGCTAACGCCTAACTTAATTACCACATATTCTGAAATGGTTAAAAGAGCATTAGAAGCTGCCAATGATCCAGGTGGACAGTGAGGCTGCGTCTGCCTCCTTGAGTGATGTAGCGTCTGATGGCTCCCATCCTCTCAGATCTATAATTCCTCAACCTGTTATGGAAGGGTTGATTCTGACTAGTGAGGAAGACAGATGTTTATGGGCGGCATCTACCAATGGAGGTGGTGGATGTATTCGTTATTCTAAGGGCCAAGTACATGTGGATTTCTCTCATTTCTATGGCTTTGGTAGCAGCATGATTTCTGAAGTTAGAGCTATCTGTGATGGTCTTCGGCTGGCCACTTCCTTGGGCTACAGGATTTCTATTATATACTCCGACTCCCAGTTCTTGTGAACTCCTTTCGTGAGGATAAGATGGTCTCTTGGCGTTCATACAGATGGTAGAGAGAAGCTAGATCTATCATCAACAGGGAGCATTTTTTGTTGTCCCATATGTATAGGGAAACCAATCAACTTACTGATGCTTTGGCTAATTTTGCTATTAAGGTTAAGCAGAATGAGACCTTTTGGGTGGCGCAATCTTTACCTCATGCTTATAAGGGGCCGATGACCATTGATAAATCTGGCCTCATGCATGTTAGGATGGTTTAATGGGGTATGGCCCATGTATGTTGTATTCCCATCTTTATCTAATATTTTTGGCCCAGGTCGCCCTCACTGGTGGAGTGAGAACATTCTCCCCTTTGGGGGAAGGTGCACTCTCCTACTTTGAGGCCCTGAGGACCCTTAAAAAAAAAAAAAGATACAGTGGAAAAGATTACAGGAAGGTCCGGTGAAAGTTCTGCTGACTGTAAAAGGAAGTTTGCGTTGGGAAATACCCCTAAGGTACAACAATCCACGAAGAAGGTAGGGAAAGCTCCAGTTAGGAACAAGGATGTGTGTCAACATTGCCACATTAGTGGGCACAAGACTGAGAACTGTTGGCGTAGGTTAGGTGCTTACCTCCGATGTGGAAGCAATCAACATTGGATTCCAGATTGTCTAATGATAAAGAATGCACCAGCAACCCTGAATTCCCGAGACAAGCAAGGACGTTTACAAGCTATTCAAGAAATGGAACCTGAATCTCCGTAGGAGGGCGGAGTTATCAAAGGTACACTTTTAGTAAACTCAAAACCTGCATATGTTTTATTCGATTCAGGAGCTACACATTCTTTCATTAGTTGTGAGTTTGCTAGATCCTTAGGAATGCAATCAGTTCCACTCCCTACACAGTTAGAGGTTGCTGCTCCTCTAAGTGAGGGTAATAAACTTATGGAATATTATCTTGCCAATCAAATTCTGGTCAAAGAACATAATTTTCCAAGTGACTTGATATGCCTTAAGATGTGCGATTATGATGTAATCCTTGGGTAGATTGGCTATCTAAATATCATGCAAATTTGGATTGTCAATTAATACAAGTAACTTTTCTGGGTAAGGAAGTTTACTCTATGACTTTTGATAAACCTCGTACAAGAAGAACACCCATAATCTTGGTAGTTAAAGCATGCAAGTTAGTGCAAAAAGGATGTCAAGGATATTTGGCTTTTGTGACATTAATAAATCTGAATACTATAGGATTGAAGGATATCCTGGTAGTAAGAGAATTTCATGATATTTTTCCAAAAGAACTGCCTAGTTTACCACCTAATAGAGAAGTAAACTTTTCAGTTGAATTGGTTTCAGGAGCCACACTAATTTCAAGAACACCTTATCGAATGTCAATGGAAGAGTTGAAAGAATTGAAAAGGCAATTGATGTAATTGATAGAGAAAGGATTCATTGGACCCAGTACATCTCGCCGGGGTGCTCCAGTACTATTCGTTAAGAAGAAGGATGGGACTATGCGGCTATGCATAGATTATAGATAACTAAACCAGTAAACAATTAAAAACAAATACTCGCTCCCTAGAATTGATGATCTATTTGATCAGTTGTCTAGAGCCTAGTATTTTTCAAAGATTGATTTTAGATCTGGGTATCATCAATTGAGAATTCAAGAAGAGGATATTCACAAGACAGCTTTTCGAAGTAGATATGGACATTATGAGTTTGTTGTGATGCCATTTGGATTAACCAATGCACCTACTACATTTATGCGTCTGATGAATGATGTATTTAGGTCATACTTGGATCAGTTTGTAGTTGTGTTCGTTGATGACATATTGATTTACTCTAAGAGTGTGGAGGAACATGAAGCACATTTACGGGTTACATTCCAATTGTTACGAGATCATAAGTTATATGCAAAATTCAGTAAATGTGAATTTTGGTTGGAACAAGTGACGTTCTTAGGACATGTTATTTCTAGAGAGGGATTGTCAGTGGATTCTTCTAAAATTGAAGCTATTCAGAAGTGGGAATAACCTAAGAACATTACTGAAATTAGAAATTTCCTGGGTATGGTTAGCTATTATTGGCAATTTGTTAAGGATTTTCCCAGGATCGCTTCACCTCTTACACAACTAACCTGAAAGGGAACTGCATTTAAATGGAATGAGAGTTGTGAATGTGAATTTCAAAGATTGAAGGAATATTTTTCATCTGCACCAATTTTAGCCTTACCAATAGAGGTAAAAACATTCGAAGTTTATACTGATGCATCAAACATCGGATTAGGATGTGTTCTGATGCAACAAGGTAGATGTAACGCCCCAACCGGAGTATCGGAGCGGGATTACAATTATTAAATAGTACAGAGCGAGAAATAAATAACAAACCATTGCACAATTGGATAACACCAAATAAACTCCAATTTCATTAATAATCCAACAATCTCCATTACATTCACTAATAACTCATCAACATCATAAACTGACTAATACATCAACGTATCAGAGCCAAAACTAGGGCCCAGAGTACTTTATTCCAAATCAAACTATCACATAACGACTACCTGACTCACTAACTCATAACTATACTAACTACTACTAGATAGCACTGGTTGCTGAATGGTCACTCCTGAGTCTCCTCATCGGTCCCATCCTCGTGAGTGTGGTCATGATCCGACTCACCTGAAGCACATTAAATAAATACGCAGGATGAGCGAATAACGCCCAGTAGGACTTAATATCTCATGAACACAAGCATGCTTTAAATAGTTAATGTCTTAATGGCAGGCTATCTAGAGAGAATAGTCATGTAGAGCATGTCATGATAACGAGAGAACAATTGTAACTGGCACAGGGAAAATAGTACAACGAGAACGATAATAGAATGGCCATATAACAATATAACATGTAAATTGCACAACGGTGCACTAGTAACAATCACGCTTGCACTTGTAGAGATAGCACTTTTGATTGTCATAGATTAATCTAGATAGTAAACTGGCGCTGGATGCATGCCGTAACACATCCTATGATCATTTTAACTCCCATGGGCACTGGCACTTTTCGGGCGCTCCTCCCAGGGCTTGATCGGGCCCTATTACGCTGGCATTACTCATTTCTTTTATCTTAGACAATCACACGAATGGCCAATAGAGTACCAAGAAGAGATAAGAGAGTACTAGACGAGATAGATGAGAGTGTAGAGAGAACGTGAATAGATGAGAGGATATAGATAGTAGATGAGATAGGGACAATTTCGTAAAACAACGTGAAATTCCGATAGTAACGGTTGCACAGCACCAGGTCGGGTACCGGCAGTCTGGTTAGAAGTCACAACCGCCCCTTAGCCATGCTATGTACACGGGTCAGGTGGTCCGGCGTGAACTCAAGATAAGAAGGAATACGCTAAGGCATGGATCGTACTAATCCCTAAGGTGCATCGAGATTTGGGGTACAACCAGCTCGTTGACTAAGGACGTGCACCAAAGCCAAGAAGACTTACGGAGGTCTTGACAAGGAGTCCCTGGTCCAATCGAGAGTATTCCCGGTGGAGAGGTGGTCCAAGTCAAGGAAAAAGTGTGTAGAAAATGGGTCCGTCGTGCCTCGAGTGCTCGAAGGCCGAGGGAAAACGGTAACGGTAGATAAAATGCGCGAGTAAAAATGGAAATAATTGTATTTAACAAAATAAGGTAATTTAGTCATTTATTTCGATAATTTACCTAACACATTATTGCATAATTTATCGGGGACAAATGGCATTTAATAATGTTGTGTGTGTGTAAGTATAAAGAAATCTTGAGGATATGACAAGTCGTGCAAATGTCATTTTTAAAATAATTAAATGTATATGATTAATGCCATTTATTAATTTACCAAGTCGAATTAACTATAACATGAGTTGATCATGGCTAATTAAAGGGTATATAGCTTAAACAATAGGGCATATGCAAAATTTTCAATTTTTGGCCGATTTCTTGAAAGCGCGACGGACTCATCGGTCTAGCCCGGTCTGGCCCAGTCTGGGGTGAATCACGACAGGGCGGTCGGGCGCGACACGGGGCCTGGCCGGTCTGGCCCGGTATGGGGTGAATCACGGCGGCTCATGCCGCCGCATTCTTGATGCGATGTCAGTGGCCGACGCGACCCCACTGTTATCGCGGCCGGTCGTGCCGTCGCGATAACAGGTGGGTTTGTTGTTTTTCCTTTTTTCCCAGGGCGAGCCCTCTGTGATACATGGACATTCTAAATTACATATAAAATAGCACAGTGATCCAAAAAGTACGAAACCAGTTTTAAACGAAAGTAGACATGTACATCTATCAATATGATTAATTTGCAAATAGAGAAGGTTTAGACATGCATTGATCAGGTTACTTTTCGGTGACCTAAACAGGCGCAGTCACCGTTCAACGAATTAATTAGAGTTATATACATGATGAAAAAATACGAAACAAGGGGCGTTTAAAAGCTAACAAGAAGTAGTATTTATGGTAATTTTGTCTTGATCTGAAATCAAGTATAAATGGGGTTCACAAGAAATCATGAAGGGTTGGGTGCATGTATCTGACAGAGCTTCAAAGAATTAATTCTCCCTCATAGGAGATCGAAATAGAATGAAACCAAGGTGTTTGAAAGCTATTGTAATGTAGTATCAATGGAATTTTCTCATAGCATTGGAACAAGTACGTGCAGGGGATTAGAGAAAACAAGAGATTTGGGTTCATGGTAATAGCAAGATTTCATGAATTAAATTCGCTGAAATGAATGAGCAGAATACAATGAAACCATAGGGCTTTTTAAGAGGTACATGAAGGATACCTAGGATAATTATTTCACGATTTTTTCTTGAGAGATTGCCTACCTTTTTCATGAAGTAAGAAAGCCCTAGTTTAAATGACGAAAATAAGAGAACCCTTCTTGCTCCAAGCCTTCTCCTTCCTTGCTCCTTAGTCCAGATCTTCTCCTTTTCGTCTCCAAAAGTCTAAGCACGAAATTGTGGGGTGCTAGGGTCAAATGAGGGGTGTTTTGATGGCTTATAGAGTTCTAAATCACCTAAAACTCTTTCTTTCCCATCCAACTCCGAAAATTGACATTTATCTCCCACTTTCTCTTAATTATCCACCTAATAGAGTTGGGAAGGGATCCAATTTCATGGATACAGGTTTAGGATAAGTCTAGGACTTTTTTTAGGATGGATATGGACTATTTAATAATTATTTAAACCCTTTCCTAATTATCATTTATTTTTATTCCGAATTTGGCTTAATTATTTCTCATCCCATGATGGGCTAACCCTATTTGGGCCCAATCTATTAGGTTTGGGTTATTAGAGTAACCCATTAATAATTTAACTTAATGGGTATTGTTTTAATTCCCTTTTATTCTAATTAAATTAATTTATCTCATCTATTAAATAATAAAATTTAATTTTCTTGATTTTAAAATCAAGGGTGCTACAGTAGAGTTGTTGCTTATGCATCTAGACAATGAAAGCCTCATAAGAAAAACTATCCAGTAATGATTTGGAATTAGCAGCGATAGTTTTTGCTCTTAAGCTCTAGAGACACTACTTGTATGATAATCAATTCATAATGTACTCTGATCATAAACATTTGAAGTATTTATATTCACAGAAGGAATTGAACATGAGGCAAAGAAGATGGATGGAATATATCAAAGATTATGATTTTAAGAATGAGTACCATCCTGGAAAAGGCAATATTGTAGCTGATGCTCTCAGCAGAAATCCCATGGTTAAAATATTTCAATTGCAAGTCAGGAAATGGAAACTTTTGGAAGAATTTTCGACACCAAGTCTAAAAGCTGAACCACAAGAAGAAAGGGTTATGATTGATAACTTGACAGTACAGTCAGATCTGTTGAGACAAGTTGGTGAGCAACAGGACAATGATCCTACATTGATAGAAATCATAGAGAAGTTGAATTCCAGACTGACTTTAATGAAGATGCATATGGAAATCTTCGATTTCAGAACAGGTTGTATGCACTGGATAATTCAGAAATTAAGAAACAAATACTAGAGGAGGCTCATCGGGCACATTATACTATCCGTCTGGGAGCTGTCAACATGTACCAAGATTTAAAGAATAATTTCTGCTGGTGCAACATGAAGGATATTGTGGATTTCATAGATAGATGTTTAACATGTCAGAAAATCAAGGCTGAACACCAGAAACCCATAGGAAAATTAAAACCCCTTGAGGTACCAGAATGAAAATGGGACAGTGTTGGTATGGATTTATTGTGGGATTACCCAAAACAGGTAGTGGATACGATGCAATATGTGTAATAATTGATCGATTTACAAAGTCGGCTCACTTCATGGCTATTAAGACAAGATGGATTGTCAATATTTTAGAAGCTCTATACATGAAGAAAATTGTTCGATTGCATTGGGATGCAATATTTACTTCATATTTTTTGAGGGAACTACAAAATGCATTGGGAACTAAACTGAAGTTTAGTACTGCATTTCATCCTCAAACCGATGGACAAACGGAACGAGTAAATCAAATTATTAAGGATATGTGTCGGGTCTGTATCTAGAGTTTGGAAATGACTGGAGTAATCATTTAGCAATTATGGAATTTTCTCATAATAACAGGTATCAATCTACTATTCAAATGACACCATTTGAAGCTTTATATGGCCGGCAATGTAGATCGCTACTATGTTGGATTGAGTTGAATGAATCACACATTATTAAACCTGAAATGATCCAAGAAACCACAGAGATTATAAAGTAAGTGTAGGATCGAATGAAAGCTGCTCAAGATCGACAGAAAAGCTATGCTGATCGACGAAGAAGAGAGCTGGAATTTCAACAAGGTGATCATGTGTTCCTTAAAGTGTCACCCCGAAGAGGGATCAAGAGGTTTGAAATCAAAGGAAAGTTGAGCACAAGATACATTGGACCATTCGAGATATTAAGAAGAGTTGGGGAAATGACGTATCAACTAGCGCTTCCAACTCAACTATCCAATATACATGACATCTTTCATGTGTCAATGTTGCGGAAATATGTTTACGATCTAGGGCATGTTATTGAATATCAAAATCTAGAGGTGCAAGAAAACCTGGCATATGAAGAACGACCTGTGCAAATCCTTGACCGAAAGATCAAGCAATTACGAACAAGGAAGTTCCCTTACTAAAGATTCAATGAAATAAACGAGGATAAGAAGAAGCAACGTGGGAATTTGAAGATGCCATCAGAACCAAGTATCCAGAACTATTTACAGGTCGGTATTTCATATTGTTACATTTTTATATGTTAAATTTGGAGGACCAAATTTCTTTTAGTGGGGGAGAGTTGTAACACCCAAAAAATTAAATATTGATTTGAAAATTAAAAAATGTAAGATTTTGATTGTTAAACATAACCACTATCATGGGATGTAACTAACTTTAATATGGATTTAATTGTATCATTAAATGTTCTTCCAGTGTCGTACTCAGAGGTGCACGCTTTGATAGGACGACACCGGAATTCTATAATGAAATTAAAAATCTGAGAACATCATAATTTCCAAAAAAATATGCTGATATTAGAGATGTAAGCATTCGGAATTATTGACGTGCGGATTTCAAGATTAAGTCGACGCAACTAATTTTCGGGTAAATTTTGGTGGGTGATAAATAAATTATGAAAATTAAAATAAAATCACCATAATTTGTAAAACCTTCTTATTAGCTTATGGTTGAAATTTCAACTTGAATGAACATCATTTGGGTATAAAAATTTAGGGTCAAATTGGCCAGCTGAATTTCCACCTATTTATGTAACCCATTTCTTGGAATAATTGTTGCTTACGCATTATGGTTATGTAAGCTCCTTTTACCTGGGTTAAACAGCCTACATGTTTCACCATAGGTGTAATCCATGGGAAACTTGCATGGTTAATGTGGCTTGGTGGTGGTAAATGGGTTTTTACGGCTCCACCTGTTTAGCTACGTGCCAAACATGCATGGAAGCCTGGGGGTTATATAAACCACCCCTTCATCCATCGTGCAAACCTTTCCACCTCTTGGCCAGGCTCCTTGCTGCTAAAGCCGCTACTACCACTACTTTGGGGAGTTATTACTGCTGTTTGCCATGGCTGCTGCTGCTTCTTCTATAGCTGCTGAAGCCGCTACTACCACTGCTTCAAGGAGCTATTGCTGGTGTTTGTGGTGGCTGCTGCTACTTCTTCTGTAGCTGCAATTGCTGCTACTCCATCTTTTAACTCTTGACGTGGATAGTGCTTCTTAAAGTCTCCTTCTTCCTATTGCTGCTGGCAGTTTCGTTTAAAAGAGAAGGATCTCCACTCTCCTTAAGTCTGGTAGGAATTCTCTCTTCTTGTCAATCTCTCTTGCTTAAGACTCCATGTTCAAGTGTATATCTCTTCTTGTCAATCTCTCTACTCCATGTTCAAATGTATATCTCTTCTTGTCAATCTCTCTTGCTTAAGAATCCATATTCAAGTGTATACTACATTCACACATTTGACTTTGGGTTTGTAAATATCCTTAGATATGTTTTTATCATTCATAGAAGTCATGATATAGTTGCTGATCCTGTCATGTCCAAACATGATTGTGATGGACTTCCCACTAGATGTAGGTTGTAATCTAGTGCTATCCTTTCTTAAGTTTCTAGCTAACCATGTGTAAGGCTTGTACTTCTCCTGTTTTACTTCTTTTCTTTCCTATAAAGTAATGTTTAGAAGTGTAGACCAGATCCACTTGATGTTGTTAATCATATTAGGAATGATAGAGAAACTTAGGGTCTATTTGGTTATACGTAAAATATTTTAACATGGAAAAAGTTTTCCATGAAAACACTTTACACGAAAATAAAAACCGTAATTACCGTTTGATTGTCAATAAAACATTTTTGTTTGGGGTAGCGAAGGCGGGGGTCTCAAATCTCTCGTGGTGGTGTGGGGCTTGGAGAGAAGTGAGAGCTTGCTGTAGTATCATCGGTCACGGGTGCAGTGGCGTCCCCGGACGGCGTGGGACCATCGGAGGGCGGAGCCGGAGGGCTAGCGACTGCCGGTGCAGGAGCGGCAGCGGACTTCTTCTTCTTCGAAGACTTCTTGCTCGAGGCCGGGGCAGGCACATCGACGGGGGCCGAGGGGGCGGGTGCGGTGGGGTGGGAGGTGTCGCTTCGACCCAGTACAGGCACCAGAAGGGACAATACAGGGGTAGGAGTCATGGGGTGTTCACTGGAGCTGAGGCGGCGGGGACGACGTCGGGAGAGGGCAACGGGGGCCGGAGTGGGGGCCGCATTTGCGGGGGCAGGGACGGGGGCCTTGCTGGGCGCCGCGACTACTCAGCCCCTATATATAAATCATTCTCCCTCCACCTTACCAACAACGAGCACTGGAGACTTTCCTACCACACTCGCGTTTTGCTTCCCCACAGGCAGAAGGTAGAGAGAGGGCAGAGGCCTCTTCTTCCTTCCCCTTCCTCCCTTCGCCCACCGGGAAATCCCAACAGCACCAAGAAGAAGCCGGCGACCGCACCACCACCTAGCTAGCAGCTCGACGGATCGAGCTGTCCAAGCGCCTTCCCTTGCCGGTGAGAAAAATGGTCGTTTGATCACCTTCTTCTTCTTACTCCAGCTGTAGGGGGTGGATCTCTTGGTATATAGATCTTGAGCAGGTGGGTCATGGCGCTAGGTGAAGACAAAGATCAGGGCTGCCATAGTAACCGGCCGCCCATTGCCCACCCGACATTAATTCTATCCAGTATGGACTGCGAGCAGGAGGATGCATGCTAACACCCAGCTTGTGATCTCCTTCTATGTAGTATGGCTCTCTGGTGCCGCAATTCGCAGCAAAGCCAACACCTTGCGCACGAAACAAGTACGGATTCCGATTTGAAGTTCTAGAGACAGACTAAAATGGGCACCAGAAGCGAGAATGGAGACCACCACCCCGACGCCACCTCCGACACCAGAGCCTGGGCGGCCCCAGGGGTGGAGGCGGGCGGCGAAGAGACGGGGGCAGGGGTCTGCATGGTGGGTGCGATGGCGGTGGCAGGGGTGGCGGGCTTGGAGGATGGCGCTGCAACAGGCGAAGTAGAGGTACCTACTGCCGCCGTCTGAGAGGCGCAAGAGAGACCGATGGCAAAACTCGCTGGGGTGCCGTCCAATTTTTCGGACGGAAAATGGCCTCCGGGATTTCTTCTCGGATGCCACAATCCGACACTTTTGAAGAAAATATTTTCATGGATACAGTTTTCAATCAACCAAATAACCAATTACATGAAGTTTTCTGGGAAAACATTTTCATGTGAGGGATTTTACGGGGAAACAAATAGACCCTTAGTAGAGTATTCCGTGGTAGTTTTGCATGTTTTCTTGAAGTTTACACTGCACCTGTCGACAGCCAGAACCCATCTGTCGACAATGTTCATGCTTCCAGAACCCAGAATCGCAGAACCACCAGTAGCTGTCGACAGATAGCCCTCATCTGTCGACAGATGGCCTACACCTGTCGACAGTCGACCTTGGCTTGTCGACAGGTAGTGTTCAGGTGCAAGACTCTGGTTCTGGGAGGACAGTAGCTGTCGACAGCCACTCCCTGGCTGTCGACATACACCTGTCTGAAGTGTTCAACTTGATCTGTTTCATGTCTAACCAAAGGTGAGACACTTAACTATCAACCCAACTAGTTGTTTCCCTTATTTTCTTCGATTCCAACTATTGTATCTCTGAGTGAGATCATTCAAATGTCATCCATATTCAACTATGGATTGTCTTTGAACACCTCAAGTATATTTGATTTCTACATGCCTAGAACCTTCTGTAAATTTTGGTATTAAATCCTGAACCTTTGTTCTATAAGAAATCTTGAGTACTTGTGTACCCCCACTTAAATCTTTTACAAGAATGAACTATGATGACAATTTGTGGGTCTTTGGACTCATTTGAGATATATGCCTGTGCAAATGGGGCTGGTCCAGTCCCGGGAGGAGCATCCAAATTCGTTTAGTGGCCGTACGGAATGATAAAGGATCTGTGGATGTTTGACATTGCATCAATACTAGCTTGATTAGTCATCATATTATTTTATCATGAGTTGGATATGAATTTGCACCAGAACGTGGTTGTTATTCTAAATTCTAGATTATGTAATCTTAATTCAGTATTCCTGATTCACAATTGTTATCTATTTGACTCGGTCCTTCAGTTATCTTTGTTATGCAACATCACTAGCAGTTAAATTTCATATCCTGTTCTTGGTTATCTTAATCTTTTTTGACTAAAAGATTGAATCTTATTGGGCTAGTTAGCTCATTAAATCCTACCTTTTGCAAGTGATCAAGATGAGATTAATGCTTAAAAGGGGGTGTGTTGAGCGGGACAACCAGTCCTCCGAAGTTTAAAAACTAGATATTTCTTTAGTGTCGTAGAAGTAGAATGTAATTAAGTTTCTTTTCTTACTCCTCTTATGGTCAGTAATGAGGAGAGTTATGTAAATTAAGCTTCCGCTATGACAATGTTAGATGTATGATAATATAAGTTCTATTTCATAAGTTTGTTTTCTATCATTTTCAATAAATGGACGTTTATTAGGACGTGACGGTTATTAACTAGTTTTTTGTTCTTTTTCTCTTGTCTTTTTACATAGAAACCCCTAACCTTTAGTTATTTTGTGGAACAGGTTGACCAACAATATTATTAAGCCCTATTTAGCCTAATTA
The DNA here is from genome assembly GCA_014218235.1 of Colocasia esculenta. Taxonomy (NCBI): domain Eukaryota; kingdom Viridiplantae; phylum Streptophyta; class Magnoliopsida; order Alismatales; family Araceae; genus Colocasia; species Colocasia esculenta. Next base: position 138,989,189 of record CM024754.1, read on the forward strand.
AGTACTGTTTAAGTGTGATTAAGTCAGATTAAGTATTGTTTAACCTTGTTAAACCCTAATTATGTCAGATTAAGTCTGATTAAGTATTATTTAAGCCTATTTGTCTTTAATTAAGTCAGATTAAATTTGATTAAGCCTTATTTATGTATGATTAAGCTAGATTAAGTTTTATTAAAGTATAATTAAGATTGATTAAGTGTTATTAAGCCCTATTTAAGTCTAATTAAGCTTGATTAAGTTTTATTAAGCTTGAATCAATCCTAATTAAGTTTTAATAAGCCCTAATTAACACTAATTATGCCTTATTAAGCCATAATTAAACTTGATTAAGTTGAATTAAGTTTTATTAAGCATGATTTTCATACTTCCAACAATAAAATTTGTTTATCCCATTTTAAAGTAGTTAAAGAACTTGAATCTTATTCTAATGTTCCTAATGACATAATAATCTCTCTTTTAGTATACAATTGTTCGCTATCATTATCTTCTGTTCTAGCTTGATATAAAATGGAAACTTAAGCTTGCTAATATGATTATTATCATGTTAATGACCATGCCATACTTCCCTTATAGTCACCTTATTTAGACTTTCCTTGTTTATTAATTGCCTTATTTAAACTTTGCTTTCTGTATCACTTGCCTTGTTTATGCTTACCTCATGTAATACTTACTTATTTAGACGTTCCTAGTTTCGACTTGCCATGTATTGTGGTTTCCCCATTTATCTTGATTTACTTGCTATATACATACCAAATGCTTGTTAGGCAGGTTCTATTTCTCGTGCACTATACACTTGCACAATTTAGGCAGCCTCTCTTGACAAATTGGAACCTCTCGGCTGGACATTCCGTTCTGGCAGAGTAGGAATGTTTTTGTTAAGACCTCTGTAAGTCTCCGTACTTTGTGGATTCCCTCATGGAGACCGAGATGGTTGTATCATTGAAGTTCCCTGGAGATAGTGTGCACTTTTCCTTCTCATCTTACTCTCTCGACATTAGTCCAAATTAAATGACAAAGACATTAATGGATTGTTAAACATAAATTACACCTGATTACTCTCCTGACGATCGTCATCCAAAATCCTTTTCCTTGACATGATAGTCTTGAACATTCTTGACTAGTCCATCCTTAATGACATACATTCTTATGATACAATCTCAAAGTGCATTCTAATGATATGAATAAGATTGGAGTCATGGAGTTAAAATACGTTCTTTTTACCCATGAGTCGACGGGCTCATTGGGACATATGCCAGTATTGCACAATACAAACTTGTTTGTGGTTCATATCAGGTCCTAGATATTCTGGCAAACTTGTATTGCCTATGGGTGTGATTGTCGGATTTTCTCCCGGCAAAGTCGTGTTTACCCCAAGGTGTTGATTGCTCATTTCCCAAAGATGTTTGTTACCCAATTAAGAGGCTGATCTCCTAACAAAGTTGTGTTGCCTAGCTTGGTACGGAATCATGATTGGTGCTTGGCCTGGCACGTACTTGTTACAAGTGATATACTTGCTTGACTTGACTTCTTACTAGCTACTGCGTGCTGGTCCTTAACCTGAGTGGTAGAGGGACGTACTTGCTTGAGGCACTAGTAGACACTCTGTGATATGAAAAGTACATTCTTGTGGAGTGCCTAGAACATGTTACTCAAAATGCTTGCTAGTGAATTGTCCCGTGTGCTTGCACTTCCCATTGCTATCTTGATCTCTTGAAAGATACTCTAATGACTTTCTTGCTTGAACAAACTTTTTTATAATCCTGACTATTTCTGTGATGGACCACGCGTTCAAACCCATTAACCAATAACGAGCTTGATCCGACTCCGCCTCCCGCGAACAAGTGAAGCCTCGCCAGGGATATCATTACACATGTCCGTGGAAATATAATAGAACACATTGTATATATATAAGATCGAACATCTCACACATATTTACAGGAGGATTTCATAGCAAAATTTCAACAAAAGTCAAACACAAGTACAGTAGCCTGGGGCATGCCCCACGGCATAACAAAAAGAAAATTACACTACTGGAGGCGTGGACCCAACACCGCTGTGATATGGCTCCGAACTAGAAGACAAATGTGAAACCTCCTGCTCTCCCTCACCAGTAAATAATAAGGGGTGAGCCTGTGATGGTCCACATGGCTCAGGCCCGTTAACCCAATAATGTGCCCGACACGACACCGCCTCCCGTGATCGGGCCGAAACCTCGCAAGGGATATCAACTACATGTGTCCGTGAGAATACAAAAGAACGTGTCGAACACATAAAAGCTTTCATTTCTCACATATATCCATATGAAATGTACATATTCAGTTCCATACAAAGCCTATAATAAAGTACAATGGCCCGGGACAAACCCCCAAGGCTCCAAAAGTAAGAACAATTACTCTGTTGGTGGCGAGGGCCCGACTCCACTACGACGCTGACCCGAACTAGAGGAAGGATGTGAGTCCTCCTGCTCTCCTTCACCTGGAAGAAGAAGAGGTGAGCCTCGCAAGTCATTGGCTCAGTTGGGTAACTCCCCCAAAGCCGTAAAACACAGTTTATAGCAAAGCTGTAAAGTATTTAAAGAATGTAAACACCTATACATGATGCTACAGCTGAAAGTAAATAAACAACAAACCACACACGAGTGCACAAGCCACAGAAGGGTATGCCGTAGACGAGTCATGTGCACTGGTTCACGACACTAGCCAGACCCAGACAAAGGACACAGTACACCTTCAGCCTACAGCAAAGGAGAAAGGCCCAGCTGCCGCTGCACCTAACACGGTCACAGGCAGAGACTGGGACTGTGTTGAGAAAACATAACACCACACCTGCGGAATCAGAGTGTATTCGCTTGCAGGCCCAAGCTGATACCTTTAGGGCTTTTCTCCGATCTTGGAACCCTAAAGTGAGGCGCTAAAATCGACTAGCTGGGGACCGTATCATCTACGGTGTTCATCCCCCAACAAGAGGTGCTCCAAACGGCCACGCACACCCCCAAACCTGAGCATGTCTTTGCCATTCTTTCCCTAAGCCGGACGTTACAACTCCACACAGAGTGAGGGTTGGCCAAGAAGACGCCTAGTGTTGCCCAGCTAGCTAGCCAGAGGGGGGGTGAATGGGTTATTAAAACTTCGATCTCTGATTAAAACCTGTTTACTGAAAGGATTGCACAACTTAATAACAAGGTTAGAGTTAGAGCAAACAAGACAACAATCACACAAAACACATCCACAAGACACAAGGATTTTATCCTGGTTCGGAACTCCTCTCCACAGGAGACCTACGTCCAGTCCCTGAGCAATACCTCAGGATTTTACTATCAAGGGTACAATCCCCCTTAAGGATCCTTACACCCAGCCTCAACTGGTCTTCCTTCAGCCTGAAGGGAACAACAACCACCCTGGATACCACCAGGTCTTCCTTCGTCCAGAAGGGAACAACACCACCCTGGATACCACCAGGTCTTCCTTCGTCCAGAAGGGAACACAAACTAATCAGAAAAGGGTGTGAAAACAGGCTTCAGATTCTAGCTTGACCAGCTACAACCTGAAGCTCTAAGCCCCCGAGAGAGAAAGAGATTTAACAAGGTTTTTCTCTCCAAGGACCACACAGGCTCTTACAAATGAGAAGATTCCTTTTGAGCACAGAGAGCTAAGAGCTTAGAACAAGGTTTGGAGTGGAGGCTTCGCTCTTCTTCAAAGTTCTAAAGATTCTAAGAGATGGATTTCTTTCTTCTTCTAAAATCAAGCGCTGTTGACACCCCCACTCTTTTCCGTCTTGAGTCTTCTATTTAAACTGCTGATTCAAATTCGAACGTTGAAGTGTCCGTTGTCTCTTATCCTTGTGTACGTTAGACTGGTCACTGAGGAAGCTTCTGATCGTCAGTCTTTTATCCTGGTGTACACGCCAAAGAGATGTCATAGAACTTTTATCTTGTGTCCAACGTTGTCCAGATGAGTCTTGTCAGATATCTGTAAGCATATCATCAATAAATAGAAGACAGCTAGGACTGCTGTCTATTGTTAGTTGAGATGGAACAGATATTGCAGTATATAGCAAAGCTCCTTCTGTCCAAGAAAAAGTACGTAGACAGAGTAGCATAGAAATGGAAGATATTGTCTGCATGCATGGGAGATACGATCGGAGAGCATTTAATGCATAGCAGTCAACGGACAAGATATGACTTTGACTTTTCAACGCTATTAAAAAGCATTATACTGATGCATCAAGAAATTCGATAAAAAGAATCTTGCTGACTTATGAAATCGTTATGAATTATAGCAAGTGTTATGAACTGCAAGGAAGTCGATGTGATAACTTATGAAGTCGTTACAACAAGCAGGTCGTTGCGAGTTCTGAGAAATCGTTACAAGAAATCGTTATGACTATCGAGTTGTAAGGAAATCGTTACACGAAATCGTTATGACTATGAGTTGTAAGGAAATCGTTACACGAAATCGTTATGACTATTGAGTTGTAAGAAATCGTTACACGAAATCGTTATGACTATTGAGTTGTAAGGAAATCGTTACACGAAATCGTTAGGACTATGAGTTGTAAGGAAATCGTTCACGAAATCGTATGACTATGGTTGTAAAGAAATCGTTACACGAAATCGTTATGCTAAAGAAATCGTTATGATCAGTGAAGAAATCGTTTGAGTTCTAAAGAAATCGTTACGAGGTCTAAAGAAATCGTTACGGCTAGAGAGTCGTTGCGAGTTCTAAAGAAATCGTTACGAGGTCTAAAGAAATCGTTACGGCTAGAGAGTCGTTGCGAGTTCTAAAGAAATCGTTACGAGGTCTAAAGAAATCGTTACGGCTAGAGAGTCGTTGCGAGTTCTGAAGAATCGTTACGAGGTCTAAAGAAATCGTTACGATATCGATTTGTTTTGAGTTTTCGGTCAAAGAGGAAATCGTTCTGCTTATCAAAGAAGTCGATACAAAGACTTGGATAGAATTGATGAGACTTACCAGATTGTCTTGAACTTTCATTTTTCTTTTATTTCCTGTACTTAAGGCTCAAGTAATCCATTAGTGTTATTTTGTTAATCATCAAAATTAATATATAAATAAATGGAAATATTTATTATGGGGACAGTTTGGTCATCAATCTCCCCTTTTGATGATGACAAAATATACTAAACATCATACAAAAATGAAATGTTTTTCAGATTTACGTTAGTTGTCTCCCCCATTTTGTCATTAAGCAAAAAAGATAAGCGGTGAGACAAAGAAGAGAGAAAGATTTATATTAGGATGGAGAAAGATAATACAGAGGAGATAACAAGGAGGCATGCTGTGAGACAACAGCCCATGCCTTGATCTCAAGATCCTCAAAAATTTGCAGAAAAACGCCAAAGGCAACTGAGAAGGAGGGTCCCATGGAAGGGATGTTCCTCTGAATGTAGAGTTGCCTTTGCTGCTCTAAGAATCTCCATACTGAGTTTTGTCCAAAATGAATCTGAAGTAAGTACTCTTGCCAAAACTGGCCCTATGGAGAAATCTGTCCAAGGAAATTGGATAGTGAATTTGTTGATTTAACAGATCCTGCTTTAAGGCATAGAAAGCAGAATATCTAGATGCCCATACAGCATAGAGCTCTGGTATGGGTGCGATGGAATTTAGATCCATAAAGGCTTCTGCAGAAAGAGCAGGCTTCCTCTGACTAACTAGATCTTGATTGATAGCTTCCAATTGCTGATAAGAGCCCGATAGAGAAGCTCCCATTCTGATGAGGTGAGTCGTTCACACTCAGAAATGAGTGGAGCTAAGGTCTGAGAAGACATGCGGCCAGAGTGATATTCTCTGAAGATGAACCGCAAAAAGGAAGGAGATCGGCCTGCTTGGCTGACATCCGGCCCAGCTGCCTTGCAAACATATCTAGAGCATGAGATCCAGCATCTGAATTAAACACTAAAGAGTGCAGCTTCGGCAGAAGAACTGGAAAATCAACCTTGAAGGAGACAAAGTCTACTTAAGAGGAAGGTTGAGAGGGGTTTCTGATTTCAGCACAGTAATCTGCGAATTGAACTGGCAAAACTGAACTTCTGGAATTTTGTTCAAGTAACAGAAGTCACTGTACAGCTGAAAGGCTCTGGCAATGCGAATTTCCTTCAAAATGAAGGATCCCAAGAGTTCTTGTGCTGGAAGATAAACCACTCAGAGAAGGTGAGTGGGTGAGCTCTGAGAGAGAGGGATTCGGCCCTTGCAGTCAGGTATTTTGCATACTGAGCTTATTTCCTTTGATAACGGCCACTGATCTTCAGTCTTGAACTCAGTGCCCTCAAGGATTTTGGATTTGAAAGCTTGAGATATCTGAGTAAAAGGAAGAACAATGTCCAGGTGTTCGGATAGGTTGAGAAAAGGAATACCATAAATGGTAGAAAGAATGCATTTCTGGAGGTATTCTTTGTAGATAGGTCTTCTCTTAGGATCAAGGGTAAGAGAGTACCATAAAGGAGGTATAGAGAACAGAAGGAGTGCTTAGAGATGAAGAGGTTTTCTCTTTTTCAAGCAGGACTTGGAGGGTCAGTCCTGTGAATGTGAGAGGCTGTGGAAAGAATGGTGAGGAGGGGTTCCTTTCAAAAATGTCTGGAACATTGGTGTCAAAGATACCAAGAGGCAGAGGTTTACTGGAGGAAAGATAACAGAATTAGGAGGAGTAGGAGGATAGAAAAAATGTTTAGGATTAAAGGAAGAGGTGGTTGAAGAGGAGATGTTTGAATTTTAATAGGTGAAGGTTAGGAGTTAATGAGGATGGAGCTGAGATGTGAGCTGGAGTAGGTGAGAAGGAGGGTTGAGATGAAGTAGAGGATGAGGAAGGTTGGGTGCGAGGCATGGGATGTTTTATGGTTGGTGGAGCAGGAGGTGCAGTAGGAGGAGATGAAGGTGTGGAGAGGGTTGGAGTGGCAAGAGATGAAGTATCAGGGCCTTGGAGACTGACACAGGCTCTTTCCCTTTGGCCTGACCTCTCTGACTGCTGAAGAGGGTCCTGAAGACCCTGAGGCTGCCACTGGTCCGGGTGACCTTACAACTGATGGCCCTGATGGCCCTGACCCTTGAACTGGCGGCCCTGTTGGCCGAGAGACTTCTGCTGGAGGCCCTGGTGGCCTAGGAACTTCAGCTGGACTGCTCTGAGTAGGTGCAGGAGGGACCACTAGACCTGGAAAGATTAGCCAGCAAATCTTCTTCATATCGGACATTTCTTTATTGAAATACCTCATTGCATTTCTTATTGAGGATACGTCTGAGGAGGTTGAAATGATTTGAAACAATCCTTGTATGCCAGACTGAACTGATGCCAAGATTTCTCCTTGGGCTTTTAACAAGGCCATAACATGCTTCAACTTTACTTTTCTATGGCCTTTCCTTGACCTCCTGTGAACAACTCTTTTCTGCTTACCTTGCTGAGAGACAGGCTCCTCAAGATTTATAGTTGTACTTGGGCCTTCACTAACATCAACCATGGCTGGAGCTGGAATTTCCTGAGTAGGTGCAGCTTTCTCAGAAAAGCTTCATTTTCTGGCTTTTCAATCTCAGCATGCTCCCCTGAATGGGAGCAGGGACTTCAATACTTTCTTGCTCCCCCTGAGCAGGAGCTTCTTCCAAGACAACATCTTGTTGAGTACCTGCTTGTACCTCACATCTGCAACTAATTCAGACTGAACTTCAGTATGGCCTGCTGCCATAACTTCTCATCAGGTCCACCTGCCTTAGAAGAGACTGAGATGGAGGGAATGGAGTCCAATACCTCTCTTAAAATAGAGGCGACTAAGGTGGTGGGCAAGGAATCTGCCACACCAGCTGCACCCTCTTCCAATTGAGCTTCGGATTGGCATCCCACAGCTGACTCAACTGGTTCTTGCTCTGCTGACTGCTGCTGCTTGCTCTACTTCTACTGCTTCTGGAATATCTGCAATAACTGCTTCTCTTCAGCCACAGAGGATTTGACCAAACTCCTTCTTGCACTGAAAAACCACTTTTCTTCAGGTTTCTGGACCTTATAGACTGGCCCATCTTTTCAGCTACCGCACCTGACAGATCTACTCCAAAGTGCTTGAAAATCTTGGTCAGAAGATGGGCATACGGAAGGGAAACATTCAACTTGCTCTTTGTTTCCCATAACTGAGCATGTGCAAACATCATTCGCTCAATCATCACTGCGGCCAGGTTTATCTCTTTGTTCTGGATTGCCCAGAACATTATGTCCGAATCTGCCCTAGTGCATGAGGAAAAGGTAGCACTACGGGGTACTAAGATTTGGCAGACTATAAAGTGAAGCAATCGATTGAACGCGGACATCTGATTAATATCAAGCTTCCCATCCTTCAACTTAAATCCTGGACCGATAATCCCGAGACCTTTGACTTCATCATTCACAGAGTGAATGCCACTAAATCCAGAGGTCTTTACTCCAAACAGATCACGCAAAAGCTCATGGGTTATTCTGATTTGGATGCCCTTGACAGAGGAAACAAGGGACCCATCTGCTTCTGACTTCAGACAAATGTAGAAGGCTTTTACCAAGTCCGGGTAGCTTACCTCACTGAAGGTGACCACATCCATCCACTGCAATCTTCTTAGAGTATCAACTAGCCTGGCCAAGCCATCTTCTCAAGATTCTGAACATCCACTGCCTTATTTCCGCAAATCTTCGTCTTCACAAACGTAAATCTTTCTTGCTCCTTGGGGATAAATACTCAGCACTGTAGCCCCCAACACTTCCGGAGATCAACGGAGCGGCCATGGGTGCAGAGAAGAAAAGATTCTGGAAGGGAGGATGATGGAAGGGACGGAAGTTCTCGAAGGAATTCTTCGCGGGAAGAGAAGAAGGCTTCGAAAGTTGCAGAGAGTCGATCCCAAAATCGTTAGGGCATCAGCTTTGGGTGAACAGATAGAGAATAAAAAGGGTAAAGGTGGAAGACGAATCGATCTCAAAGCGATTTGGGTAAAATAATATTACTTTATTGAAAGGAGGAGCGCCAAAAGGCGGCAAAGGTAGAAAGCGACAAAAAGGTTTGACAAGTCAAACAACTTTCTACACAGAAGCGGTCAAAGCATATAGATAACTGAGTTTTGCTTAACTTTAACGGAGAGAGAACTTTCATTTAATCTGAAAAATTATATGTCAATAAAATCACAGAAATTCTTTCACAAATTGCACATCCCTAGTTCCCTTCTAAGAGATGTAAATCTTTCTTCAGGTAGGGCTTTTGTGAAGATATCTGCCAATTGACCATTTGTCTATAAACGAAATTTCTAAATTACCACTAGCTACATGGTCTCGAATAAAATGATATCTTACCTCAATGTGCTTCGTCCTTGAGTGTTGAACTGGATTTTTGGTGAGGTTGATGGCACTTGTATTATCACACAATAGAGGAATGATTTGATGTGAATGCCGAAATCTTCAAGTTGTTGCTTTATCCAAAGAAGTTGTGTACAGCAACTTCCAGCAGCAACATATTCCGCCTCAGCTGTTGATAGAGCTACTGAATTTTGTTTCTTGGATGTCCATGATATTAAGCATCCTGCAAGAAACTGACAACATCCACTGGTGCTCTTTCTATCTACTTTGCAACCAGCATAATCAGCATCTGAATATCCTATTAGATTTATCTCACAAGATCTAGGATACCAGAGACCTAAATCATGAGTTCTAGCTAAATATCTAAATATTCTTTTTACAGAGATTAAGTGAGACTCTCTAGGGTCTGCCTGATATCTAGCACACATGCATACACTGAACAAAATGTCTGGTCTACTGGCAGTTAAGTAAAGTAATGATCCTATCATACCTCGATAATTCTTTTGATCTACCCTTTTACCTTTTGATCACTGTCCATTCTGGTTGATGTGCTCATTGGAGTTGATAATGGCTTTGCATCTTCAAATCCAAATTTCTTCAACAGCTCTTTGGTGTACTTTGCTTGACAGATATGAGTGCCATCCTTCCCTTGCTTGATTTGCAATCCAAGGAAGTAGCTTAACTCCCCCATCAAGCTCATTTCGAATTCTCCCTGCATAAGCTTTTCAAAGTACTTGCAAAGAGATTCATCAGTAGATCCAAAAATAATATCATCTACATAGATTTGTACAAGAAGTATATGTTTAACCTTAGATTTTATAAATAATGTACTATCTACTTTACCTCTAGTGAAACCATGATTAATAAGAAAGTACTGAGCCTTTCATACCAGGCTCTAGGAGCTTGCTTTAACCATATAAAGCCTTATGTAGTTTAAATACATGATTTGGAAATTCAGTGTCGTCAAAACCTGGAGGTTGTTCAACATAAACTTCCTCCTTGATGAAACCATTTAAAAAGGCTGATTTGACATCCATTTGAAAAAGTTTTAAATCAAGTGCAGATGCATAAGCAAGTAAAATCCTAATGGCCTCAAGTCTAGCTACAGGTGCATAAGTTTCATCGAAATCTATGCCTTCCTCTTGGGAGTAGCCTTGAGCCACCAATCTGGCTTTGTTCCTTAAGATTATTCCAGACTCATCCAGTTTATTTCTGAACACCCACTTGGTGCCAATGACTGAATGATTGGATGGTCTAGGAACAAGTGACCATACTTGGTTTCTCTTGAACTGATTTAGTTCATCTTGCATGGCTAATATCCAAGATTCATCAGATAAAGCTTCATTGACTGTCTTAGGCTCTACTTGAGAACAAATGCTAAATAGTCGCATGGAATTACATTACCTCTAGTTCTTACCCTACAGATGGATCACCAATGATGTTTTCAGGAGGGTGATCTTTCTGATATCTCCATTCCTTTGGAAGATCTTCATGTTGGATTTCTGTTTGCTGCAGTTCTTCCAGAGTTGGATCCTCTTTGTCCTTAATTGAAGTATTCTTTAATTTTTCGGACAAGTCATCTGCATCATCAATGTCACTAATTTCTTCCTTTTCAAGGAAGGGTTAGATTCATCAAAAATAACATGTACTGATTGTTCAATCAATAAGGAACGTTTATTGAAAACTCTATAACCTTTGGGGTTAGAAGAGTACCCCATGAGATGCCTTCATCTGATTGGCATCCAACTTACCAATGTCCCTTTTTCCATTGTTATGGATGAAGCAAGGACATCCAAATATTCTGAAATGGCTAATCTTTGGCTTCTTTTCTTTGTAGAGTTCATAAGACGTCTTTTTCAGAATTGGCCTGATCATCACTCTATTTATGATATAACATGCAGTGTTGATAGCTTCGGCCCAGAAGTATCTTGGCAGATCATATTCTGACAACATGGTTCTTGCCATATCCAAAAGAGTTCTGTTTTTCCTCTCAGCAATTCCATTCTGTTGAGGTGTCCTTGGAGCTGAGAAGTTGTGCTCAATTCCTTGATCATCACAGAACTTCGTAAACTTTTCATTCTGAAACTCACCACCATGATCTGAAATAGAGACAATTGAGAATTTCTGATCTTTCTGAACTTTCTTACTGAAGCTGACAAAATTTTCAAATGTGTCATCTTTGTGCTCTAAAAAGGATACCCAAGTGAATCTTGAATAATCATCAACTATTACAAATCCAAAATTCTTTCCTCCCAAACTGGTAGTTCTCATTGGCCCAAATAAATCCATGTGAAGTAGTTCTAAGGGCTTTGAGGAGGTTACTACAGTCTTTGATTTGAAGGAGCTCTTGGTGTGCTTTCCTCTTGCACAAGGTCTGCAAATGCTATCCAATCTGAAATTTACCTTTGGCAGTCCTTCAACTAGTTTTTTTCTGAGCTTGTTCAACCCATCCAAGCTGCAGTGGCCCAATCTTCTGTGCCACAACTCAGTTGATTGATCTTTACTAGCTGCCAAACATACATCTTGATCCTTGAGTTCTCGAGATATAGAACATACAAATTTCTTTCTCTGTAGGCTTCAAATATGACTGCACCATCCTTAAGATACTGCATTTTGATTCTTGAAACTGAATTTGATGGCCTTTGTCACACAACTGGCTGATGCTGATGAGATTGTGCTTTAACCCTTTGACCAGCATTACATCTTCTATAACTGATTTTCCTTTGATGTTCACAGATCCGCTTCCTATCACAGTCCCTTTTCCATTGTCTCCATAGGTGACTGTACCTTCTTCAGCTTGGAGATCAACAAATATCTTCTTGTTGCCTGACATATGCCTTGAGCACCACTATCCAAATACCATTTGGATGCTCGAGGGTTAACCTGAAATGAGAACATCAAGCTTTAGGTACCCAAATTCTTTTGGGTCCTGATTGGTTAGTATCATCAACTTACCTTTAATATCCATTTTTATGTCTTGTTGGGCATGTAATTTTAATATGTCCTAACTTGTTGCAGTGACTGCAGCAGGATAACTTAGTCACTTTTTCTATATATTTGAAATCAGCTTTGTATGCTTATTTGTTCGGGTACAAATTTTGGTGTTGGATATGTTTTAGGGTATATTATGGTTTCTTCATTGTCTGGGGGTGTATATCCTAATCCATTTTTCTTTTTACCCGATCTCCTAGCACCTTTTAATATTAAAGAGTTTTTACCGTTGGTGAATTTTCTAGTGTGCTTGATAGATTATCATTTTCTTTATTTAGTCTTTCTATTTCTATTTTAAATTCACCTAAGTCTTCTTGTTTTTCTAGAAGATTTATTTCTATTTTTCTCTTTTAAATCTTCACATAATAATTCATTTCTTCTTTATGTTCAGTAATTTGTTTTTCAAGTTCTTCATTTCTGTTCTTAGGTCTGAATTTGTATTTCTAGACAGATTATATTTTCTTACTAGTTTTAAGTAATTTGCATACTTCTTTGTATTTATCGTAGAGTTCATTAAATGCACTTTCCAAATTATCCGAATCTGAGTCATTACAGGAATCGAAAGAGGAATCAGATGTTACCTTATCCTCGGTATTGCCATAAGAGCCAGGTTGGCTTCTTCTTTCACTGCTCGAGCTTGACTCACTGTCTGAGTCGCTGCTGTTGTCCCATGCAGCTGCCATGGCTTTCTTTTGAATCTTCTGAACTTCTTGGAGCTGTCCTTCTTCTTGTGATCATTTTTCTTTGCATTGGACAGTCTGCCTTGATATGTCCAGGTTCTTGCATTCATAGCAAAGTGGCTCATTCTCTCTTCTGATCTTTTCCATCTGGTCTCTTGAGATCTTTGTTTTCTTGAAGTACCTCTACCAGACTGAAACTTCTTTTCTTTGCCAAGATTCTCTGCAATCTTCTTGAGAGCATGGCTTCTTCATCATCACTATCTTTGCTACTCTTCACTGTTATCTAAGGATTCTTCTGATGAGTCCCCATTAGCTTTAAGCGCATTTGACTGCTTCTTTCTACTGGAGGATTCTCCTAGTCTTCCATGTTTATTTCATGGGCCATGAGAGACCCGATGAGTTTTTCTACTGACATTTTCTTAAGATCATTAGCTTCTTCGATAGCTGTGACCTTTGCCGTCCATGAAGATGGCAAGGATCTGAGAATCTTCCTTACCATATCTGCATTCTCATATGACTTTCCTAGACTTGCTAGGCCATTAGTGATGTCAGTAAATCTACTAAACATTTGGGTAATAGACTCACCTGTTTGCATTTGAAATCTTTCATATGAGTGACAAGAATGTCGATTCTTGTTTCCTTTACTTGTCTGTACCTTCATATGTAATCCTTAACTTTTCCCACATTTCCATGGAGGATTTGCATGCTGAAACTCTGTTGAACTCCTTCTTGCTTAGAGCACAACATAGAATGCTCTTAGCTTTACAGTTCAAGGAGATTTTCTTTCTATCATCATGTCCATTGTGCTTTCTCATTTGTGACGACCAGATCACCCTTCCACTATTGACCAGATTTGATAATCGTGGCCTTGTAGAAAGTATTCCATCCTGGTCTTCCAATACGTATAATCTTCACCATCGAACAAGGGAGGCCTGTTGACTGACTGACCTTCGAAGTTACTTTGGGCTGCCATTGATCTTTGCTCTTCAGATCGTTGGATCTTCTTCTTTGTCGAAGAGACGGGCTCTGATACCACTTGTTGCCCAGCTAGCTAGCCCAGAGGGGGGGTGAATGGGTTATTAAAACTTCGATCTCTGATTAAAACCTGTTTACTGAAAGGATTGCACAACTTAATAACAAGGTTAGAGTTAGAGCAAACAAGACAACAATCACACAAAACACATCCACAAGACACAAGGATTTTATCCTGGTTCGGAACTCCTCTCCACAGGAGACCTACGTCCAGTCCCTGAGCAATACCTCAGGATTTTACTATCAAGGGTACAATCCCCCTTAAGGATCCTTACACCCAGCCTCAACTGGTCTTCCTTCAGCCTGAAGGGAACAACAACCACCTGGATACCACCAGGTCTCCTTCGTCCAGAAGGGAACAACAACCACCCTGGATACACCAGGTCTTCCTTCGTCCAGAAGGGAACACAAACTAATCAGAAAAGGGTGTGAAAACAGGCTTCAGATTCTAGCTTGACCAGCTACAACCTGAAGCTCCTAAGCCCCCGAGAGAGAAAGAGATTTAACAAGGTTTTTCTCTCCAAGGACCACACAGGCTCTTACAAATGAGAAGATTCCTTTTGAGCACAGAGAGCTAAGAGCTTAGAACAAGGTTGGAGTGGAGGCTTCGCTCTTCTTCAAAGTTCTAAAGATTCTAAGAGATGGATTTCTTTCTTCTTCTAAAATCAAGCGTGTTGCACACCCCACTCTTTTCCGTCTTGAGTCTTCTATTTAAACTGCTGATTCAAATTCGAACGTTGAAGTGTCCGTTGTCTCTTATCCTTGTGTACGTTAGACTGGTCACTGAGGAAGCTTCTGATCGTCAGTCTTTTATCCTGGTGTACACGCCAAAGAGATGTCATAGAACTTTGTATCTTGTGTCCAACGTTGTCCAGATGAGTCTTGTCAGATATCTGTAAGCATATCATCAATAAATAGAAGACAGCTAGGACTGCTGTCTATTGTTAGTTGAGATGGAACAGATATTGCAGTATATAGCAAAGCTCCTTTCTGTCCTAAAAAAGTACGTAGACAGAGTAGCATAGAAATGGAAGATATTGTCTGCATGCATGGGAGATACGATCGGAGAGCATTTAATGCATAGCAGTCAACGGACAAGATATGACTTTGACTTTTCAACGCTATTAAAAAGCATTATACTGATGCATCAAGAAATTCGATAAAAAGAATCTTGCTGACTTATGAAATCGTTATGAATTATAGCAAGTTGTTATGAACTGTAAGGAAATCGATGTGATAACTTATGAAGTCGTTACAACAAGCAGGTCGTTGCGAGTTCTGAAGAAATCGTTACAAGAAATCGTTATGACTATCGAGTTGTAAGGAATCGTTACACGAAATCGTTATGACTATTGAGTTGTAAGGAAATCGTTACACGAAATCGTTATGACTATGAGTTGTAAGGAAATCGTTACACGAAATCGTTATGACTATTGAGTTGTAAGGAAATCGTTACACGAAATCGTTATGACTATTGAGTTGTAAGGAAATCGTACACGAAATCGTTATGCAAGCAAGGCGTTATGATCAGTGAGAAAATCGTTATGAATCTAAAGAAATCGTTACGAAGTCTAAAGAAATCGTTACGGCTAGAGAGTCGTTGCGAGTTCTAAAGAAATCGTTACGAGGTCTAAAGAAATCGTTACGGCTAGAGAGTCGTTGCGAGTTCTAAAGAAATCGTTACGAGGTCTAAAGAAATCGTTACGGCTAGAGAGTCGTTGCGAGTTCTGAAGAAATCGTTACGAGGTCTAAAGAAATCGTTACGATATCGATTTGTTTTGAGTTTTCCGGTCAAAGAGGAAACGTTCTGCTTATCAAAGAAGTCGATACAAAGACTTGGATAGAATGATGAGACTTACCAGATTGTCTTGAACTTTCATTTTTCTTTTATTTCCTGTACTTAAGGCTCAAGTAATCCATTAGTGTATTTTGTTAATCATCAAAATAATATATAAATAAATGGAAATATTTATTATGGGGACAGTTTGGTCATCAGACTCAACCTTGACGGTACTCTTCGGAACGGGACAGCCTGAGCACCTGGTGCTAGGGTAACCGACTTGAGAGGGCAACTACGGAAGGCATGACTCCCAATTTCTATGCACGTAAAACCCACATAAATACCTCATTAACGCTTATCACAACAATTATTATGGACCACACAGACATCATTGCCTTCGGAAAACACCGCCCATGCAATGTGGACAAAAACAAACAAATGGCCAAGAACTCCCAGAGCCGAGTGGCCACTTATAAAATGCATCCACACATGTGGACATTTCTATAACACATAAATGCGATTTAGCAAACTGACGCCATTATGTGATCGCATCCACCAGACGACGCATTACCATGAACGCGGGACGATTGGTTGGACGCCATTCAACCATCCCTTCCACA
This sequence comes from Colocasia esculenta, assembly GCA_014218235.1. NCBI lineage: Eukaryota > Viridiplantae > Streptophyta > Magnoliopsida > Alismatales > Araceae > Colocasia > Colocasia esculenta. The sequence continues at coordinate 139,005,598 of CM024754.1, forward strand.
AACTAAAGTATTCCGAAAAATGCCCCACACTGTCCACATGCATGTAAAATAGTAATTAATGCCATAAAGGTTCCTAAGCATGGATTCTACCTTCATGCACCTAAATCTTATGCTAGAAAACCTTGAACTGGTACAATCTTGCCCCGATTAAAAATCCTCACGAAGAAACAAGGTAGAGTTCCCCTACGATGTAGACGTGACTCCGACGATAGCCTCGCATCCTCCGTGCTCAGAAGCTCGTCCTCGTGCTGGAAGTATGCCAAACAGGCTCCAAATGGCAAGAATCACCCCCAAATCGCCTAGGAAACCTCAGAGCGTTCCCCCTGTAGCTGAGCAGTGCGAAAGCTCTGCTCGGCCAGGGGGTAAAGCCTTTTACAACATAATCGAAATCATGGCGACAATGCCAGCCGCGTTTAGAAACGCAGCCGACCTCTTCGCTGCATTTAGAAGATGCTGGCCCTGCATGCGCCACGCGGCGCGCATGTAGTGTTGCTTACATGAAAGCGGTGCGAAAACGTGTCGGCAAGATGGGACGCTACAAAACTTTGAAATGCGGTGACTCGTGAGGCCGCGTTAACCTATGAGAATCGCGTCCTCCTGTCTGAACGTTATCATGAGCCTCCCAGACCTATTTGGCAGGAATTGCCCAACCCTCACAGTACTGCTGAGTCTAAAACTTGTAAAAAACATACCCAAACATCCAAAAGCACACATTGGACCCTACACTGCCCCCCAAACCCGGAAACCATGATCGGACATACCGGTTATTACAGAGCCTCACTGGCTTAGTAGGTAAACTCCCTCAAAAGCTGAAAAACCACTAAACATGTGAGAAGTAGGAGTAAGCACAACTATATTCTACTAACAACATAGCCTAAGCATGGAGCTATAACCACAATAAATAAATAAAATTATGTTCATGACATGATTACAATTTGCATAATAAATAAACGGCAAACCACGCTCAAGACTACGAGCTAAAGAACGGTAACGCCAAACACGAGTCATGAAGACTGGTTTGCGAAACCAGCAATAGACCTGGACAAGCAACACAAGTCTACCTCTCAGCCTCGCAGCCAAGGACGAAAGGTCTAGCTGCCACTCCACCTCAACAGAACCAAGAAGCGGTGGAGACCACACAACACCACAACTGCAATCTACACTACTACAGCTCCATGCCTGGCACCTTAAGAACTGTGGCCCGAGCTCCCTAAAGTGAGGCACTAAAAATATGACTAGCTAGGGACCAGTACGTCTATCGATGTCCGTCCCCTAACCAAGAGTGCGCTATAAGTGACACACAAGTCGCTGCCCCATTCTCGTCTTTCCCTCAGCGGATGTACAACTCAAGCTAAGGAGTGAGGGTGTCTAGGAAGATGACACAGACCTCGGAGGTACACAAGTACCAAGACAAAGCCCGAGCACTACGTGCCTGACTCACAAAGAACCTGCGGTACTCGACTCGAGAGGTAACCACGGGCGGCGTCGTATATCCGACTTCCCACATGCGCAAAACCATGCAAACATGATGTTTCCATATACCACGTGTGCCAATGCACCGTTACTACCCATTACACACAAACCACCAGCCATACATACTTATATATGTAAGCAATTCATAGCACCAAACAAGCCAGGGTTCGGGTAGCAGCCTTCTAAATCACAACGGACAAGAGGTCGCTATTTGATGGCTGAATCGCGACGGGTGTAACCATCACAATACAGACTGAAACGCAATGTCTGGATCCGTTGCATTTCATTTGAAAAACCCTACCCCAAAACCCTCTTCCGGAAATTGAACAAACCACCATGTACAGCCATTCCACATGCTATCTTACATTGAAATAACAACCTGCACAAGCTTACTACTCCCCTAAACTTATTCCATGCATTAACATTGTAAATATTCTTTGTTTAAATAAATAGGTGAAGAATTCCCCTACCACACAATGATCACGAAGAACGCGTAAAACGGCGCTACCCTGGCGTTTCTCGTGCTCTGCACAACCTCCTCATGCCAGAAACATGCCAAACCGCACGCCGAGATCTGCAAATCGCCAAGAAAACCCCCACATGATCCTTCCCCATGGCTGACTAGTGTTTCCTGCACTGATCTGCCTGGGGTCGGCCAGCCTCAACACACAATCAAAATCACGATGAGTCGAGCCGTTGCATTTAAATCGCGACGGGTATGTCCGTCATAATTAAAAGCGACGTCCTTGCATGCGACATGTGGCACGCATGCAGATGTGCACCCCAGAAAGCGGTATCCAAATTGTGACGACCAGGGCGGTCATGATTATTAAAATCATGATGCCTATGTTGGTCGCGTTTATGAAAGTCGCTACAGAGGTTGGTTTGGCCTGAATTTCCAAGCCTCCAACCCACACAACCTATTCAAACACTTCAAACACACAATTTTGGGACACACACTGGCCACCAAACACACTAAACTATGATCCAAAACGTCACGATGTTACATTACTATCATCTAAAAAGAAATTTCAGCCTCGAAATCTATAAAAGAATTTAAACACATAACGCATTAACCATTACACAAAGTACTATCATCTAAAAAGACTCAAAAGTTTACTCAAATAGGTAAGGATACGCTTTGTACATCTCCTCTGCTAATTCCCATGTATCTTCTCCTCCCTGCCTGTTCTCCCATCTGATCTTCACTAATTTGATTTCCTTATTTCTCTGCTTTTGTGTTCTTCAGCCTGTAATTTGTACCGGGTACTCTAACATAGACATGTCTGGCTTTAGATCATCTTGTTGATAACTGTCTATCTGTGATGGATCCCAAATATACTTTCTTAACATAGAAACATGGAAAACATCATGAGCATTCGTAATGTCTGCTGGAAGATCTATTTTGTATGTTGTTTCTCCAATTCTTTCTGAAATTTTGAAGGGGCCCACATACCTTGGACTTAACCTACCTTTCTTACTGAATCTCAATACACCTTTGGTAGGAGAAACTCTTATTAGGCCCAGTTTGGGAGGGGGGGTACCCCTGGTTAAACTAGGGGTACCCCTGGGTAAAGTCTTTTTTTCACTTTGACACGGTGGGTAGAAGTAACCGGGGTACCCACCCTATTTCGTGGGTAACCCTGCCCTTGCTCGGGAGGTGAGGTAGGAAATCTACCCCTGGGCAAGTATCTTTTTTGATGCAATTACCCTCCCTCCCCCTCCCATTCTTCTCCATCGCCAACCTGTCATCTTCCTCGTGCAACCCCACAACCACCCGTGAGAGGCTTCCTCCTCCCTCACAAGGCGCCGCACTGAAACCTGCAGCCGGATATCCCGTGAATCGACAAGATGACACTGCTGGAGCAGAGATCCATACTGGAAATCCGGCGAGCCATATTATCTACAAAGGCTATTTGAGGGGTTGTGAAGCAGATGAACGCAATGACAGACGACGGAGGACGGAGGACGGAGCACGGAGCAAGGACGACCCTTCTGGAAGGAACGCAACAGCGACGTCCTCTAGTTCTTCGAACCGGATCTACCTCAGGTAACCCTTTCCCAAACTGGGATTCGTCGGAAGGTTTTTCTATGATCTTGTCCCAAGCGGCGTGGCTAAGTTCCTTGTTGGGGCCGGCGACACCCGCTCCGCTGCTGTAGTGAGGGACAGCGCCATGGTTCTGCTTGTCGAAATCGTCGAACTGCCTGGCCCTTTACATCATCTGCTTCTCGTTTTCCTCATCTTGCTCTTGCTTCTGCTGCGCGACGTGATGTTGGGCATTTCCTATAGCAAAAATTTCCAGATCAGGCAACCAGGGATGGGTAAAGTGGCGGAGGAGGACTGGGGTGGGGGTGCCAATGTTGTTTCTTTTTTTTTTGCTGAAATGGGGGAAAATGTAGGGAAGGGGAACGGGGAGGTGGGAGGGCATTGGACATGAGAGGGCTTTTCTTTTGCTGAAAGGGGGGCAAATATACTGAAGGGGAACGAGGAGGTGGGAGGGCATTGGACGTGGGAATTTCTGTACAAAATAAAAGAATTTTTTGTAGGGAAGGGGAACGCAAGAAATAGGAAGCCCTTTTTGTAGTCTGGGTTTATATGGTGGTGGAGGTGGGAGGGCAGTGGAGTCTGCTGCAGATTGTTCGAGGGCAGCATAGCTAGAGATGGGGTTTTCAATTTTTGGGGGGTTCACATTATTCTGTCAATTAAGGTGTTGGGTAATACCAAGGTACAGCTAAAAGGATTTGAGAAAGATGGAAGCTATTTTTAAACATTTGTATCACCTTTCAACTAAAGCACTGATCATACATAAGATCTAGCGTTCCCTTTTTGTAAGGTTCAAAGATGCAAGCTATCAGATCTCGAAGGTTGTCATATTAATTATATTATGATCTGAACATACATTACTTTATAATGTCAACCATGAATCAGATCACATTGGCCATTAATTCGGATGGTAAATATTACCAATTTGAAATAAAAATTTTCAATTTGACAGCCACATTTAAAACCCTGAAATTAACCCAATTTTCAGTAATATGTTGATCAAATTTCAGCATTTGAACATTAATGTTCAACACATGATTTCTGCATTTTTTTTCAACACATAGGTGTGATGTATGTTTTGTTTTCATATTAGTGCTCATGTGTTATATATCTCCCTTCTCTTTTTGCCAGGCCTTTCAAGAAAGCTCGTACCAAGAATATGTCTGACGGAGGTATCTTCCTTTTCACCATTGTTCCCCTGCATCATATTTGAATATCTTCAATAGCCACCATATGGTCAAATATGTTTGCAACAGAAATCTATTTTTCTATTTATGCTCTGTTTTGAGTTTTGATATCCAAATAGGCTTCTTGATAGAATAAATGCTCAACTTCTTTAGCCTATCACTATCTCGCATATTTCCCTTGCATTGCGGCAGACTTATGTCTCCCCCAATGCAAGGAAACTTATATTTACAAATGCATGTATGAAACATATATTTTTGTCCATTACCGAAATGTAGAACTTTTGCAATCCATTAGATTTTGTAGATGACGGATGTGCGAAAGGTCGGCGGCCGAATTGGGATACGCTCAGTGTTCGCATCCTATTAGACTTAATGATAGAAGAGATGCATAAGAAAAATTATGCAAGTGGAAATTTCAAAAATCATAGTTGGAGTGTGATTGCTAAAGCATTCAACGCCGCTAGTGGGGGTGACTACACTTGGTCACAAGTGAAGGAGCGATATAGAAATCTCAAAAGAAGTTTAGTCTCTATGAAGAGCTTTTACGGTTGAGTGGTTGGGGCTGGGATCCGACCACCGAAACGCCAATTCCAGGTTACGATGGGGCTTCGGACGAAGCTCTGAGGGTAAGTATTAATGTGGCTTTTGTGTGTAGGAAAATCATGTTATGTACACTTTTATTAAGTAAAGTGTCTAACATTTTTTATAGGTGAACCCCAAACTCTCTGCAATAAAGAGAAAACCATTTCCTCTTTACGATCAAATGCAAATTCTTTGCAAGAATAGCATTGCCACAGGCAATACAGCAGAAGGTGTACCTCGAAATACCAATCGAAGGAGGGCAAGGGAGGCTTCACCAAAAAGCCCACACGTGGCCGTTGATGAATTTCGCAATGCTATTCCAATTGCACCCGATGTGGAGGATGATCTCATCCCTGACTTTACATTAGGGGACTCTTAAGAAATGATGAATATGTCTGCACAGCAAGAAACACAAAGCAACAGATTTCAGAGTTCACCAACACTACAAAACAATGCCAGGACATCTAATAGTATGGCCACCTCGCAGAGTAGGAGTAAAGGGAAAGGGAAAATTTTAGATAGTCGTAATTCAACTTTGGAGATGATCTGAGTAGTGAGAGGAATGCAATGCTGGAAAAGGTATTCGCGAAAGAACTAGGCCAAGGATCAAATAATGTTCAGTCTAGTGGCGAAGAAATACCTTCCATACAGCAGGTTTATAGGGACCTCAGAGATATTCCAAATCTTCCCTACCGTGTGTATTTGAAGAGCATGAACCTATTCACAGATCCTAACATGAGGATGGTTTTTTCTGCTATGCATGATGATGACAAAGTGGACTGGCTGAAAATGATGACTTCAGATGCTTGATGATCTACCTGAAATGTGACAACCTTCTATTGTATTTCTTATGTTTTAGGATTAGTTTTATTACCTTTGTGTATTTAGTGTCTTTCGTATTTTTGTTATGCATTTACTTTGAACTGCTGCTTCCAATTGCTTCCAATTTTGTATTTTTGTTACCTATGTACTTTTAAACTTAGACTACTTATGTTAAACTGATCTACCTTGTCATGTGAAATGTATGCTACCGGATACTAAATTATATCATGGGTAAGTATTATTATTATGTTGTCTGGGTTGGGCGTAGGCCTGGGATATATTTTTCGTGGGCTGAATGTCTAGCAGAGGTGCATGGTTTTCCGGGTGCTCGATTCAAGGGCTTCTATTCTTTGGAACAAGTTGAAGCTGCTTTCTGGAACTAAGTTCGTCAGGAAGCTCACATGTCATCAACATCATCCAACCTTAATAGTCATCATGATGGTGCTCACCATGGAAAAGGAAGACAACAAGCCCCTATGATGACTTACATTTTCATTGGGTTGTTGTTGGTTGTCATTCTCTTGTTAGCTTTGATGGTTGTTGGTCTTTTTCTGAATCTTTTACTTTCCCACTAAATGCATGGTTATGTTATCTTCTTAGTTTGTCATGAATGATCACTAGTACGTCATGGTTATGTTATCTTCTTCGTTTTATCTGTTGTGAGGTATCAACATAATCATCAATTGTAATATGTCATGTGCAAGTTAAAAGATAATTTCTTTGCCAATCAGCAATGTCGAAACATTTTTGGATATCTGCAGCTCGAAGGTTGTTACTTTCTATTTTGCTGGAGGAGGAAGAAATGTTCGATGTTATAGTTGAGTATGTTTGTGAGGAAATGGATACACAACCGCGAATTCCACGTAGAATGATGAATGCATCCGAACATACGGGGGAGATGTCGATTAATAGCATTTTGACAGGGCATGAGAAATGTTGTTATAATGTTTTGTGAGTACATCCACAGGTATTCACTACTTTAAGGGACTTGCTAGTCAACAAATCCCTAATTGGGGACTCACGTGATGTAAGTGCCAACCAACAATTGGCCATGTTTTTATATGCTGTTGGCCATGGGGTCCCAATTGGTGTGTTGGTGGAGCACTTTCAACACAGCTCACAGACAATCAGCCACTATGTAAACAAGCTTGCATTTGCATTGGCCTCCTTGAAGGATGAGTACATTTTACAACCAACGTTCACCAATGAAATACATCCTCACATTGTTGGGAATGAGCTATTTTACCCATTCTTCAAGGTAAATTTTCTTCACATACTATTGATCAAATTATTGTATCACTTGTGCTCTTTAAATGAACATAGTTTTCTTACTTGTTGGTTGTCAAGTGCAGGACGCCATAGGAGCTCTAGATGGAACTCATATCCCTGCAAATTTGCCGATTGGGGATCATCCTCGATTTCACAACCGCAAGCAACAAATAACACAGAATGTGATGGCAGTTGTGTCCTTCGATGGTCTATTTGTATATGCTTGTGTTGGTTGGGAAGGGTCTGCTCCGGACATGAAGGTTTTGAGATGGGCAGTTTCAAGAGAAGAGCTAGTTGTGCCGACAGGTATGTATTACCTTGTGGATGCAGGATATGCTAACACCGACGCCTTCATTGCACCATATCATGGTGTACGATATCATATTTCATCTTTTCACTGTCGTGGAAATGCACCATATGAGAACAAAAAGGACAAGTTCAATCATAGACATACTCAACTTCGAAATTGTATGGAGCTAGCATTTGGAGTTCTCAAGATGAGGTTCCAAATGCTTCATAAGGGGAACATGTATCCATTCTCTACCCAAAAGAAGATTGTCTTTGCTTGTCTTGTGATACACAACTTTGTTCGGCGGGAATATGGATATGATGATTTCTTCAATCAAGCCTTGGATGAACAAAGTTGTGCGGATGATGCTGGGGATGATGAGGTTCCGATTGCAATGAACCTCGATGCAACGGCGGTAGCAGCTGGGCGTCCCGTTAGAGAAGCAATTGCTGACTAATTGTGGGCTATGGGCAATGTTTAAGATGTTGTATTTGAGTATTGCCTTACTTCTAATTCCACTATGTTGTATTACTTTAAACTCAGACAAATTTAAATGTTAGTTGCTATGTTGTATTAGTTGAACGGATTATTTGTGGTGAACATGATGTTTAAGATGGATGAAATTACAGTATGGATGAAATTACATGTACCTTTGCTTTCAATGCCAATGACATTTTCAATGCATTTACTTCTAATTTGACTATGATGGGAGAACTCTCTTCTGCCTTGGAGAACATACTCACGGACAGCAACAATGGCCCCATCCTCTTATATCCAGTCAACAGATCCAAGTGAGTGGTTGCATTCCCTCATTGGTTTTGTTCAGACTTCATGTGAACTAATTTGATTGACCTACCACATCCCATCAGCAGTAAGATGGGAGATCCTGAATGCTTAAACTGTGTCTGTGGTTTTCTCTTCAATCTATCTTGTTGGGAGGAAATGTAATAATCTGTGACAACTTCAGCATAGCTGAAATGGTGAACATTGTTATCATATTATCTAGTATCTCTGTAAAATAAATAGGTGATATATTGTGAGGAACTTGAGAAAGTACATATAAATGAACAGGTGAACCACAAAGTGCAACTATCTGGAAGTCAGCTGAAAACATGGTGATTTTCTGCACGAAGATGACATATATGTACTAACATCATGAACAGCTGGGAGCATCCACCTCTGGCGGGGCTGCAGGCGGGGGGCTGCAGCAACAGGAGTAGGAGGGGGGTAGGAAGGTAATTTGTTAGATATACACTGATAGGTGGGTTGAAGACAAAAAAAAAAGTGGATAGGAGCGGCGGCCGCACCCTCACACACCGGGGATTGTTATCAACTGAGGTAGGTTAAATTTTGGGTTAGCCCACCCATGGTTAATCTACCCATGGGTAGACTAACCTTTTCCCAAACCAGGCAAAAACATAGTCACCAACCTGAAATTGAAGTGGCCTGTGCCGAGTGTCTGCATAACTCTTCTGATGGCTTTAGGCTGTTTGCAATTTCTCTTTGATAAATCTAACTATTTTTGTAGTTTGCTGAATCAACTCATGACCCATGACCTGCCTTTCTCTAACTTCATGCTAGTTCAATGGTGTTCTACATGGCCTGCCATATAAAGCCTCGTATGGTGCCATCCCAATACTTGTATGATAACTATTATTATATGCGAATTCTACCATCCCAAGATGGTGCTCCCAGCTACCTCCCCATACTAAACAACAAGCTCGCAACATATCTTCGATAGTTTGAATGGTTCTTTTATTCTGTCCATCTGTTTAGGAATGATATGCCGAGCTATACCTTAATTCAGTGCCAATTACCCTTTGTAGACTCCTCCAAAAACTAGATGTGAACCTTGGATCTCTATCTGAAACAATTGTCCTTAAAATTCCATGCAATGGTACAATCCTGTCCATATATATTCTAGCCAGTCTATCCACTGTCCAAGACATGCTCACAGCTACTAATCTACATACCTTGGTCAATCTTTCAACAAACACCCATATACCATTGTGCCCTATTGCTGTCCTGGGTAATCCTGCTACAAAGTCCATAGCAATGTCATCCCACTTCCACTGTGGAATAGGTAATGGCTGTAGTAATCCTCCTGGTTTCTGATGTTCCGCCTTCACCTATAGGCAAATTAGGCATCTTGCAATAAATTCTGCTATCTCCCTCTTCATATGTGGCCACCAAAAGTGCCTCTTCAAGTCTTGGTACATTTTAGTACTGCCCGGATGAATGGTGTACCTAGATTTGTGTGCCCCCTCTAATACTCTTTGCTTTACCTCCATTTCCGCTGGAACATACAACCTGTCTCTCAGCTTGACCACACAATTATCATCAATAGTAGCACCCTCCATTTTTACAATTTCTACTAGATTTCCATCTACCCTCTGAGCTTCCACTATCTGCCAATACAATGATGATTCAACAGCACTACTGGCTAACATTGCTCGTTGTTGGCTACTTGGAATAAATAAAGAATTTTCTGATATTTCCTCAGATAATTTCCACTCTCTGATCATCATCTAATTTAAATATGCCCTTCTACTTAATGCATCTGCTACTACATTTGCTTTTCCCAGGTAATAAGCCAAACTGAAATCATAATCCTTCAAGTACTCTACCCACCTGCGCTGTCGAAGATTTAAATCTTTTTGGGAGAAAATGTATTTCAAGCTTTTATGATCAATAAAAATTTCAAAATTTTCACCATATAGATAATGCCTCAACATTTTCAAAGCAAAAACCACTGGTGCCAATTCTAAAACATGAGTTGGGTAGTTCTCTTTTGATGGCTTCAACTACCTAGATGCATAAGCTATAACCTTTCCATGTTGCATGAAAACAACTCCAAGACCTCTCTTGGAAGCATCTGTATATAACACAAAATCTAACACCCCGAAATTTTAAATGATCTAAAAATTAAGGAAAATAAGAAATAAATAAAATTGGCAAATATAAATAAAATAAGGACAAGAATAAACTCCTAAAGTGTGAAAATCACTATTTAAAATATAGTGGGTCAAAACAACTTTAAATGGGCCAAGGATCATAACCCATTAGCAATAAACTCCAAAATTCGTGAGCATAAATATGTAGAAATTAGGAAAGGGCAAATTAGGGTTAAAACATGGGGGATTAGCCATGAATGGCAATCCAATTCGGACCTAGCCATGCTAGGAACCTTCCTATTAGTGTTCCTACTACCATTGGGTAAAGAATCCCAAAATATGGAAGCTACCCATGCATAAACTACAACCCCTAATTCCTAAACCCATTAGGACTTGAATAAACTCTAGATGTATAAATAATCATGAAGAGACAATTAGGGAAGGTTTACCATTGTGTTGGGGTCGTGGGAGATCGAGCTAGGGCACCAGAGGAAGAGGAGAGCGGCTGGGGAAAACCGAGCTTCTTCCTCAACCATGCTCTGCATCGACCTGGGCATTTACACCTCTTAGATCCATCTAAAGGTAGGTGATCCTGGGCCGAAACTAAACAAAACCTATACCATCTGAAAGATCATCGTTTCTACTTTTCTTAAAATCTATTTTTCCCAATTTTCATCAAGCATGTTCACCGTATTAAGCGTTTTCCCTAAGTCACGCAAGTCTAAGACTTTTTGTGTTCTTCATGCATTTCACGCAAACATAGGCCGAATTAGGTCAAACCCAAAACATGAATCTTCTTCTAGTAGTTGTCCTCATTGTTTTTTGTGTTAGGATTTTTGTCTATATGTCGTCAGATTTCAAGTTATAGGTCAATCATGAAGGGTGTAACATAGTTCTGCGTTTTCAGATATGATCAAGAATCGCGGCGTATCCAGACGTCACTATTCTGCATGCATGAACGCGATGTGCTGGTACGTCACGATTATGTAGAAGGTGACCATGTAGTACGTCACGATTTGTTGTCTGATCAGTCAACCCTGACACCTCAAACTGTGTGTCACAAGGGTTTCTGGACCCGTCATGAACCCGACGGTATGTGCCGTTGCGATTTGGAAGTTTCTTGCCCATTCGATTCTATACTATTTTCATGCACACAGTTTGAAAACCATGCATGAATGTGACGTAAGAAAGCGTTGTGATTTGGGCCTCGTCACGATAGATCGTTCAGTCACGTTCTGAACACAACAGAAGAGACTGTCGCGATTCTGTGTCTTACTACCAAACTTTATTTATTAGTGTACGGTTCTTTGAAAGGCGACGTCTAAACCCGTCGCATTTTGGAAGTTTCCCACCCATTCGATTCCGTATTGTTTTCATGCACGCAGTTTGAAAACCATGCATGAATGCGACGTAGGAAAGCGTCATGATTCAAGCCTCATCGCGACAGATCGTTCAGTCATGTTCTGAACACGACAGAAGAGACCGTCGCGATTCTCTATCTTATTACTGAACTTTATTTATCTATGTATGGTTCTTTGAAAGGCGATGTCTGAACCCGTCACGATTCAAAGACTGACCCGAGACTGTTCTTTCTTGCTAGTCAGTCAGCATGTTTAGTCTCTTAGTCTGTATGCATATTACTTAGTATGCATTGGCCTAAAAGTGATCAACCCATTTAAAAACTATAATGACATGAATATGATTCTAATGTATATCATGAAGTGAATGATCTTATGTCATTTGATTATCATCTTGTGATCTAGCTTGATATGAAATTGTCATAATAAGAATGTGATATGAATTTGTGGAGAATACACGTTAGAATGGACTTGCATAGTTTAAGCTTTCCTATTATATTATTTGCTTGTCGCACATAGACGTTTTTTTTATTTACATGCTTTCCGAGGTTTCCATATTATGCTCATCCATTGCACACATGATTAGCAAGTTCCGTGTCATGACACTACACGTTTGCACCCCTCTTGGGGAATTGGGAGCTCTCTGCCGGTCATTCCGTATTGACAAACTACCAATCTTTTCCCTAAGACCTCCGTAAGTCTTCGTACTCTATGGATTCCCTCATAGAGACCGAGCTGGTTGTACCATGAAGTACCCTGGAGATAGAGAGTACTTTTACCGTGTACGATATGTCATTAGTCATCCTCTTTTCAAGACATTAAAGAATTATGAAACCTCGGATACGTCGTTATGATGTCCAATTGATCTCTCGAGCTTTTGTCATACCTTGAACTCTATGAATGATCATGTCCCATTACTATGAGCTTGTTATTGAAAATTTGTGGCCATAATATGTATAAGTTTAATCGGCAGAATTTGGGACTTCGGTCCATTTGACTAATGTTTGTGCAATAAGGTCCTTGTCTAGTCATGGGGAGGAGCGCCCCAACGTACTTATTAACCGTGGGAGTATGGACTTGTGGTGGTTGGCATGGCACTGGTTTGTGTGCAGGATTTGTGAATGTGCCTTCGTTTGATATGATAAGTTCAATAAGATACATGTGACCTTGTGAAAATATGATATCTATGTGAATATGGCCAAATCCTAGTCTTGAATTACCTGTTTAATATATATGAAAGACATTATTTGTTTCATTATGATATTTGTTCTATTCAACCATTTGACCTGTTAGAAATGCATGCATGTTTAGTAATCATGTTTCTGTTAAGATCCTGGTTATTTAAAATGCTAATCATGTATATTAGTGCACGGACATTGAGATGTAAATCCTATTGGGCTAGTTTGCTCACCCTATCATCCTATCCATTTCAGGTAGTGTTGAGGATCTCGTGGACACCGATGGGGCAGGGCATGAGTGAAGAGCACCCGTCTTATGAGGAATTGAAAGATTTGGAATAGATGATTGAGTAGCTTATGTAATGGTGAAACATTTTCAGGGAGTTATATTTGAATAATGAACCCTTTAGTTGGTTCAGTTGATGTATGGTTTTAATTAGTTGAATGGATTGAAATAAAGAGTACTTTTGTTGGAAATATTATTGTCTCAAGTATGTTGTTATATTTAGTCGATATTCTGAGTAATTCAACTGTGATACTTATACTCGTATCGTTCACGCACCCCGATCTTTATTCCGCTGCTAAATCTCTGGGCGTGACAGTTGGTATCTGTGCCTTAACTTTTAGGGTCCAAGGGAATAGGGATATAGAATGAAACTAGATCACATGAGTCAAAATTTGTCATACCTAGTGGGAGCTGGGGTAGAGCTATTAGGTATAAGAGTCACATTTGTTATACTTAGATGCTTAACTTATATTATCGTCTTGAAGGTACTTACTACCTCAATGGCTGATGAACGAGCCCAGGCTAGAAACATGCAACAAACCTTACAGAACTTGACTCAGACAATACTGCAAGCCACCCAGGGTAGGGGTAACCGCGGAGCCGGTGATCTCCATCGGAATTTCCGGAGTATGGATCCACCTAGATTCGAAGGAAGTCAAGATTGAGGACATCCATATTGTCAGCGAGTACGCTAATGTCTTTTCCAAAGACTTACCAAGAATCCCTCCAGAGAGAGAGGTCGATTTTACCATTGAGTTGATCCCTGGAGTAGCACCAATATCTAGGGCACCATATAGAATGTCCCGCACAGAACTGAAGGAATTAAAAGAGCAACTGATGGAACTACTAGAGAAAGGATTTATCCGGCCAAGCACATCACCATGGGGTGCACCTGTCCTCTTTGTCAAGAGGAAAGATGGGTCGATGAGGCTATGTATAGATTACATGCAACTGAATCAATTAACAATCAAGAACAAATACTCCCTGCCGAGGATTGATGAATTGGTTGATCAACTGTCTGGAGCTAAATACTTCTCTAAGATAGATCTCAAATCTGGCTGCCATCAATTGAGGATCAAAGAAGAAGATATACACAAAATAGCCTTCCGAAGCAGGTACGAGCATTATGAATTCATTGTTATGCCTTTTAGACTAACAAATGCTCCTACAATTTTCATGTAGTTGATGAATAGTATTTATCGCCCGTATCTTGATAAATTTGTGGTAGTATTCATCGATGATATACTGATCTATTCCAAAATAAAAGAAGAGCATAAGGAACATTTGAGGATTGCATTGCAAATTCTGAGGGAGAATAAATTGTATGCTAAGCTAAGTAAATGTGAATTTTGCCTTGAGGAGACAGAGCTGGTTGTGCCATGAAGTACCCTGGAGATAGAGAGCACTTTTACCGTGTACGATATGTCATTAGTCATCCGCTTGTCAAGACATTAAAGAATTATGAAACCTAAGATACGTCGTTATGTTGTCCAATTGATCTCTCGAGCTTTTGTCATACCTTGAACTCCATGAATGATCATGTCCCATTACTATGAGCTTGTTATTGAAAATCTGTGGCCATAATATGTATATGTTTGATCGGCACAATTTGGGACTTCGCTCCATTTGACTAATGCCTGTGCAATAAGGGCCCTATCTGGTCTTGGGGAGGAGCACCCCAACATACTTAGTAACCACGGGAGTATAGACTTGTGGTGCTTGGCATGGCACTAGTCTTTGTGCAAGATTTGTGAATGTGCCTTCGTTTGATATGATAAGTTCAATAAGATACATGTGACCATGTGAAAATATGATATCTATGTGAATATGGCCAAATCCTTGTTTTACGATTCTAGTCTTGAACTACCTATCTAATACATATGAAAGACATTATTTGTTTCCTTATGATATTCATTCTATTCAACCATTTGACCTGTTAGAAATGCATGCATGTTTAGTCATCATGTTTCTGTTAAGGTCCTGCTTATTTAAAATGCTAATCATGTGTATTAGTGTCCGCACATTGAGATGTAAATCCTACTGGGCTAGTTTATTCACCGTATCATCCTATCCATTTCAGGTAGTGATGAGGATCTCGTGGACACCGATGGGGCAGGGCATGAGTGAAGAGCACCAGTCCTATGAAGAGTTGAAAGATTTGGAATAGATGATTGAGTAGGTTATGTAATGGTGAAACATTTTCATGGAGTTATATTTGAATAATAACCCTTTAGTTGGTTCAGTTGATGTAAGGTTTTAATTAGTTGAATGGAATGAAATAAAGAGTACTTTTGTTGGCAATATTATTGTCTCAAGTATGTTGTTATATTTAGTTGATATTCTGAGTTACTCAACTGTGATTCTTATACTTGTATCGTTCACGCACCCCGATATTTATTCCGCTGCTAAATATCGGGGCATGACACAAAACCTCCACTACGTACTGGTAATGTCAATATAGGTGCTGTTGTAAGTCTCCTCTTTAATTCCATAAAACTTTTTTGACAATCAGCTGACCATACAAATGGTATACCCTTTCAGGTTAATCTTGTCATTGGTGCTGCAATCTTGGAAAAATCTTGTATGAAACGTCTGTAGTATTCTATCAGACCTATGAAACTTCTGATTTCTATAATTGTTCTCGGCGCTTCCCATGTCATGACTACTTCAACCTGTGCTGGATCAACTGCAACACCCTCTGCTGAAATTACATGCCCCAAAAACTGAATCTCCTGCAACTAGAACTCACATTTATTGAACTTAGCATACAATTGATTTTCTCGTAAAGTCTGCAATGTGATTCTCATGTGTGCTGCATGTTCCTCTTCTGATGTTGAGAATACTAGTATATCATCTATAAAAATCACAATGAACTGATCTAGATATGGATGGAAGATTCTATTCATTAAATTCATAAATGTTGCTGGTGCATTAGTCCACTTAAATGGCATTACAACAAACTCATAATGACCATACCTTGTTCTGAAAGTTGATTTATCAATATCTTCCTCTTTAATTCTTAGTTGATGATACCCGGACCTCAAGTCAATCTTGGAGAATACTTTACCTGATTGCAGTTGATCAAATAAATCATAAAGTCTTGGCAATGGATACTTGTTCTTAATAGTGACTTCATTCAATTTTCGATAATCTATACACATTTTAAGACCACCATCCTTCTTCCTCACAACAAAATTGTAGCTCCCCATGGTGAGTGACTCGGCCTGATAAAACCTTTCTCCATTAATTCCTGTAACTACTTTTACAATTCTTTAAGCTCTACCGGTGCCATTCTATATGGTGCTTTGGAAATTGGCATAGAACCTTGCTATAATTCCACTGTAAAGTCAACTTCCCTGTGTAGAGCTAAACCTGACAAATCATCTGGAAACACATATACAAATTCTCTAACTACTGGAACTGCCTCAACTGACTTACCAGACTCAACTAAACTTACTGAAGCTAGGTAGGCCACACAACCTCCATTTAGTAACTTCCTACCCCTAAGTGCAGAAATAATAAACTTGGGGGTATAAGACGACATACCTTAAAATTCAAATACAACTCCATCAGTGTGGCAAAATCTAACCCACTTCTTCCTATAGTCAACCATTGCTCCATAGGCTTTTAACTAGGCCATACCCAAAATTACATCATAATCCTTCAACTGTAAGGCATATAATCTGACAGACAACTGATTTCCTTGTATTATTATAGGAACCTCATCTATGTAGCAAGAAGTGAGCATGAAACCACCTGAAGGAATCTCTACTACTAATTCACATAATCTTTCTTCCAATGGGTGTACCATACTATCCATAAATTCCTCAGAAATAAAAGAGTGCGAAGCACATAGATCTACTAAAACTCTAGCTAAAAGTTCATAGATAGGCAACATACCTTCAATCAAGTTGGAAGCTTCTGCCTGTGCCCAGGTGATAGCCACAACCCGGCCTCGACCACGCTGATGAGGGGCTCCTCTACCTCGCGCTACTGGCGGCTGCTGCTGCTACTGTTGCACTCCTTTACCATATCCATACTTCCTTGGATAAGGACAATTTTGAATCAAATGTCCTAGTTGATCACAATTGTAACACCTGTAGCCCGATGGAATTATGGGTTGCCTTGTTGTACTTTGCTGTGATTGTTCCACCTCCGGCCTATAACCTCACCCCTGCTGGTGCTTTTCCCTTACTAACTCCTGAAGATTGCTGTGATAGTCGAAAACTACAAGACTCCCTTGGTTGACAGGTCCGAACAGACCTCTCTAAAATGGCTACTCTCTGCGCCGCCTCCTCTACAGTCCTACACATAAGGGGTATCACCACATTCTGCAACTCTGACCGCAGTCCATGAATAAAATATTCCACCGTCATTGCATTATTTGTAACAACATATGGTGCATATCTACTCAATGCCATAAACCTTATTTGATATTCCAGAACTGATGGATTTTCTTACTGCAAAGTCCTGAACTGTTCCCTCTTGGCTTTCTGAATTTGCACTGGAAAGAACGTATCATTAAACACCTCCAAAAACTCTGGCTAGGTAATAATGTCCTCCGCTCTACGTGCAAATGTTGTTTGCATTTTCAACCTCCACCATTCTTATGCAAAAGCTCGTAGCTGGTAAGTGGCCATAATCACCCTGTCCTTTGGTGGACACCTCATAGTAACAAAGACTCTCTCTATCTCATCTATCCAGTGTTCTACTGTATCTGGATTGGGACCTCCTGTATAGGTAGGTGGATGCAACCTCAAGAATCTCTCAATCTACATGGTAGACTCCTCCGCTAGTCGCAATGGTATTACTAGTGGCACAGGAACCACAAGGGGTACCTCCACTTCTAGTGGTGGCGGGAGTGGTACAACTAGTACTGGCTCTGCCTCCTCAACAACCTGAGGCCCTGCTGCCACTGGCTGAACTGGACCCTACTGGTCCAACCTTGTTCTTATTTCTGTTATACTTTTCCATAGCCTCTCAATTAACTAATGTGTTGTTTCTTCCAGCTCTTCTCCGCCACCTCCCCAATCTCTCTTGTTGGCCATCTTAAAACCCTACACAAACAACATTCCAACAACGCATATATTAACAAATCAATAAAAAACCAAGGTCAACTGCCAGTAGTGGACTAGTGTAGAAACCAAGCTTTGTAATCTCCTCGTTCCTTCATATTTACACAAACCTTGCTCTGATAACAACTGTGATGGACCACGTCGTTCAAACCCGTTAACCTAATAATGAGCTTGATCCGACTTCACCTCTCGCGAACAAGCTGAAGCCTCGCTAGGGATATCATTACACATGTCCGTGGAAATATAAAAGAACACACTGTATATATATAAGATCGAACATCTCACACATATTTGTATAAGGATTACATAGCCAAATTTCAACAAAAGTCAAACATAAGTACAGTAGCCTAGGGCATACCTCGGGGCATAACAAAAAGAAAATTACACTGCTAGAGCCGTGGACCCAACACTGCTGCGATGCGGCTCCGGACTAGAAGATGGATGTGAAACCTCCTGCTCTCCCTCACTTGTAAATAATAAGGGGTGAGCCTCAAAAGTCACTGGCTCAGTAGGAAAACTCACTCAAAAGCCGAAAAACCACTAAACACATGAGAAGTAGGAGTAACCACAACTATATTCAACTAACAACACAGCCTGAGCATGGAGCTATACCCACAATAAATAAATAAAATTATGTTAATGACATGATTACAATTTTCATAATAAATAAACGTCAAACCATGCTTAAGAGTACGAGCTAAAGAAGGGTAACACCAAACACAAGTCACAAAGACTGGTTCACGACACCAGCAACCAACCCGGACAAGCAACACATGTCTACCTCTCAGCCTCGAAGCCAAGGACAAAAGGTCCATCTTCCCCTCCACCTCAACAGAACCAAGAAACAGTGGAAACCACACAACACCACAACTGTAGTCTACACTACTACAGCTCCATGCCTGGCACCTTTAAGGACTCTGGCTTGAGCTCCCTAAAGTGAGGCACTGGAAATAGGACTAGCTAGGGACCAGTACGTCTACCAGTGTCCGTCCCCAACCAAGAGCATGCTACAAGCGACTAAGACAAACAAGCTGCTGCCTTATTGTCGTCTTTCCCTCAGCTAGATGTACAACTCAAGCTAAGGAGTGAGGGTCTTCAAGAAGACAACATAGACCTCGCTGGTACACAAGTACCGAGATGAATCCCAAGCACTACGAGAGGTAACCATAGGCGTCGTCGTATACCTGACTTGCCACGTACGTAAAACCATGCAAACATGGTGTTTTCGTATACCACGTGTGCCAATGCACCGCTTACTATCCATTACACACAAACCACCAGTCATCCAGACATATACATGTAAGCAATTCATAGCACTATGTAAACAAGCCAGGGTTCAGGTAGCAGCCTTCGAAATCACGACGGACACAGAGGTTGCTATGTGAAGGATGAATCGAGATGGGTGTAACCATCGCGTTACAGACTGAAACGCGTCATCTGGTTCTGTCGCATTTCATCTGAAAAACCCTACACCAAACCCCTCTTCCCAAAATTGAATAAACCACCATGTACAGCCATTCCACATGCTATCTTACATTGAAATAATAGCCTACACATGCTTACTACTCCCCTTAACCAATTCCATGCATTAAACAACATAAATATTCTTTGTTTAAATAAAAAAGGCGAAGAATTCCCCTACCACACAAAGAACATGAAGAACGCGTAAAACGGCACTGCCCTGGCATTTTTCGCGCTCCGCACAACCTCCTTGCGCTGGAAACATGCCATCCCGCACGCCGAGACCTCCAAATCACCATGAAAAACCCCACACGATCCTTCCCCATGGCTGAGCACTGTTTCCAGCACTACTGAGCCTGGGGTCGGCCAGCCTTAAAACATAATCAAAATTGCGACGGGTCACGCGATCGCGTTTAAATCGTGATGGGTATGTCCGTCGCAATTAAAAGCGGCATCCTTGCATGCGACACGCGGCGCGCATGCAGACGCACCCTAGAAAGCGGCATCCAAAACGCGACGACCAGGGCAGTCGCGATTATTAAAATCGCGACGCCTGTATTGGTCACGTTTATGAATGTCGCTCTAGAGGTTGGTTGGCCTTAATTTCCGAGCCTCCAACCCGCACAACCTATTCAAGCATTTCAAACACACAATTTCGGGCCATAAACTAGCCACCAAACCTACTAAACTATGATCCGAAAAGTAATGACGTTACAATTCCCTCTTTAGTGATATTGACACATGCGTTATCCTAACTTTTTTGAACTATTGACCATGTTTATTGCTTCTAAATGTGAATACTCTCCTGTATATGCAATATACTTTCTAGCATGACAATCTCTTTTACTTGATCGTCCTTCTCACATAATATCTCAAATTCATTGGAAATTTCTTGAACGCATTGCTAATTATGTTTTCACTAGATTTATCATGCATGTTAGAACATCTTGTTTATACTCGTGCCTGCCAGAGTAAAATGTAAATCACTTTTATCATTGCCCGCACATCGAGATGTAAATCCCATTAGGCGAGTGTGCTAATACCTGCTTTCTTAACATTTTCAAGAAGCAAGGATGAAGAATAAAGCTTAATGATGGGATTGTATGCTGAGCATGAAGTACACCTTAGAGAGTTTTTATTTATTTTAGTAGTGAGAGTTTGGTCATCATTGTAATTTTATCTTTCTTTGAGAGATGGCTAAGACTAGTAAGTAAAGAATTGTTCTTATTTTCACATTGGAGATTGTATTATTCATTTATTATGATGAATAAAGATTTGATTATTTCATTATGGGCCCTACTTGCAGTAGCTTTTGTCTATGGCTTCTGAATACATGCTTGTTCATCGCGTTCCTCATTAATTCTGTTGTTAAGAACCAGGGGCGTGACAGAAATAGAAAGAGATCTAAGGGAAGAAGAAATGTAGCACTTCTCTCTTTCTAATTCTAAGGTGGACATTAAGATGATGTTTTGAGAAAACTAATCTATCCACTGACTGACTAGTTGAAGGCATGAGAGCATGAATGCTAGAGGTGCATTGTTTGGAACAACTTGCTCACTTTTGTCTTTTCTCTCTTTCAAATTTGTGTGGATTTCTGTGTGGATCTCTGTGAGACTATGTCTCTTTGTCTATCTCTCTATATTCATGTCTTCATATAGACTTCGACTTCTTATATAGCCTTCAAAGTCTTCAGCTGCCTGTTGAAATGTAGCCGTTTGAATTATATTTATTGTGACAGAAAAAGAGCTTGAGAAGTCTATCTTCGGGTCCTTTCTTCTTCTCAATGGCTTCTTGGCTATTTTGGATAGCTTGATGCTCCTATTCATAGCCGCAATAAAAGTCTGCAAGCATCATACCCATGCAATGTTTTTTCTCTTTTTCACGGTTAGTCTTGTATTGAATAAAGTATTAGACAGTGAAAATAAAATTAAAGTAGATCATCTAAAAATATATTTATCTATTTCAGAGAAAAGTATTGTCCTTAAATTATATGAGGGTAGGTGAGCATAAAGGAGAACTGAACACCTCCTTGGCGTGCAATGTGTCTGCAAAAAGTCTAATCTTAAAACTCGAAAACTTGTCAGTTAAAAGGACACCGATAAAGGACTTGCAAGGCAGACATCTATCAATGAACGTTCTAAAATACAATACTCTAGATATGTTCTCATTAATAAATAATAAATTTGAATGTAGAAAACATAACGAAGAAGATGTTCAATAGTACTTGTTGGAGTTCAAAAATCATGAGTATAATTAAGAATGCACCTCGGTAATAAAGTCTTTATGAGGGTTGGAGTAAAGATATACCAATAAGGAATTAAGAAATTAATGATGTAACATTAATCAAGAGTTAAGTATTTGAGGGACATTATGATTTGATTGTTATATAGGTGAACAAAATAATATAATATGTTCATTGATTAATGAAGAACTTAACAAAAAGATATCACAAAGTTAATCGAAATGAAATCTCACTAAAAAATATGTAACTAGATAATTTACTATTAAGTGCAGAAACTTCGACTATATTGGAGTCAAAGTGGCACTTCGACTGTTGAGATATGTCATAAGTTGATATCAGACTTCAACTGTCTAGGCGTTGGAGCATGACTTCAACTATTGTGAATTGATTGCAAGTCAGAGCCTCACTTCGACTTTCCATGAATCAGAGTTGGATTTCGACTCTTATTATTTGTTCACAAGTTGGAATGTCACTTCAACTTTCCTGAGTTGGAGTTGGACTTCGGATATTGTGATTAGTTCACAAGTTGAAGTCTAATTTCGACTTTTTTGAGTCAGAGTTGGACATCAACTATTGTGATTTGTTCATAAGTCGGAGTCTCACTTCCACCTTCCTAAATCAAAGTTGGACTTCGACTATTGTGATTTGTTCATAAGTCGGAGTCTTATTTTGACTTTCTTGAGTCGGAGTCATAGAGATATGTTAGTAGAGGGCTTCAATTTTTTTTACTGGTAGTAGTTAAGCATGTGTCGATCAGTAAGCATTTGTGTGTCGACACATATTGTCTATCACTAAATTTATAGTATAATACACACTTGTCTTTAGTAATTTAACAATTTGGTTGTAATACGATGAATTTGTTTATTACCTGAATAAGAGATAATTTTGTCATATTCATAAAAAATAAGTAAAAGATTTGCAAAAATAATTGAACAACAGAATATCCATCATATGTCTCAAAACTGTATATATACACCATTAGCTAGAAAAAAGATATCTAAAAAAAAGTCAAAGATCACTACTAAATTTTAGATTATTTACAGCAAGCTTTTTACAGTAACACAAAAAGTCTCCATAATAGTGTAGTCTTTTCCCGTAGCACCAACCTTAGAGAAAGTACTTACTTTGGTTGTTGAATAGATATTAGGTCGTATTAAAAGACATGATTGCGGTCGAAGGCCACCTCCCAAATCAACTATTATAGCAGTTACAATAGCTAGACATCAAGTTCAAGTGAGAAATAAATATAAAAAGATATCATAGTTAAAAAAAATGATTTGCAACCAACGACAAGATATGGCCATGATTCAAGAGAAACTGGAGAATCAAGGGGAAGAGTTGACTACAGAGATGACTACTTACCTCGAGGAAATGATGAACCAAAGATTAATGGATATGATTTCTCAATTTCAGAATAGATTTCTGTGATAAGGACAAGCTTGTAGTTTCCAAATACTATAAGTGAATGTGGTGTATTTACTTTTGACAATGAAATGATGATGCTTATGGTTGTGTAATTCTATATTTCAATTTTGACAGAAAGAGTTCATTATATACTGTTATAGGTTTTTAAAAATGGCAAGTGGTGCTATAATTTTGTCATCACCATAAATAAGTATTTACGGCAACATTTCAAGTGATAACTATGAAACCAATGTCACCATAAATAAGTATTTATGATGATTCAAATGGTTGTCGTAAATACATATTTATGAGAATTAAAATAGTAGCCCTAAATATATATTTATAGTAGTAAATGTTATCGCCGTAGATAATCTTTTATGATGGCATATATAATTACCATAAATACTAATTTACGATTGCAATTTTGTCATCTTAAATAAGTATTTACAGTGACAATTCTTGTCACCATAAATAATTATTTACGATGATAGAAATTTTTTTTTTTGTAATATCACAAAGACAAGTGGCGAATTTGCTGCAACTTATGGCGACACACTTGTCACCATAAAATATGATTTTTGGCAAATTTTCAATATTTATGGTGACTTTTGTCGCTATAAAAAAGCAAGTTTCTTCCAATGGACAGCGACAACTTCCATCTTCCTAACTGTCACTAAACACATCCTTCCCATGGTGATGATGAGAGAGTGGAGGTTGTAACATCATCTCCTTCATTGCTTGCATATGTTCCATGAACGTCACCCAATCTATCGCTGCTCTCATCTCCTATGGCTGATGACTATTAGCTTCCTTTTATTAGATAACAATGTTCTTCAATTTAGAGGTCTCATTCTCAAGGTGATGAACATACTAAGAACTACTACTTTCCCTTTCAAAGGCCCACCACCATACCATATCCCATGTCTCACCTTGACCTACACAATGAACACGTCCAGGTCTATCTCATCCCATCATCTAGACGAATGCATCATTGGGCAAATAATAGGTGCGGCAACATCACTATCCTATGATGGTGGAGCCATGAGCTACGTCATCCTCTTCTATAATATGAAATGTATAAAGAACATAGAAAAAATATAACAAAAAAGGTATAACATTCTTACCATCTTCTCTTTACTCTAATCGTTGACCCAAATCTAAGAACCATCATGTGATGGTGACAATGAGTCATCGGAAATATCTTTGAATATGTGGGATCACGTCTCTCTTCCCTCCTCTATTCATAAACAAATTAAAAGGTAATATAAACAATATGAATCACTTAATGTCATTCAAAAAATATAAACAACAATCTTACAAATTTGTCTTTTATTTGGTAGATGCTCATATAACCTCTTCTATATGTGCTCTACAATTGACTCTTGTTGGTTAGCAACATCCTATTAGGTAACTGAAACTTAAAACCTTGCATAAAAATGGATGAAAATAAAAAAAATAATTACATCTTGCTCATTCTTATTCTAATATTCACAAACCATTCTCCATTTATCGACATCCACATCCTCTGGAACATTATCAATTGCTTCCTCAAATGGCCATCCCTTGAAATATTGTCATGTAATAACACATTAAAAAAGATACAAGTCATTGGAAAACTCAAATACAAATTATATTTAATAAACACCAAAGAATGATATACAATATTATAAAATCTTTTAACTAACCTTTCTTTTGAAGTAAGATCTTCGTTTATGATAGATCCCCCCATTTTACTCAAAATCAGCCCATCTACTTCAGGAGTCTATGTGAATTTAAATGATCATTATATTTTAAAAAGATATAATAAATGGTTAAGAAAAATGCAAATGATCTTTATAAATGAACATTATCATCGAATCTCGAAAAATGCTCTCCCTCCATTCTTCTATAAGGGTCTTCTTGAAGTCTTTCTCCCATATTCACAATGGATCCTACATAGCATCCTGTCACGTCCCGACATTTATAAATGCCGAAATGTGATCGAATAGGGAATAAAGAGAATTTTTAAACATACCAATTAGAAATTGCCTTGGTCTCAACCTTGTATAAAAGTAACGAATTATCATTTCTCCAGGATGTTATAATTACATGTTTCACAAACTAAAATTTAAAAGAGTGGACATAGAAGGGGTTGAACACTCGGCACATAATTTCCGATATCTGATCTTCTTGAACTATAGATCACCTGGGGGAAGGAAACAGTATGAGCAATTGTGTCCAATAGGATTTACCCTCCAATATCAAGGAATTATGGAAATATGCATGAAACAAAAGTGATTGCTACACTAGGAAATAGCAAACATGATACAAGTGACAAAGGGAGAAGTAAATCAGTATGCACAAGAATAAATAATGATATCAAGTGTCAAGCATACATTGATTGTTTATCAAACGTCAAGTATGTAATGACTATTCATGGATAGTATTTGTCATAACAAAATGTAACAAGCATGTAACAATTAAACATTAACATGTGATGGGAATATCTACTAATACAGTATATCAGTGGTGTCATGCCAAAAACCCAATAGATCTATTATCGCTCTGTGCGAATGGTAAATGAATTCGGGTGCTCCTCCTAGGACTGGATAGACCTCATTTGCACAAGCATTAGTTAAATAGAGTCCGAAGAACAAATAGTCATTGATATCCTTATAGTCGTGATTTCAGTCATTTATTTGTGTAGCAATGAAGTGTTCTAAGGATCAGATAAATGCACACAATTGTATATTATAAGGATTGCAGAAGGGTTGAAAAGGTCAAATCATACAACTGGATCTCCAAGTGGTAATAAAAGTTTTCAACTGTGAGGATTTAAGTTAGAAACTAAAATTTAAAGTCAAAAGCCAAAGAATTGAGGTTTCCATTCGAAGTCTGTGTTTCTTGATCGAAAATCATAGATTAAAACCAAAAACTGAACTTGTAAGCTGAGAATCCATATTCCGGAGGTTCAGGTTTAGAAGACAATGTTTTGGATCGAAAATCAAGATTTTGGTTTAAGTTCAATCTCTTTTGTAAAGAGTTAAAATTCCAGATTGAAAGTCAAGTTTCAATACTCAAAGTCAAACTCACGATTAAAAACTAAGATCTAGGCTAAGAGTCGAGTTTCCTATTCAAAAATCAAAATTTCAAGTTGAATGTCAAAGACAACATTGAACCAATGTTAAAAGATAAATTATCTAGAATCTAAACTGATACTGAAGCAAATCGAAGTGTAATTCAAAGTTGAGGTTGGACTTTTAGAAGTTAATTTGAAGTCAAGCTTGTTGAAGTAGACTTAATATTGAGCCTACTGAAGTCAATTCAAAGTCAAACTAAATAAAGTCAATGCGAAATCAAACATTCCTATAGTCATCTCGAAATCAGGCTTACTGTAGATGAATTGAAGCTGAACATACTTATGTTGGATTAAAGTCAAACATACAGAAGTTGAATCGAAATCGAACTTACAAAAGGTGAATTGAAATTGAACATACAACAGTTGAATCAAATAGAACTGTCAGAAGTCGAGTCAAACTTTCTAAAGTCAATTCGAGGTCGATTATTCTGAAATCAGATCAATCAAAGTATTGTCGGTGTTCCAAATACCAAGTCGAGCTTATGACTCGAATCACCGAGTCAAAATGTCAATCTGTAGTTATAGGTCAACTAACCGAGTTAAAATGATGAGTTGACAAGTCGATATATCAAGCTAAGTCACAACCTGAAATACCAAGCAAAATTACCAAGTCAAGTCTTTAATCATATTGCTAGGTGGATAGGACTCCAAAAATGACTTCCATAGGCTCTAGAGGCCACCTCCATCAAGTAACATCTTTTAAGGCCTCAAGAAGTGGCTCCAATGATGTAGCACCTTGTCCTATGTGGCATCTTGGAACCCATACTCTTATTAGAAAATCAGAAGGAGGACATATCATGGAAATCTTGGTATAATGTGTGGCAAACTAGACGAGAATCAGTCAATGTAGCAAGATCGGTTGACCAACCAGATACAGTCGGTCAACAAGTTGGATGGAATCTGTTGATCGAGCGAGCAGAATCAATCGACTGTTCTTCTCAGAGTGGCCAACATCTTCTCAAGTGAAAAAATTAGTCAACTGAAACACAAATTTTAGCCGACCGATTTCGGTGAAACCAGAATCATTCTCACAGTAGAAGATAAAATCACACAGTTTAATCATGAATGAGTATTGAAGCAAACAATCAAGAATCATAAGGAGAAACCTACCTTATGGTCGAGCACAATATTCAAGTCAAGATGAGCTCCCTAAGTAGTGCGACAACATTTCTTCACATTCTTCTTTATTTTCTCTCTTTCTCCCTTTCTTCCTGAAGATGGCACAGTGGTGGTGGTGTGGGAAGAAGGAGATGAAAGGGATCGGTTTATATAGGGCTTGCCATGCCTTTTCATGGCTACCACGAGAAGGGGGGTTAGGAAACCTTGTGACCCTCTTTAGCCTACTTCTATGGCCATGGGTTATGTTTAGATAGGGATTAATCCAAAATCTGACATGTAGCTGCCCGTTCTTAAGTCTTAAGAATCAACTTAATTATTTAGGAAAAATCAAACTATTTCATTTAGGTTTCTTTGGGACCTTAATTTTATATGTAAATGATGTCCAATCGAGGTGAAATTTCAAACACAAGCTAATTGGAAGGTGACACAATTTATTGTCATATTAATTTAATTTCTCAAAATAAAATTTCATTGAGCAAAAATTACTCTAAAAATTAATAAATCAATTTAATCTCGATATTTATGCTTCAATAATTCTCAATATTCATATATTTAAAATCATCAAATTTTTCTAATAATTATGGTAGTTTCAGATTCACCTTCACTACCAAAATCCGATAGCGCCTTGTTGAGGTGTGCTTGACCGAAAATGGAGTCGACATGTGGTAGTGTTCACTACATACTCCTTTGAGTTTTGATATCTAAATTTCCTTTTGTAGGTATGCTAAATTCAAATGAATTTATATATTCCCAATCTAATTGATGTTAATTCAGGGTGTTACACATCCCCTGAAAACTAGTGAACAAATCACTATGCATGCCCATAGTAGACCCATACTTAATGTCGTCCTCAAGTTGCAGGCCCTCTCGCAACAACATTAGTTTTCCGCACTTTCATGTATAGCTACCTTGTCTTAATGTAACTATTTTAGATAAAAATATAGAACATATATAAATATGAAAAATGTAAGGTAGAATGATTATAAACCTTCATTATGTTTTACACTAGATAGGGAAGTCCTTAGAGTAGAAGAATCATGTTGGTGATATGATGTAGACCTATGTCTCGACATAGGTAGTCTGCACCCAATCTTGACACTCTGAATGGTTGTCTACTCAATTAAAAAAGATATTAATTACATAATTTGTAAAAAATAATAGCATAGGTAATAATTCACATATTTCAATATGAATAAAACCAACAAAACTAGATCATATTAATGCCCCATATCAAACTTTTAAACAAATCTCAGCAACATCTCCCTTAAAATCTGAACATTATCTACATTTGTACACCTATTTGGTTTCATATCAAACAATAAACATAGGATACCAATATCACATATTATGTCCATCTATGGATATTTGATCATTAGATGTTGTTGATTATATATACTTCACGATTATCTTAAGATACACTTACCGATGCATGCTGCCATCACTGAAGAAGGAGAAAAAGAGAGAGGTTGGAGTGTGAGAGTGAGGGTGATCAAGAGTGGGGAAGAGGTAGGGTTCGAGGAGTGGAGGGTGATTTTTAACATTTTTTAAAATTAAACTACCATTACTTGTGATGGTTGGGACTCTCATCATGAATGTTTTTGTGCCCTTTGTTGATCAACTATTCCTATCTATTTTGCTAAACAGTTAATTATGATATTTTTTCTATGAGAAAATATTTTCATATCTTCGCCTTTACCATTTATGAAAAATAATAATTCAAAAGGCTCTTATGTATACAAACATATTTTCTGCTAAAGTTGATGCTTACACAGAACCTAAGTATCAAGACAACAAAATTTTTCTAAGTCCACAGGGTACACTATATATCATACTAACTTCGACTCCATTCAAACATCGACTTCAGTTGAACATCGATTTCATTCAAACATCCATTTCACTTAAACATCGATTTCATCTAGAACATCGATTTCACTCAAACATCGATTTCATTCATACATTGATTTCAGTTCAACAACAATTTCATCTTGAACATTGATTTCATTCAAACATCGATTATAGTTCAACAATGATTTCATCTTGAACAACGATTTCATTCAAACATCGATTTCACTTAAACATCGACTTCATTCAAACATCGATTTCAGTTCACAACGATTTCATCTTGAACATCAATTTCATTCAAACATCGACTTCAGTTGAACATCGATTTCATTCAAATATGGATTTCATCTGGAACATCGATTTCACTCAAACATCGACTTCATTCAAATATCGATTTCAGTTCAACAACGATTTCATCTTGAACAATGATTTCATTCAAACATCGACTTCAGTTGAACATCGATTTCATTCAAATATTGATTTCACTTAAACATCGATTTCATCTAGAACATCGATTTCACTCAAACATCGACTTCATTAAAACATCGATTTGAGTTCAACAACGATTTCATCTAGAACATCGATTTCACTCCAACATCGATTACACTTATACATAGATTATGTTCACATCGACTTCATTTCAACATCGATTACATTCATATATGAATTACATTCAAACATCAATTACACTCAAACATCGATTACCTATATAAAACATTGATTGCATCTGAAAATTGAAGTACTTAGATGATCTTTTGTGTCTATCAGTGAGCACAACTTAATGTAATCATTACATGAGTTTTTACATTGAAATATCTTTTACGTAAAGATAGTTTCCTTAAGTCCTATGAATCATGTTTCCTTCAGTTAATATAAAATTCAATTCCCTTTTTGGCGAGAAAAAATATTTTATTCAATATTAGTCATATGTGAAATATCATTTTTGAGATCTGTAAAAGATTTAGATATTTTTTTTTATCCTTTCCACTGACAGGAAGTTAAGTTGATCGATAGATGGTCAAGAAATTAAATGCTTGACAGGTATAAGCTATATGGGCTATCTGTCATAACCTACCTACCACTGTCAGAAACCCATGACTTTCAGAATGAGATTGTGTGCAACTGTCTGTTCATTCTTAAATATTATGAACTTCTGTCTAAACTTCCTCATACTTTATATTCTTTTATCTTACCTTCCTCGGAAGGTATGTATGGAGCTATATGCTTTTGTCTTGTCATTTTAGAATTGCAGGATATTTAATGAAGCATGGCTAGCTTTCAGCCTTGAGCATGAATCTTACAGAATAATCTTGAAGGTGTCTATCAAGCCATCAAGCTACCCACATAGCACGAAGACGTTGGATACCCTAGATCTGAAATGAATGAGAGTCATGACAGAAATCTCAAAGACATCAACATCCAAAGCTCCAACGGATATCGTTCAACGGCTAGCTTCCAATGGGCAGATTCAAATGGGAAGATACTTGAAGCCTATATATAAGCTTACGTTCAAACCAAAAAAAAAAAAAAGAGAATAGAGCATATAAGACATGGACATTGACTCCACTCATTTTTGAAAGCCAAAAAGCAAGAAGTGCCATTCTGCTTAGTCTTCTACTTCCTTACTAATCACTGATTCGACGAAGTCTTGTTCTCTTAGGTGGCAGTCTCCATTGCAAAGTTCTCTTTGTCCACCTTCTTAGTTTCAGAAAGGGCTAAAGACTCATTTCCATTTGTTTCTCATTCTGATTCTCTGTGTTTGCTCATTCTGTTGAGCAGACGCACAAGTGTATTTGTTTCACTTCTGTGTAAGTTAACCCACAGGGGGTTTGTTCCTTGCAGTGCCCCTCTTGTGAAGGGAAGACCTACTGGTGTAGGTAGTCTTTGTACCCCTTGGTGAATGGAAGACTTGCTTGGGAGCAAGTGAGATTGTAATACCTCTCAGGATTGAGAGAAGGCCAAGCATTCTTGGCAATTAGTGAAATCCTAAGTGGTTTCTTGGGGACTGGACGTAGGACTTTCATGTGGGAATGGCCGAACTAGGATAAAATCCTTGTGCACTTTTGTGTGATTGATTCCGCCAAGTTTTCACTTGTTTCACACACACTACACTAAGTACTAACAACACTATTTAGTATTTTCTAGTTTTCAGATAATTCTTAAAGCGTAAAAAGTCCTATTCACCCCCCTTCTAGGACAACAATTGTGCCATCTAGATCCAACAAGTGGTGTCAGAGAGAGGTCTTCTTAGAAGAATCAAAAGATTTGAGAAGAGATGGTACTGAAGCTCACAACTAAGAAGGTCAATCAGTTACTAGACCACCATTCTTCGATGGTGAGTGTGGACATTATGTTTACCCCAAAACTCCGGAATCACCCAAACGTTGGGCTCCCTCGTGGCGTTGGCATGTGTGACGCTGGTTGACCCTCATCTCGCTTCGTGTTGACTCTCGATTGACCAGGTTGACCAAGGGAGAAAGATAGGAAAAGCAAAGAAACCAGCAAGGAAATGAACGGGATGTGATCGCCAGGGCCTTACCTGTGCCCAAGGAGCTGTGCAGATCTCGCCGGTGATGTAGCCTTGAGAGCGGATGATGGTGGGACGCTGACTTTCTCCGCTTCAGCTGGCCAAAAGGAAGAAGCTCCGTGGTATCGTTGAAGGTGTTCCTACGACAAAGAAGATTCTATAAGACTCTAATGAAGTATAGTAAAAGTCCAGAAGCAAAGAGACATGACCCAAAAAGTGAGCCCCATACAGTTTGCAAACTTGAGAAGAGGGGTGGCCAAGTGCTATGACCACCCTTCTTCCCTCCATTTTTGCTTTGGAAAATCCCTTTTAGGTGTGTTGGAGTGTGCACTATGTGCTTGGTGTGTGTGTGTGGAGTGTGACAAGCATGCAAAGCTAAAGAAGGAAGAAGGGAAAGAGAAGGAGAAAAGGGATATGATCCTCGTTTGCAGGCGTTGGTCGCTGCTTGTTGGGCTCCTTCAACTCATGGTGATGCCTCCTAGATGCTCCAAGCATTGAGAAGTAGAGAGGAAGCAAGGGTGGAAGCTCTCAAGGCTCAAGATGACTTTTTCTCTCTCTTCTCTCAAGGCATGAAGGCTATAGCTCATCCAGCATCTCCCCATTTGCTTAGAAGATTGAGGGGCTTCATATATAGGCAGTGTGGGCGGAGCTAGTGAGCATAGGATGCTCAAGTGTGAGAAAACACACTTAAACATGTGGCAATCCAAGTAGAAAGGCTAGGCCAATAGGAGGGGGCTACATAGGAGTTTTACTGGGTCAAGGGTTGCCAAGGTGTCATAATTTCCCATTGGGAACTGCCCTATACATTGCATGGCCGAGGTAGGGGTGCAAGTCGATGAGATTTTCGGGCAGCTCCGTAGAACAGGTAAACCCAGATTGATGTTAATCGATGTTTCCCCTAACCCCATGCAAACGTCAACCTATGTGGACGTCAACTAGAGTCGACGTCAAGGGTGCGTGCTATCAACCTAGGATAAACGACAGTCATTGTTGGCGTTAACATGGGATCCAAGGCAAAGTCAACAAGTAGTCAAACCATCCTTATTGGGCCATAGACCACGCGGGAATGGGCTAAATCTCGCGTCTACAAATGCTCCTCCGAGACATCCGATTTTGCAAGAGAGTGAAGCGGACTGAAAGGTTGGTGTCTTGGTAAACAAAGGACGTGGAGATTAGATAAAAAGGCCCACCTCCAAGGATAAGAATTCTTCCAAGCCACACGAATGCGTTAGGCTAGAAGCAAGTAATGAATCATCTGAGAGACAAGTGTGTGGAAAAGGGAGGATGATTTACCCTTGTAATTACAACTGTAACCCAACGGTAGGGTTCTCGGCATTACAAAGTAGGCATTTGACTAATTTCTGGTGTTGTCTGAGTCAAAGGAGTTGTAATATGACAGTTGAATCAAGGAAATCTCACAACCGAAGTACGTCGGGACGCACTGACATAGTTAGGACATTTGTCCAATCAGGAGGTTGTGAAGACAAAAGGGATTGATTGTACTCTCAAAAGATCATCAAAGATTCTAACTGGAATCATTGTTTGGAATGTTGGAAGTCCAGAATTAAGCTCATGACTGGCTAAA
Organism: Colocasia esculenta; assembly: GCA_014218235.1. Lineage (NCBI taxonomy): Eukaryota > Viridiplantae > Streptophyta > Magnoliopsida > Alismatales > Araceae > Colocasia > Colocasia esculenta. Next base: position 139,039,353 of record CM024754.1, read on the forward strand.
GGTTCAGATGAACTCAATAAGACTGGGTGACTGAAATGATAACTCAATGTTATACTCGGTAGGACTGTTTGGGATTGCTTGGGGAATGGGCAACAAATGTCTGGTATCAGCTTTGATATCCAGGAAGGTGGTGCTGACTCAGTTGGCCACTTGAGATGAGTTCTACACAATAATTGAGGAAAATCTACAATTTTTTTTTTTTGAATTAGTAAGAGAATGTTAGCAGTGAAATCCTAAATGCATGTTGGTGTGGGTTTCCTATCTATAATGCAAGTTAGGACCAGAGGAAAATTCTAAGGCCAAATAAATAACTGGGAGATCGCAAACCCATAATGGTTTTTAGTAAAGGGGAACTCTGGGTTCACGGTTTCCAAGTTATTTGCCTCTGGTGACTAAACCTATGTTAGACATGCCTGTACAACACTCGAGATCGCATGAGTGTTCTTAGATTTGAAGCATCACCTATGTTTAAATGTCCTGTAAAATAACTCGAAACACAAGATGAGAAATAATGACCATATGAATGAGTGAGCTTGGAAATTTTGCCAAGGTTGACGTCCAGATTGATTGTCGTCAACTCACACTTGATGTCAACAAAAGATGTCATTTACAATAGTAGACGTCCATATATGTTGTCGTCAATAGTTCACTGACATCAAACGATGTTGACGTTAACCTGCAGGTGGATTAAACTGAAAAATAGCAATTGGGAGTCCATTAGGACTCTTCCATGTTGAACCTCCATCCTCCCTTCTTCAACTCCGAATTAGAGACCACTTGGACGACCTGCAGCAAGCCTCTATGGCCTCTACATCAACCAGAATGTCCACAAGCATGAACCCAGGCGTCTTGAGCATGGTTCCGAGGCATCTGAGCACCCGACTGGCCAATGGGGATGTACGTATCATCTATTCTTGCTTCCTTTCTTGCTGAAAATGCCCCAACCTCTTCTCATGGTGCTTCATGGATGTGCAGGATGTGCCCGCCTTCCCAAGCAATGGCCAGGTGCGAGCTTTCTCCTGGCTAATTAACATGGTGAACGCATTAACGATTGACATGAGAAGCTACATAGGAGTATGGAACCTGAGCTTCATGGTCATCTTTGTCAAGAACATGAAGGACATGTGGTGGGGATTTGATGCTCTCGGAGGACTTGTGGAGCGCTGGCACCCACACATATATACATTCGTGTTCCAGGGATTTGAGGTGACTATGATACTGGAGGAGGTAGAACTATTCCTGGGCTGGAAACGCTACATGGAGTATGACCCTACGATCCCTCTTCTCCTGTGGGAATAGATTCTAGCAGACATTGTGCATGACAAGAAGGAAGTGCTGAGGATGACGAACAAGAATGGGATTTTCCTGGACCGACTAGCCTGGTGGTTGATCCAGCACGTGAAGGAGATAGGCGGTGAGAGGGCGACTCGTGAACTCACACTCTGCATCGCCGGTGTGTTCCTGTTCCCTACCAGTGGTGATTTCCTCCTATATGAGCATGCAGGGATCCTATCTCTACTGTGGCATGGGCAGTCACTTGCTCCTGCAGTGCTGGCACATCTCTACAGCTCCCTCACTACGATGAGTCTAGGTGGACGCACATGTGGGAGCTTGTTCCTACTTCAGGTATGGATGGAGGCTCATTTAAAGTTGATTATGCTGAGAAACAACCTACCCCCTCCAAAATCTTCTTCAGAGATTAGTGTACTATAGCAGAGCATGGTATGAACCAAAAGATGAGATCAAGTGTGTGACAACACACCTGAAGAGCAGAGATGCCTGGCGTGACTACCTTGGCTACTTCCCAGTGGAGGACTTCATAGTGAGGCCACTGTTCATGAGGACCATTGAGTTCAGCCTCACTTTGGTAATGAGTTAACTCAAAGTTAACTCAGAGTTAACTCAAAGTTAACTCAAAATGGACTTTGGCAACCAAAAAAAGTTAACTCGGTTAGATTTGAGTTAACTTTGAGTTAACTCAACTTTTTCTAACCCACCCACACCCATGGAACAGAGTTAACTCAAATTTAACTCAACTTTTTCTAACCCACTCACAAAGCAGAAATTGAGTTAACTTTGGATAACTTTAGCCATGGGTTGGAGTTAACTCAAACTCCAACCCATTACCAAAGTGAGGCTCAGAGTTCGCACCAGGGAGGACAAGGACTTATGGCTGACTGGTCTTGATCAAATGATGGTGTACCAGCCACACCGGTGCCAGCATCAACTAGGATGACCATGGGGAATTCCAGCTTCATCTCACTGTACCACCATGATCATCTCAGGCAAGAATGAGAAGCTGATGAAGAAGGCCAAGAAGACTTGAGAGAAGTACATTGTGAGCCAGAAGGTGGGATAGGGAGTGCAAGAGAACTGGAAGGACATCCTGACCTATGAAGAGTACATTGACTGTCAAGTCCTGAGAATTACGCAGTGGATATTAATTCGGATAATTTGAGTCGATATCCCGAGATGTGGTCAGTCAGCAAATAAGCCTCTAGCTAGTAAGCACTAATTGCGTATCAACACAACATCATAATAGGGCGCAAATATTGAACTCAAATGAAATTGTATTCAAATCTCATCTCAACGTATTAAAGGTAACTAATATAGGACTAAGACTCAATAAAAGGAAAAGTACATTTATTTCTCACTACCTACTACATGAATCTAACACTCAAAGAAAACTAACTATAGATAGACTCAAGTGTTGGGATGCTCATCACTCGGATGCATTCCCATCCTCGACTTGCTCCTCTTCTTGTATTTCATAATCACCTAGAATAGTTAAAAGTAAGGGATGAGCAAACTAGCCTAGTAGGATTTCTATCACAATGTGCGGGCAATGATAGAAGTGATTAACAATTTAGAACTAGGTAAGCACGATGAATGTCTTTATATGCAAGTACGAATAAAACTCATTAAAACATGAAACAAGCAAGATAGAATGATCATGATAGAGCAAGATTTGGAATGATATAACAAGATAGAATTAGCAATATATCATTTTGTACAAGCACGCAAGATTTCACTTGATGTCAATAGCTTTCAAGAATGCAAGATATCACTAATTGCAATAAATGCAGGATTGCCATATCACGAAAGGAAGCAAGCACGTACGAGCACGATCATGTAACACTAATCAGGCATGAGACACTAATGTACACCAAGGAAAGATCCACCTTGAAATGCACACTAGGACACGTGTATGTGGTTATTTTATGTATCATTCAACACGCAAGTACTCCCAGCGCAGATGCAACACCAGTAATCATTATACCCCATGGTTAACAGTATATTTATGAGTCTCCATCATTGGGGCTAGACTGGAGCCCTTGGACACTCGCCGTGCCCGGTCAGCATCTCATTTCAATTTTTAATGTAGATATCCACAGTCATTAATAATGGCCAATGAGAGTTTCAATATGTAAGCATGTGTAATGTCATGTTCATGATGATGACGAGAACAAGTAATAAGTAAATTGAACATGATTTCATAATAACAATGGTCAAGAGATAAATTTGACAGAATAACGGTACAATTTATACTTTAGTTCAATCTTTACATTAATGGCTTGAGTCTAGATTGTAAATCACACTCACGAGAACAAGATGAGAAAGAAAGTGCATGCTACCTCTAGGGAACTTCAACGGTACAACCAACTCGGTCTACATGAGGGAATCCATGAAGTACGGTGATTTACAGAGGTCTTATAGAAAAGGTCGTTTGTCTACTGATAAGGAATGACCGATAGAGAGCTTCCAAATCCCCAAGAAAGGGCTGCCTAGATGTGCAAGTGTGTGGTGATGTAGGCATCTCAATCCACTATTCACCGGTTTCAAACTCGCGGAAAGCACTTAAAATGGTAACATGGCATAAAACTATGCACTTTAACTAATCATGGTTTGAAACATTTTAAGATAACAATTATCATTTAAACTTGGTAGAACAGTAGGAAGAGTGAATCACAAGTTCCATGAATGGTCACGTCATTTAGAAAACAATTAGAATATCATTCGTGTAATTATAGCTTTTAAATGGGTTAATAAATTTTAAGTCATTAAACAGACATCATGTAATGATCAGACCAAAGATAATCCAATAACACATTGGACACCATGTTAAACAAACCTCGGTTAAGCCTTGGAATACGCATCCTACACAGTGGACGCACTTCAAAACGTAGTGCACAGTGAAAACCAGCAAAAACTGTGAAGATGGTAAATCGCGTCCTCATATGTGGCCGCATTTACACCTGAATCACATCGAGGGATCCCGACGCGTTAATGAGAAATAGTTAAATATGGCAATGGGTGGGAAAACTGCCTGAATCACGTCGGGGTATATGGGCGCAGTTCAGACCGGCTCCGACTCTCGGGCGGCGCGAAGACCCGTATGCACCGTTGACTAGTCAGCACGAGAATCACATCGTACCAGATAGGCGCGATTCACTGAATGACATCGGCCATGAGCGACACGATTCCAGATGCTTGAAACACGTCGCCTGAACCGGACGCGGTTCAGAGCTTAGACCGAAAATGCCGAAACATGCAGGAAAACTGGTGCTCAGTTCATGCAATGCTTATATTTTCTGAACTAGGGCTCTTAGGACAAAAGTATCAACACAAAAGTTGTAGGGAACATGGAGTCGGAGAGAACTATGATTTTTAAATAATTTAAAATGACTTGAGGATGCACAAGAAATCAACATGAACGTAAAAAGTCTCTATCATGTGCGACTATGGCAAAACGACTATAACTCAAGATGTACTCATTGGAATTCGATGAAACCAATTGGAAATGAAACTAGACTTGATGCTATACACATTGGTATATGACTTGTTAAGGTTTGGCCGAAGAAAACCTACCTTCTAAGTCTAGGAAGTTTCATTCTTTAGAAAACCCTTGCTCCGATCACTGGTTTAAGAACGCCTAATACTCTAAGTATACTGCATGAAAATTTTGCCTTCTAGTTGGGTTAGGAAGTAGACTTGACCCTCTTTCCATGGGTATAAGGCTTGCATGATGGGATTTAGGTTTGACCTATCTTTGGTCGACTCCAAGTGGACGGTTTGTGCAGGCTTGAGGCAGACGCGATGGGGAAGAAGAAGGGCTAGGTGTGCTCGGTCCTCTACTTCCCAGCCGCCAAGAGCTCCTCCACACGACCCCAACAAGATGTAAACTCATCCCCAAGGGTTTGGTGGAGAGTATTTAAGCATCTATGGCTTTTGGAAGTCATAATGCAACAAGGGAAGGAGAGTTGTGGTTTTAGCTTGTGTTTTTCAATATTTTGAAGATCTCTTCCTCCATTGGGGAGTCTTGGCCGTCAAGCAATCTCCATGGATGGCTAGGCACAAAATTGGGTTTCCAGAAGAGCATTATTTCATCCAATTTTAACCCTAATTGCCTCCTTCATTTTCAGCTTATTTAGGGTTGCAAATTTCCATGCATTTTCTTGCTTCATTTGATTTTTGGACCATAAGTGATCCATTGGCCCAATATCGATAATGGGTCATTTAGTATATGATGTTAGAAGTCTCTCCAACATTTTTATTTAATTTATGGTCGCATCTTATTTCTGTGTTAACGATTTTCCGACTTGTTTTCATATTTGGATAATCGGTCACCATGTGACCTACACTTGGTCAATCTGATTTTTTGTTGCACGAATTTCTTCGTGGAACATTTAAGAATAATGTTTGGGGTTGATTTATAATTTTCACTAAACTTTCTGATGTGTTCTTGCACCTACAATAATGGTACGTATGTTTTAAAACTTTGATATCATGGAAATTATTTATTTCTATTTATTTGATTTTTTATGTAATTAAAATTTTCGTGGTGCTACACCCTCCCCCACTTAAGAGAAATGGTCGCCAAATTCATGGATAGAAATTTATTGTACCAGTGAGGTGTACTTACTTGCGAATAGCTCCAGATATCTTTTGCGCATAGCTTCCTCGGTTTCCCACGTTTCATCCTCTTCTCTGCGGTGATTCCATCTCACTCTTACTAGTGGGATGACCTTGTTCCTTAGATGACGCAGTTCTCGGTCCACGATCTTAATTGGCCTTTCTTGATAAGTTTCGTCTTTGTTGAACTCTAGAAGTTCATATTCTATAACATGATACACATCTCGCACATAATTCTTCAACATGGATATATGGAACACATTGTGTATTCCATCTATTTGTGGTGGTAATGCCAAACGATATGCAACATCGCCGACTCTCTCGAGGATTTCGAAAGGCCTGATGAACATTGGTGACAACTTGCCTAATGCCAAACCGCCTGATCCCATGTCCTGGTGACACTTTCAAGATTACATGATCACCAACTTGAAAGTCCAGGTCTCTTCTTCTATTATCTGCATATGCCTTTTGTCATTGTTGCGCCACTACCATTCTTTCCTTAATAAGCTTCACTTTTTTTGTGGTTTCCCTGATCATCGTCCTAGCATTTGTTTTTAACCAACTTCATACCAGCATATTGGAGATCGGTAACTCCTTCCATAAAGTGCTTTGAATGGTGCCATTTGAATAGTAGCTTGGTAGCTATTATTGTAGGCAAACTCCACAAGAGGTAAGTCTTCATGCCAACTACCTCCAAAGTCTAGGACACAGGCTCTAAGCATACCTTCAATCACCTAATTGGTTCTTTCCCTTTGACCATCAGTCTGTGGATGGAAAGCCGTGCTAAAGTTTAGTTTAGATCCCAAGGAATAGTGCAGTCCTTTCCTAAAGTGGGATGTAAACCTAGGGTCTTAGACATTTCCCAGGTGAACTGTGGGAGGATTTATGGGGCCTGTTTGTTTGTTCACGGCACGTGCAACGCACACACACACACGTGCCCACGTGCATTCGACGAGCATCCGACGTGCGTTTTTGCTCGTTTCACGCGCGTTTGACTTTGTTTTCGGAGGGCATGTGCATTTGACTTTTTTTATCAAACACGATAGACACTGGTACTCCATGTAGTTTGACTATTTCCTTCACATACAATGCAGCTAGAAGATCTACTGACCACTTGTTCTTCACTAGCAAAAAGTGAGCCGACTTAGTTAAGCGGTCGACTATAACCCAGATACCATCGAATCCTCCTCTAGATTTAGGTAGTCCGAAGATAAAGCCCATCCCTATACCTTCCCATTTCCATGCCGAGATTTCTAGGGGTTCGAGTTTACCTGTAGGTCACAAGTGTTCCTGTAACGACCCGACCTCCCGGACCCCCCGCTAGGGACCCTAAAGGTCGTGCCGCCACCCACGGATCCGAAGACTCAGAAGGGTTAGAATTTAGTCCAGTGAGATAAGCAATGAATTCAATAACTATAACAAGAAAGTTCATACATTAATAAGGAAATATGTACAACATGTCCCAAATAAAAGTATAGGTACAGAAAGAAAGCTGAAGTCCTTAAGGGGCATACCCCGAGGACTTGCAAAAAAAGCCACTCTCAACTCACTCCTGGTACAATAGCACTCACGCTCACAACTCACACTACTGGCAATGCACGGCGTACAAACCGCCACCATGACCGTCCGGCAATGAACTCCTGCGACAGCAAGTCCCTACCTGAAGAGAGTAGGGAGGTGAGCCTCGCGAACAAGGCTCAGTAGGGATAACCAGTCCCTTACTAGCCATAGCAGTAGGAACTCCAACAAAGCGGAAACAAACTACTCTACAAAGCAGTAAAGCGGGAAACACCTACTGCAGAGTACTACAAAGCAGCGGAATAGAGTAATGCCATGACCCACAACCAAGGTCGGGCCCAACACGACTCCCGCAGAACGAACGGAGTCAAACAAAATGCGGAAGCAACACCACGGCACACACCCACTGAGACAGAGAAGCTCACAGAACACCGGAGCAACCACGTGAGACCAGAGTCTCATAACACAAGCACCCAATATCCCAGACCTCCACGAGGTCGGGAAGGAACAACTAGGTGTCACCACAAGAGACACCACACAACCATGTGAGAAAGAACATCTCACCACAGGCACGGCCACCTCAAACCTCCACAAGGTTGAGGGCCCACAAGCAGAACCACTCTAGACCTCAGACACTCTATGAGGTCAGGGAACTACACCCTACAGTGCCACCATGGACGGCACTAAGGAACAGTTTACAAAACAAGCAATCGAGTGTCTACACAAGACACCCCGAGAGAACATATGGAGTGGAAGCCACTAAACAAGGCCCACAAGGCCAAACCAATAGAGCCCACGGAAGCTAAACACGGCTAGGCTACAACCCCCGTGTAGGCTAGGGCAACGAGATTCACTTGGAAACAACGTCAACCGCCATCACAACAAGTCAACCAAACCACCGCCATAGGCAGCTAAGTGGAGGACACACAGTCCACACCTCACACTCTCCAGCTGTCGACTCTTGCCTACAACCTCCCCTGTAGAGTGAGGCTAGTGAGCTACACAGAGAACAACCACAACCACCGCAGCCCGGCCGAGCTGCAGCCCCATGCCTACCCTCCCTACGCGGCTCCGAAACCAATGCAGAGCGAGGCAGTGAGAAGGACTAACTGGTCCGCACCAGAAGAACACCTCAACCACCTTGGAGACTTAGACCAGCTAAGGGAGCTCCACAAGCGACTCTATGCCGCTGCCCACCACCGTTTTCCCCTCAACTCTGAGGTCCTCCACACTAGGTTGTAAACTCGAGCACGCTTGTAGCCCGGAGAACTCCCTCAACAGGCTCTCAAGGATGGGGGTCCTAGAAAACAGAGACAACCTCTGAACGGGACAAGCCCTCAAGTGCAGAGCAACAGGCGAAAGAGAACAGGTGGGGCAACAACCAACAGAAACTGGCACAGCTGGCTTGTAACCAAGACAAGCCCAGCAGGCACAAGAATGCACGGCACACCTCCCGGAAACCCCCTGGAGGACCGTCGGCCAACGCTGGCACACACGGCACGGCCCGAAAAATCGGAACACCACCAGACAGTAGAGAAACCAATGCTCTTCTAATAATCGATTGACCTAAAGAAAATCGATTATTAGACAGACGTGAGCCTCCTAGCACTGCCGCTAGGACACGGCCACGAAGGTGTCACCTTCGGTCACTGAACGCCGGGAGGCAACCTGCCGTGTTCCCTACCAGAAGGTCCTAAGGGCAACCCTGCCCTGGGGCACACGCCGACATGCCAACAAGGCCACGGAACCACCCGAGGCAAGCCTGGTGCTATCGCGCCCTCTGAGCCCGTCGCGATACCATCACGATTTGAAGGGCAACCGCGACAAGTGCCATGTTGCAACAGGGAAGCGCATCGAGATAAGAACCCTGTCGCGGCAGGAAACTAGGTTGCGATATGACTCTTATTGCGATGGCTAGCCGCGCCATGATAAGGTCGCACCTGACCAAAGTGACGCCTCCTCTGATGTCGCGACGCGCACGAAGGTCGCGACATCAGACAGAAGGCCGACCACCGGGATGCTGCATCCCGGGGTCACCCGCATAAACCACATTTACACACCACAGGGAGGGGAGCATGGGAAAGCAGTAGAGGCACGCATAACACTACATGCCTGATCCACCCGGAATGGAAAGAGCACAAGAGATCCTTACAGATGTCGGAAGAACTGAACCCCAAATGGCCTTCACGACACCACCACTGCTACCTCCTCGCTCCATGACGCCACTCCAACTCCGCCACGAGCTGCCGCCGCTCCGCCACGCTTCAAATGCTAGAGGAAGAGAGGGGAAAACCATTCCCTCCTCGGAGAGGAGGAGGAAAAGGAGCAAGAGCCAAAGGAGGGGGAAAGGGGCGCCGACCAAGGCTTTAAGCCTTTGGTCCACAAGACGTGATGGGGCGCGGCGTCGCATCAACAACCTTAATGCGACGGGCACCCACACCGCGACCAGAAGGCATCCCTCCGGGACGCCGCGACAACCCGATAGCCCTCTCTGACACGCCTGCCCTTCTGACAGGTGTCAGACGACCGAAAAGCAAAACTTTGTCGCGACCCGTTGACCGGGAGCGATAGGAATGTGACACATCAGGTAGTCACTATTGGGTTGAGTGTGTATTTGAAACCTTTTAATGATGACTTTAATCATGACTAATTGACATCACTCTTAATTTGATTTTGATGATGACATTTTGTACATATTAAAATGATGACTAATTGAACATGTTATATATTTTATACATATCACAACAATGCTTAAACAACATGTTTTTGATGTTTAATATCTCACATTTTAATAATAATATCTTGTATTAATGGTTTACACTTTATATTTTTAGGTTTACACAAAATTGTCATAGTGGTGTCAACACAGTCCACCTGTGGTGTCGATACAATGTCCTGTGGTGTTGACATAGTCCACCTGTGGTGTCGACACAATGCCCTGTTGTGTCGACACTAGATGACTATCCCAGAAGCATGTTCTGAAGCAGTAGGCAGTGGTGTCGACACAGTCTGCCTGTGGTGTCGACACAGTGCCCTATGGTGTCGACACTAGATCACTATCCCAGAAGCCCAGTTTGAGGACAATGCATGTGGTGTCGGCACAGTGCCCTGTGGTGTCGACACACTTCGACTGAAACTCAAAAACGTGAATTTTTCTAGACACGTGGCTGCTTAGGAATCAAAGGATTTGACCTAGATTTCTGTGCCCATGCACCCAAGGCACTTTATGGACATATGAGGCTATAAATACCCATGATTCTCCTACCCGAAAGGCAAGAAAGCCCATACACTTCCAGAAGAAGCTTTTTGGCGGCAAAAAGGGGCTTTCCAGATCTAGCTCCATCTCCAGAAGCTGCAGGCCATCCATTCAAGAAGAAGGAAGTGGGAATCAAGGGGAATCTCTGGATAGAAGGTTGCTGTTCTAGGAAAGGGAGCAGATCCAACTGAAGAGCAGTAGTAGAAAAGGGATTTCTGGCATTTCTGATGCCATCAAAGCATAATATCGCCAATTGAGGAGAATCTCCACCGAATCCCATCAAGGCTCCTCAATTCAAGCGTCTGCAAGACCTCTTCACCGAAGAACATCCAATTCATACTTCTTTCACCTAATTCTTGGAGTGTTCATCTTATTTCTTCTTGTGAGATTTGTACATGAAGTTCTGTACGGATTTCTGAGTTTATTGAGTCTGTGAATCAGATCATTGCTAGAGGATCTGATTTCTTTCATGTTTGATCTAGCTTTTGTATTGTAAGCCGTCGGGCTCTGGTTTGTGAGTCGTCGCACTCACTGTGTGGTTTGAGCCGTCATGCTCAAGTTGGAGTCGTCATGCTCCGGTTGTTGTTTGAGCCATCGTGCTCAGTTGTGAGTCGTTGAACTCAAGGTTATGTGTTGAGCCGTCGTGCTCAAGGGTGTTTGGAGTCGTCGTGCTCCGGTGTGAGTTGTACTCTTTTGAGTAGTGGAGCCTCACTGTGTGAGGGGTGGATGTAGGAATCACTGGTGTGATTTTCGAACCACCTAAAAATCCTGTGTAATGGTTTGATCTGCTTGTCTGCGCTAGATGCTTGCATAGGATTTCGCTTTCACTAAGTGTTTAATTGCTTCACACATAATCTACACACACCCACACTTCAAATCAATAAATTGTTTGTCTTAATTGATCTCTGATTCGAAGTAATTTTGAATTGCTTAAGCTTCGCAGTAATTTATGTCAGATCTATTCAACCCCTCCTTCTAGATCTGATCCATCCACCTATTCCATCCTACAATTAGCATCAGAGCGGGTTAATATTTGTTTCTGATCTAATTTGATTGCTTCTGTTTGATCTCTGTGCTCTATTTGCTTGAAATGTTTGCTTGATCTTTCATTGTCTCTCATTGTGATTGATGGATTCTCGGGGATTTGTAGCTGAGGGTCATTCCATTAATAGACCACCATATTTTGATGGGTTTGATATTCATACTAGAAAACTCGCACGCAAGTTTTTCTTAGGGATCAAAACTATGAAATCTGAAGGATAGTTGAAGTTGGTCCTTATGGAAATCATGGAGATAAGGAGAATTGGACTAGAGAGCAAATTAGGAAAGCTGCTCTTAATTACAGTGCCATGAATATGCTTCAATGTGCTGTCCACCCTAAAGAATAGTCAAGAATATCCATGTGTAAATCTTCTAAAGAAATGTGGGATAAACTTGAATTAATGTATGAAGGAACATCTCAAGTTAAGGAAACCAAAACAAACATACTTGTTTCTGATTATGAATTGTTTATGATGAAATCTAACGAATCAATTTCTAAAATGTTTGCTATGTTTATGATAATTGTCAATGGACTGAAGGCACTAGGTAAGGAATACACTGATACTGATCTGGTAAGAAAAATCTTGTGCTCTCTATCATCTGTTTAGCACACAAAGGCTACAGTGATTAAGGATTCTAAGGATTTATCGAAAATCTCTTTGGATGAACTCATAGGATGTTTAATGACTTATAAAATAAATCTGAAAAGAAGTGAAGAACATATGCTTAAGGCTAAACTAGTAGCACTTAAGGCTTCATCAAGCAACAAAGAGAAAAATCAAGAAAAATCAAGTTCTGATGAGTCTGAGTCCAATGAGGATGAACTTGCCCTCATGACAAGGCAATTCAGAAAATTTTTAAAATCAAGAAGAGGAAAATTCAATGGAAAGAAAAAATATTCTTCTAGTAAAAGGAATGCTTCTTCTTCAAATTTTAATGCTAGTAGAAATCAATAACTGATTAAGATATTGTTAGCTACAGGTGCAACAAGACAGGACATATGAAGGGTGAGTATCCTGAGATGAAAAAGGATAAATACAAGAAGAACAACAAAATGAAGAAGCCAAAAGCCATGATAGCAACTTGGTCAGATGATGACCAAAGTGAGGATGAAGAAGAGAACTCCTCAAGTTCAGCAAATGAGGAGTTATGCTTTATGGCCAATAGCAGTGATGGAAGGTAGGCTCTTCTTTTGAACAGTATTCTATTGAAGAATGACAAAATGCATATGCTGAGTTGATTGAAAAATACTCTGAAATAAGAAAAGAAAACAAATATCTGAAAAAGAAAATTGATAATGTCATGCATGATACTTCCTTAAATAGAAAAATATCTGAACTTGAAAATGAAATAACTGAACTCAATGAAGAAAAGGAAGATCTTTTGAATGACATTGATGAACTTAAAATTACATCTCAAAAGACCAACAATGATTTTGAAAAACTTTCTAAAAGAATAGAATTGCAACAAAAAGAAAAGCAACAAGTCATTGATGAAGTTCAGAAACTCAAGAAGTTGTTGGATGAAAGGAACAAGTGATAAAAATTTCACAAATGGAAAGGAAAACCTTGATACATTGTTATGACTAAAAATGAATGCTACAAAACATGGACTAGGATTCACCACAAGAAAATCATTGAAGAATAAATTTGGTGTAAAGAAAGAAAAACATTCAAAAATTATTTTGATAAAATTTATCAAAAGCACTAGTCCAGAAAACAAAAATAAATAAGTGTCAAAGAACACATCTGAAATACCCAAGAATCAGAACAAAAAGAATGTTTCTAACCAAAAGAAACAAAACAGGTCAACACACATTCCTGATAGGTCGACACCAGTCAACCACAAGTTGAACACTGTGGCTGCTGAGTCGACATCAGTCCAACACAGGTTGACCTGTCCAATTCTGAAAAATAATAACTAGTTGAACAGAAATTCAAATAAAAATCTGAAAATTTGTAAAAACACAAAAACAAACTTTCATGACGGTTATTGAAGATCCAAGACATCATGTCAATCTAATTGGATCAATGTTGGAATCAATGGTATCATAATCCTTATTGGTACCATTCACAATCTTTTTATCCAAAGGTTCCAAGATATCAACAAAATTCTTGGTTTGGATTTCCATACATGAACAATCATGCCAAAATGCATAATTTCCATGTTTTTGAAAGGAAAAACACTGGTGTTTTCATTCCAAATCAGAATGTTAAAATGCTAAAAAGGGAAATTAGTTCTGAAACAAAACAAAAGTAAAAAACAACTCAAATTTGGATCAGAAAAGACTTATTATTTTTTCTCAAACAAACTGATGGTCCCAACAATGTTTGGGTACCAAAATCTTTTCTTCTCTGATATGATTTATGTAGGAAAGTTGTGCACTCAATTCCAATGTGTGGTTCCTTGACAGTGGGCGTTCACGACACATGACTGGAGACAGAACAAAGTTTTCATTTTTGATTGAAAAGGAAGGAGGATCTGTTACTTTTGGAGGTAAAAATAATGGGAAAATCATTGGATTTGGAAAGGTTGGTAAATCATCTTCAAACTCAATTGAAAATGTTTTGTTAGTTGATGGTTTGGATTATAATCTTTTGAGCATTAGTCAATTGTGTGACAAAGGTCCCAAGGTTGTTTTTGAATCTGATTTTTGTAAAATAATTGATTCTTCAACTGAAAAAATAAAATTCTTTGGCAAAAGAGAAAACAATGGCTACATGATCAATCTTGATAAAAACATTGCTGAAAACATTTGTTGGTGGCAAATAAAAATGACATTGCTTGGACATGGCACAAAAGACTTAGTCATACAAGTTTCAACACAATAAATAAACTTAAGGCTAAATTTGGTTAAAGGACTTCCTGAATCTCTTCTCAATGTAGAGAATCAACTTGGAAACAACGTGAACCGTGTTGGACCACTTTTGATATGACAGCAAGCTAACCTAGAGGGGGGGTGAATAGGTTTTCGGAAATCTAAAATAGAAACTTGAACACAGAAAATTATCACTTGAAAGTTTGGATAGTTGAGTGTGATAAAGAGTAGCAGTGCGGAAGAAAATAAATAATCACCCAAATAACACAGGGAATTTATCCTGGTTCGACCCTTCCCACATGGAAGTCCTACGTCTAGTCCCCAAGCAACTTCTTGGGTTTTTACTAACCAAGGGTACAGTCCCCCTCAAGGACAATACAACACCCAGCACCCCAGTTGGTCTTCTTCTCTATCCCGGGCAAGAAGGCAACCCACTTCCTTTATAGGTGAAGAAGCCAACCTCTTGGTACAAACCCCAGTGTGGTTCTGCAAGATAGAAACCCCTAGCTAGGTTCTACACTATATATAGTCCTACAGTTGGACAAAGATCTTTCTTAGAAAAGAAAGAACAATGCTGTGAGTTCTACAAGAATGGACATTGACCCAGAAACACTCAACAAAAGACTCTTCCCAAGAATTACAATGATCACCGAGAGAGTGAAGAGAGGAAGGCTAGGAAGCGTTGAAGACTTCTGCTATGAAAGGCTTCTCTTGATTTGGCTCGAGCTCTTTTCTCTTTCTTTGAGTGTATGTTGCATTGAGGTTCCTCACTAGTTGTACACTCCTTCAAAGATCTTCAGGAAAGTCCTCTCTTCTTTTCTTCTGCCTTGCTTCATTTTTTATATGAGAGGCTTTTGAATAGATCCGTTGAAGAGATCCGTTCGAGCTCTTCTAGTCGTTGCTGATCTTTCTATTCTTTTTCTTCTTCAGATTGTCAGCCACTTGGTGGTCTATGAGGTCTGTAAGCATAGAATAAAGTGTTTAGCTAAAACAGTGTTTCTGTCAAAAACCTCACATACCTCTATGTTTTCTGTTGCCACCCAGAAGTAGTAAGTGACCACCTTTCTGTCTGACAGGAGAGAAGAGATCTAGGGAGATAAAAGAAAATCTTCTATCAGAGACATTTTTGACTTTTCATTAGGCGCCAAACATATTTGAAAGATCTGAGTATAAAGAAAATCAATGTTTATATAAAGTCGATGTTTGGACAAAATCGATGTTTATGTAAAGGCAAATTGTTATTATAAAGATAGGCAAATCAATGGGCAAATTGACGTTTTCACTTATCGAGTCGATGTGGCAACCAAATTGTTATGAAACTTATCAAATCGTTATGGTGTTCAAATCGTTATGTCGTTCAAATCGTTATGAAACTTATCAAATCGATGTTTTGGTCAAATCGATGTTCTCATTTAGGAAACCGATGAAAGAGAGAAATCGATGTGAGAGAGAAAACGATGTGGCAATCAAATCGTTATGGCACTTATCGAATCGATGTGAGAATCAAATCGTTGTTTCTCACTTATGAAATCGTTATGAAAATCAAATCGTTGTTAGAGCAAATCGTTGTTCTCACTTATGAAATCGTTATGAAAACCAAATCGTTGTGAGAGCTAATCGGTGTTCTCACTTATGAAATCGTTATGAAAACTAAATTATTGTGAGAACAAATCGATGTGGCACTTTGAACATAAATCAATGTATATTGAATAAACATCGATTTAGCATTTTAGTGCACAACATACAACAATAATTCCATAAATTTATACTTATTAGGAAAACATGATTTGAAATATATTTAATAATATTAATTAATCATAAATTTTGTTATCACCAAAATAGAAGGGTAAAATATAGGAGTGGTTCAACAATCTCCCCATTTTTGGTGATGACAAAATTTATGAGAATTTTCAGACAAAAGCATAGAAAATTCACAGATAATGCATACCATGCATTATGAGAATTTTCTGACAAAAGCATAGAAAATTCATAGATAATGCATAGCATGCATATTCTCCCCCTTTTTGTCACTAACCAAAAAGGAAGGATCTTACCATGCATTCTCTCCCTTTTTGAGAAAATTTCTTACCATTGAGGGGTTCAACAATCTTCCCCTTTTTTGAATAACTCCCTCTTAGTCTATGCTTCCCCTGAATGTTTTCTCCCTCTAAGCATAAGGCTCCCCTGACAGAGAGGGTCCTCTTGAGGATTCTTCACCTGTCTGTCGACAGGTGTTTCTTGCTGTGTTGACATGTTGATCTCTTGAGTCGACTTGTTGATTGGTTGTTTGACAAGTCTTCAAAAAAAAATTTAATCTGCATAGATCTTATGAAAGGCTTGCAAATATTGTTAGTAGCAATATAGAATTCAATATTTGTGACTACTCCCTCTTCAGATAGGAGTTGGATGAAGAGTTGGCAGTCACCCTTGCCTTGAGCATCCTTTGTTCCCGATGCTCCAAGGCTATCCTGCAAATAAGCTACTCAGAAGTAGGTACCCAAATCTTTTTAGGTCCTTGATGGTTAGATGCATGAAAATAACCATTAGGAAACCAAACTAAGTGCCTTGTTGTGCAGGCATTCACAGTGTGTCCTAGTTTATTGCAATGAGAAGAACAATGAATATAGTTTGTTCTGCAGTTGTAATTGTCTTTGTGATGCTTGTTTAGGACACTATTTTTAGAAACCTTTTTCTTTTGATAAGCTTGTTTATTTCAGGTGCCTTTTTCTTAGGCATTTTGCTTTCTTTTATAAATTTTGGTAATGGATATTTACCAGGAATTGTGCCTTGTTTTCCTTTTTCTGGAGGTATGTATCCAATACCTTGTTTATTGTTTCCAGATTTTTATCCTTTTAACATAGAGCTAGAGATGTTTTCCTTTAGTTAGCTTCCTAACTGATTCTCTTGAATAAAGATTTTATTTAGTTAGAGTTTTCAATATTTCTTCTAACTCTAATTTTTCAGTATCCTTGCTCCTTAAATTTTCATTCAAAAGAGAGTTATTATTTTTACTGTCCTTTAATTGTTTAGATTTAAGATCAGAATTGGTGTTTTCCAAGCAAGTAGTGTTGTTTTTCAGATTTTTTATTTCTTTTACAACACCCTTATGTTTTTCATATAGTTCATTAAAAACTTCTTCTAAGTCTTCAAACTTTGTCCCTAAATCAGTGCATGGATCAAAAAATAGGTCAGAATGTACCTCATCTAGTCCTACCATCAGGGCTAGACTTGCCTGCTCTTTCTCCGACTCTGGGCTTGATGATTCTAAGCTTGTGGCCTCTTCATTTTCCCAAGCAGCCACCATGGCTTTTCTTTTGAATTTCTTGTGCTTCTTTTTCGACTTTTCTAGTTGACCAATCTTCTTTAGTTTAGGACAATCTGGTCTTAGATGTCTAGGTTTTCTGCATTCATAGCAGACTGGTTCTTTTTCTTTTCTCTCATTCTTTTGAATCCTTCTTGATCCATTTTTCTTCTTCTTGAGAATTTTCTGAAGCTTGGACAGTACTTTATCTACGTCACTGTCTTCAGAATCTATATTTTTGGAACTAGAAGAAGAAGAAGTGGAAGGAGCAGCTGTAACTTTAAGAGCATTAGTACATTTTTTCTTTGATGAGCTTTCAGATAGTTGATCCATATTAATTTCATGTGCCATGAGGGAACCTATTAAGTTATTAATAGAAAGTTTAGTTAAGTCATGGGCTTCTTCAATAGGAGTTACTTTAGGTGTCCATGAAAGAGTTAAGGACCTAAGTATCTTTCTAACAATTTCCTCATCAGAAAGATTTTTACCAAGAGAACTCATACCAACTACTATGCTCGAAAGTCTATTATACATCTGAGTGATATTTTCGTTTGGAAGCATTTTAAATTGCTCATATTGTGAGACAAGAATATCTATCCTAGTTTGTTTTACTTTATCTGTTCCTTCATAAGTTATTTGCAGTTTATCCCACATTTCTTTTGCAGATTTACAAGAAGATACTCTATTGAATTCCTTTTTAGATAAGGCACAACATAAGGAGTTCTTAGCCTTAAAGTTTAAAGATAGTTTATTCTTATCAGTTATGGTAATGGCAGTAGTACCAGCAGCAGAAGTAACAAC
Organism: Colocasia esculenta; assembly: GCA_014218235.1. Taxonomy (NCBI): domain Eukaryota; kingdom Viridiplantae; phylum Streptophyta; class Magnoliopsida; order Alismatales; family Araceae; genus Colocasia; species Colocasia esculenta. The sequence continues at coordinate 139,058,001 of CM024754.1, forward strand.
ATAATCACCTACCTCTATTACCTGCCACAGATCAAAGTCTGTGCCTCGAATGAAGCACTCCATCCTCATCTTCCAATATTGGTAGTCCTCTCCATCAAATAATGGAGGTCTGGTAACCGATTGGCCTTCAGCATATCCTTTAGCTGCCATGGATCTTCTCTAAGATCGTCAGATCTTCTTGATTGATCAGAGAACCCGCTCTGATACCACTTGTTGGACCACTTTTGATACGGCAGCAAGCTAACCTAGAGGGAGGGGGTGAATAGGCTTCCTAAAATCTGAAATAGAAACTTGAACACAGAAAATTATCACTAGAATGTTTGGTTAGTTGAGTGTGATAAAGAGTAGCAGTGCGGAAGCAAATAAACAATCACACAAATAACACAGGGAATTTATCCTGGTTCGGCCCTTCCCACATGGAAGTCCTACGTCTAGTCCGCAAGCAACTTCTTGGGTTTTTACTAACCAAGGGTACAGTCCCCCCTCAAGGACAATACAACACCCAGCACCCCAGTTGGTCTTCTTCTCTATCCCGGGCAAGAAGGCACCCCACTTCCTTTATAGTGAAGAAGCCAACCTCTTGGTACAAACCCCTGTGGTTCTGCAAGATAGAAACCCCTAGCTAGGTTCTACACTATATATAGTCCTACAGTTGGACAAAGATCTTTCTTAGAAAAGAAAGAACAATGCTGTGAGTTCTACAGAATGGACATTGACCCAGAAACACTCAACAAAAGACTCTTCCAAGAATTACAATGATCACCGCGAGAGTGAAGAGAGGAAGGCTAGGAAGCGTTGAAGACTTCTGCTATGAAAGGCTTCTCTTGATTGGCTCGAGCTCTCTTTCTCTTTCTTGAGTGTATGTTGCTTGAGGTTCCTCACTAGTTGTACACTCCTTCAAAGATCTTCAGGAAAGTCCTCTCTTCTTCTTTTTCTTCTGCCTTGCTTCATTTTTTATATGAGAGGCTTTTGAATAGATCCGTTGAAGAGATCCGTTCGAGCTCTTCTAGTCGTTGCTGATCTTTCTATCTTTTTCTTCTTCAGATTGTCAGCCACTTGGTGGTCTATGATTCTGTAAGCATAGAATAAAGTGTTTAGCTAAACAGTGTTTCTGTCAAAACCTCACATACCTCTATGTTTTTCTGTTGCCACCCAGAAGTAGTAAGTCACCTTTCTGTCTGACAGGAGAGAAGAGATCTAGAGAGATAAAAAGAAATCTTGTGTCAGAGACATTTTTGACATTTCCTTAGGCGCCAAACATATTTGAAAGATCTGAGTATAAGAATATCGGTGTTTGGACAAAATCGATGTTTAAGTAAAGGCAAATTGTTATTGTAAAGATAGGCAAATCGATGGGCAAATCGACGTTTTCCACTTATCTAGTCGATGTGGGAACCAAATTGTTATGAAACATATCAAATCATTATGGTGTTCAAATTGTTATGAAACTTATCAAATCGTTATGTCGTTCAAATCGTTATGAAACTTATCAAATCGATGTTTTGGTCAATCGATGTTCTCATTTAGGAAATCGATGTAAGAGAGAATCGATGTGAGAGAGAATCGATGTGGCGATGAAATTGTTATGGCACTTATCGAATCGTTGAGAATCAAATCGTTGTTTCTCACTTATGAAATCGTTATGAAAACCAAATCATTGTGAGAGCAATTGTTGTTCTCACTTATGTAATCGTTATGAAAACCAATCGTTATGAGCAATCGTTGTTCTCACTTATGAAATCGTTATGAAAACCAAATCATTGTGAGAGCAAATTGATGTGGCACTTTGAACAGAAATCGATTATATTGGAATAACACCGATTTAGCATTTTAGTGCACACATACAACAATAATTCAATAAATTTATACTTATTAAGAAAATATGATATTAAATATATTTAATAATATTTAATTAATCATAAATTTTTATCTCCAAATATAATGGGTAAAAACAGGAGTGGTTTCAACAACCATCGTCAAAACAAGTCAACCAAACCACCGCCACGGGCAGCTAAGAGGAGGACACACAGTCCACACGTCTCGCTCGCCAGCCGTCGACTCCTGCCTACAACCTCCTCGGTAGAGTGAGGCTAGTGAGCCATAGTAGAGAACAACCACAACCACCGCAGCCCGGCCGAGCTGCGGCCCCATGCCTACCCTCTCTACGCGCTCCAGAACCAGCGTAGAGCGAGGCTTGGAGAATACTAACTGGTCCGCACCAGAAGAACACCTCAACCACAACTCGGAGACTCAGACTAGCTAAGGGAGCTCCACAAGCGACTCTACGACACGGCCCACCACCGTTTTCCCCTCAACTCTGAAGTCCGCCACACTAGGCTGTCAACTCGAGCACGCTCGTAGGTAGGAGAACTCCCTCAATAGGCTCCCAAGGATGGGAGTCCCAGGAAATGGAGACAACCTCTGAACGGGACAAGCCCTCAAGTGCAGAGCACCAGGCGAAAGAGAACAGGCGGGGAAGCAACCAACAGAAACCGGCACAGTTGGCTTGTAAACAAGACAAGCCCAGCAGGCACAAGTACGCACGACACACCTCTCGGAAACCCCCAAGAGGACCATTGACCAATGCCGACACACACGACACGGCCCGAAAACTTGGAACACCACCAGACAGCACAAAATCCAACGCTCTTCTAATAATCAATTGACCGACAGACAATCGATTATTAGACAGACGCGAGCCTCCTAGCACCGCCGCTAGGACACAGCCATGATGGTGTCACCTTTAGTCACTGAACGCCGAGAGGCAACCTGCCGCGTTCCCTACCAGATGGTCCTAAGGGCAACCATGCCCTGGGGCATACTCCGACACGTCAACGAGGCCACAGAACCACCCAAGGCAAGCCTAGTGCTATCACGCCCTCCTAGCCCGTCGCGATACCATCGCGACAGGAAGGGCAACCACGATAAGCGCCCTGTTGCGACAAGGGAGCGCATCACGATAAGAACCCTGTCACGATAGGAAACCGGGTCGCGACACGACTCTTATCGCGACGGCTAACCACGCCGCGATAAGGTCGCATCCGATCAAAGCCACGCCTCCCCTGATGTCGCGATGTGCACAGCGATCGTGACATCAGACGGAAGGCCGACTGCCGGGATGCTGAATCCTGGGGTCGCCCACACAAACCACATTTACACATCACGGGGAGGGGAGCATGGGGAAAGCAGTAGAGGCATGCATAACACCACAAGAACTCCCGATCCACACGAAATAGAAAGAGCACAACGGATCCCTACAGATTTTGGAAGAACCGAATCCTAAAGGGCCTTCAAGACACCACAGCTGCCACCTCCTCGCTCCACGATGCCACTCCAGCTCTGCCACAAGCCGCGGTCGCTCCGCAAAGCTCTAAATGCTGGAGGAAGAGAGGAGAAAAGCATCCCCTCCTCGGAGAGGAGGAGGAAAAGGAGCAAGAGCCAAAGGAGTGGGAAAGGGGCGCCGGCCAAGGCTTTAAGCCTTCGGCCCCCAAGACGCGATGGGGTGGGGCGTCGCGTCAACAACCTTAAAACGACAGCCGCCCACACCACGACCAGAACGCCTCCCTCCGAGACCCGCGACAACCCGACTGCCTGCTCTGACACGTCTGCCCTTCTGACAGGCGTCAGATGATCAAAAAGCAGAACCTTGTTGCGACCCGTTGACTGGGTGCGATAGGAACACGACACAACAAGTGGTCGCAACCCAAATGACTGTCGTGATAGGCAGTTCCGTCGCGACACTAATGCGTCGTCAAGGTCAGACACGTTAGTGGCCAGTCATCCCACACACAAACGGAAAGCCGGAAAGCCCGAGATGTTACAGTTCCGCATTGATCTTTTGACATGTTAAGCATCGGGTGACATATTCCACCACCTCCCTCTTCATATTAGGCCACCAAAAGCTTCTTTTCAGATCCTGATACTTTTTGGTAGTTCCAGGATGGATGGTATACCTGGTCTTGTGAGCCTCATCCATAATCATCTTCTTTGTCTCCACATGGTCGGGTACACAGACTCAATCCCAGAATAATAGTCTTCCATCTTCAGTTAAAGAGAAATCCAGCCTCTGATCTAGATTAGCCCTAATCTCCACAGGCATAGGGTCATTGTCTTGGAGTGCTATGATGTCCTCTAATAGTGTAGGTTGTGCCCTAAAACTAGCAATAAGGCATCCCTTTCTCTTGATGTCAACATCATTATTTAGCATAGCAAAATCTTCTAATAATCTCCATTCCCCCACCATTAGACTTGACAATGTGATATTGGCTTTCTACTTAGAGCATCTGCCACAGCATTTGCTTTACCTGGATGATATTGCATAGTGAAGTCGAAGTCTTTGAGATACTCCAACCACCTCCGCTATCTCATGTTCAAGTCCTGCTGAGAAAACATATACTTCAATCTTTTATGGTCAGAAAACACAATGAACTTCTCACCATATAGGAAATGACGCCATATCTTCAAGGCGAAGACTGCAGCAGCTAGCTCCAGATCGTGTACATGATAAATGTCCTCGTGCTTCTTCAATTGTCTGGAAGCATAGCATATGACATTCCCATTTTGCATCAGTACACAGCCTAGGCCGATCCCAGATGCATCTGTGTATACTTCAAAACTACCCCCCAGTCACTGGCAATGTCAGTACAGGTGCTGAGGTGAGGTGCTCTTTCAATGCCCTGAAACATTTTCCACATTCATCAGTCCATGCAAATGGATTCTCCTTCCTGGTAAGCCTGGTTAATTATACAACTATATTTGAGAAATCTTTAATAAAGTGACGATAATATCTGGCTAAACCCAGAAAGCTCCTGATCTCCGACATATTTGTCGACCTTGCCCAGTTCTTTACTGCTTGTACCTTGAATGGATCTACAGAGATTCCCTCCTTAGATATGATGTGGCCAAGGAAAGACACTTCCTCCATCCAGAACACACACTTACTAAGTTTTGCATAGAGTTGATTATCTCTAAGCACTTGCAGAGCAGCCTTCAAGTGTTCCTCATGTTCTTCATTATACTTGGAGTAAATAAAGATGTCATCAATGAACACCACTACAAACTGGTCTAAGTATGGCCTATAAATATTATTCATAAGTTGGATGAAAACCGCTGGAGCATTGGTTAAACCATACGGCATGTCCACGAACTCATAGTGACCATATCTACTTCGGAATGCAGACTTGTGTATATCCTCTTCCTTGATTCTCAGTTGATGGTAGCCTTACCTTAGATCTATCTTGAAGAAATACTACTCACCGGAGATCTAGTAAAATAGATCATCGATGCGGGGCAATTGATACATATTCTTTATTGTCAACTGGTTTAATTCATGGTAATCAATGCATAGCCTCATTGTCCTGTCCTTCTTTCTGACAAATAGTACTGGCGCTCTACACGGGTATGTGCTGGGCCTGATAAAACCTTGTTCTAGTAGTTCTTGGATCTTCCTTTTTAGCTCCTGCAATTCAACAGGGGACATGCGATACAGAGCTTTTGAAATAGGGGCTGCCCCAGGGAGCAATTCGATGGTGAAGTTTACCTCCCGCTCAGATGGTATACCAGGTAATTCCTTTGGGAATACATCAGGATAGTCTCTAGCTATGGGAATGTCTTCTAGTGTTGGTTTCTTCTTCTCAATTGCCATGACCGAAACTAGGAAAGCATCCCAACCCCGGTTGATTAGCTTGGATGCCTATAGAGAGGATATCAAGACAGGGTGTTTATGATAACGGGTGCCAAGAAGTGAAAAGGTTGGAAGATTTGGACTTCTAAAGGTGACCCTCCTATGACGACTATTTACATCGGCATCATACTCGATTAACCAATCGACACCCAAAATGGCATCATTTACCCTTCATGTCTAAACAGATGAGATTGGCAGGGAGATTGTGCCTCTAATTATAGTTTCACATTTTGGCAAGTAGTGGGTGAGTTTAGATTCTAAGCCAAGGGGAGAGGGTACAGTGATCATGGATTTTAGAGGTACAGGTTTGACACATAGAGTTGCAGCAAATGTGGTGGAAATAAATGAAAATGCAACTCCAGTATCAATAAGCACAAAAGTAGGTTGATATGGAAATGGTACCTTCCACCATACCCCCTTCCTCGGGTAGGTCAGCTTCAACAACGGCATTAAGGCGTCCCTAACACCGTGGTACGTTCTGGGCCTTTCCTGGCTGGTCTTTCAGCATTGGACAGTCAGGAATATGGTGGTTTCGACCACCACATCTTAAGCACGCTTCGAGCTTCTTCCAGCATTCTTCAGCTCGGTGCCCTGGTTTATCGCAGAACTTGCAGTTCTCAGCAAATTACCTTCCTTCCACCTTGACCTTCTTGTCTATAGCATTGTCTCTTCCAGCATTCGGCCTCTTGTTGTTGTTATTGTTGTTACGCAAAGTTGGAGCAATATTAGGTGCTCCTTCTTAACAATGACTGGTTTTGAGTTGTCCTTGTCCCTCATTCCTACTACTTTGGCCATCGTGTCCTCTACCAGCTGGGCTCGTTGGACCATCTCATTGTAAGTTTAATGAACATGAGCCCATCCATGAAACGGTTAGCCTTTAGTCTTTCTGTGCTCACCAGATGTAGGGCATACACAGCCAGACGTGCTAATTGAGCCTCATACTCAGCCACGACATTCCTTTCTGCTTCAGTGTGGCAAATTCAGCCGCCTTCTTTTCCTTAACTCTCTCCGATAAATATTTTCTGCAGAATATGCCACGCTCTGATGCGGAATATCGGAACGTGAGGCAGTTACAAGTAATCAAGTATAGAGCGAGGATTAGACATCAAACCATTGAACAAGAATAAATACTAAAACAAATTCATTCATTAATAATCTTGCAAATGTCTAGTTACAACCACTAATATCAGAGCCAATCTATTGGGCCCAATTATATTAAAATAAAGCAAAGGACTAAACTAGGACTCTATCATAGTACTAGGACGCTAGGGCACTCGTGACGTCACTCCTGGTCGTTCCCGTCCTCTTGAGTGTATAGTTCATCCTCGGTCTCACTTGAGAACACAACGACAAATAACGCAGGGTGAGCGATAACGCCTAGTAGGACTTAAATCTTAATAGTCAAGCAGGCATAAATGATTAATGTGTTAAACGGTAGAGTAATTAATGATAGAGTGAGAGAGTCAAGTAAAAGATAGCAGGATAGCACGTAAATGAAATAGCACAACATCCAAACATAGCAGGAATAGTAAGATGGCCATAGCACAATAGCACAAAGTATAGCAATAGCACAACGAGTAGAGCATAGCACTTTTGTTGTCAACAGACAACGAGAGAATATAGCACTTTTGATTGTCATTAGATTAATCTAGATAGTATGGCACTTGGATGTAATGCCGACATCCTAATCATTTAACTCCCATGGGCAAATGGCACTTTCGGGCGCTCTCCCTAGGACCAGATCAGCCCATAGCCTATTGTGCTAGCATGGTTATATTGTTTATCTTTAGACAATCAGTCAATGGCAATATAGAGTACCAAGAATTAGATGAGAGCACTAGATGAATAGACGAGATAGTAGAGTGGATGTGAATAGTGAGCGAGGAGAGTATAGACGAGAGCAAGTGGACATTGCACGTAACATTTCGAGTAAACAAGTGATAGTAACAGTGCACAACACGCGCACTCGGTGTTGGTAGTTAGGTGGAATTCACGACCCTACCACTGGCCATGTTAAGCACAGGTCCAGAGGTCCGACGTGATTCAAGATAAGGGCGAGCTTCTAATAGCCGTTTGGATCATATCGATCCCTAAAGGGGTATCATAGGTGTTAGGGTACAACCGGCTCATCGACCATGTGGGAACCCATGGACAGAGGAGACTTACAGAGGTCTTGAACGAAGACCCACTAGTCCGGCAGAAGGAATATCCGATGGAGAGTTCATCCAAGTCAAGAGAGTGTGTATATATAGAAACAAGTGCTCGACGTTCTAGAGGAGTTCTAGAACAGTGGAGCATCAAGATAGGTGTTCCAAAACATCGTGGGAAAGCGTACACATGTAGAAATTAAGCATGAGGCAATTTAATTACATAAATTGCATGATATATTATGTAACATGTTCACGCCAATTAGGCCATATTTGGATGGTTTCAAAGTGTATGCATGTGGCATGAAATCATAGATGGAAATTAGTCGTGTGTATATATTTTAAATCACATAGAAATGTTCAATGTATATTAAGTGAAATTACTGCGGGTATAACTGGGATTAAACGGTATAAGCACAATAGACAAATAGAGCACTTCAAATCAGGGGTTTTTCTGCAAAATTCTGTGAACGCGACGTAGCCAGTAAGGCTCGCGACGGGTACATGGTAGATCGTGATAGGTGTTTAGATGGATCGCGATGGGTCGGTCATGACAGGTAGTCAGAATGCGACAGGGGCATGTATGGGTCGCGATGAGTAGGTCAGGCCAGGCATAGCGATCACGGCGGCGATGCCTGTCACATTCAGGACACGACAGGCAGACTGTCGCAACCAGACCACTGAACATGGCCTATCGAGCCGTCGTGTTTGGTGGTCTATGCCCGAGTCCGATAGGAAGCAGACATGTCTCGGATTGCGGTCCAAGAGTTGTCCTTCTTAACACAGAGGGATTCAAAAATATAGAACTAATTGTACAAGTGACGAAAAATCATGAAACAATTACAACGAATCCAGACATGCAATAGCATTCCCAGTAATTAGGAATTGTAAACAGTCATGGTTTCGACATGGGTTAATCAGATCAAACATGGAGGATAGAATACAGAAAACAATTGAGATGCAAGATTTAATTCGGAAGACATAGTGGATGGAATTTAGGGCTTTCAGGGGCTAAAGAAGCCTAACATCCGTTAGTCCTTACAGTAAAAATCTCATGGCATGAGGACGAGTATGCATGAAGATATGAATTTAAAAAGAGGGTTCGAGGTCATGAAGTTCACCGAACTTTGAAAATTTAGAACTAGAGATTGCTCGATGGAAAAATATGAAACCAAAGGCTTTTCTTCCTGACAGACGAGACATCCTACAAAAAACTTTCATGGTTTATGCTCATGAGAATGCCTACCTTTAGTCGTTTCTCTTCTCTAGGGCAAGAACTTGAAGAACTCGGGGAAGAACTTAGGAGATCCCTCTTCTCTGAAGCACGACATTGTGATTGTACACTTCCATTGTCCAGAGTTCCGTGGACGAATCAATATACTCACTTCTCTAAACTGTCTCACAAACAAAAAATAGTAAAGATGAACTAGCAAAGTGGTGAGAATAGGTCATATCCACGGAGAGGCTGAATAGAATTTGAATTAAACTACTTTGATTTGAAACCTCTATCGACATTGCATTAAAAGTATATATGTAAACAACACCGACGAATTCTCTCACAATCTTGACAGATCAATTTAATGAAAGAAGAAGCTGAATTGAAATGAAAAGAGGAATGATATCAATGTACCCTCACAATTCGAGGGATGAAGAAGTCAGAGAAAACAATAAAAGAAATGTAAATTACAACTTCAACTCATGATCTGTCCTGAAGAAGAAATAAGAACACTGATGAAATGGAAAACTTAAAATGAAACGGGAAGAAGAGCCAAACTCTCTGATCTCTGGTTGCCCTCTGGACACCGTCGCCTTCCTCTGCAGCTTACAGAAGAGTGAAAGAAGTCCTTAGACCCCTCAGCTCCACCGAAGAAAAGAAGAAGCTCTGAAGAACAAAAGAAACCTCCCCCGGATCCCACTCCCAGCAACAAAGAAGAAAGGAAAACAATGCTTATACCCTCTGGAATCTTGCAATCAGAAGAACAGAAGAAAATGCCATTGGATCGAATTCTCCAACACAGACGAAATGAAATCAAAAGCAATAAAATAAACTCCACTGGATCAATCACGGCACAAACCCGTCACTCACAGTCGCCTCCCTTGTAGCTGAATTTCTCCCACATGCTGAACAATTAGAAGAAAGCAAGAAAGAAGCACCCGGTCTCTCACACAGCTGCCAGAACGGAAGAAAACACAACAGTAATGAAAGAAGCTCTCTGGATCGCCTGCATTGCATAGAAGAAAAGAACAAATGGACCTTCTAACACAGAATAAATGGAAGAATTCCATTGGATCCTCCACAGCAGCCAACAGGAAGATTGGAAGAAAACCTCAAAAAAAATTACCAACTCCTCAGTTCAAACCAACCGCAGAAGAAAGAACTCCATATCAAAAAATGTTGAACAAAACATATGCTGAACTCCGGAAGAGCAGATCCGCCTCAGAAGAATAGAACAATTCCCCAAAATGCTGAATTAGATGCTTACAGAAGGAAGAAAAAGCATAAAATTCCAACAGTCGAACCCCCAATCGCTGAACAGAAGAAAGAAAGAAAAAAAAAATTGAACTCTCTGATCTGATCTCCCTCCCCTGCTCTGCTGAAAGGAAAAGTACAGAAAAAGAAATGGCAGAAGCACTAAAAACTGAACTAAGAACAACTGCTGAAGAAAATACAGAAAGAAATTCCAACTAAACTCCCAAAAATTCTGAACTAATGCTTGCTCTGTTGAAAGGAAATCTAAGAAAGAAATGGCAAAGAAAAATATCTCAAAACTCCTTACTGGTGATGCCCTGAACTCCAGAAGAACAGAAAACTAAATACCAACCAATCTCCCTCCCTGCTCTGCTTGAAAGAAAAAATACAGAAAGAAATAGCAAAAACTAAAATCCTAAAAACTTCTACTGGCCAATCCGCCTAGAAGAGGACCGTGTGGTCCCTTTTATAGGCGCCCCTGCTTCCAGTCGCTGCGCCATCTGCACATCCGCTCCACAGCATCGCCTCAGCACTGCTTCACCTGGCCATCGTACGGCCCAGCACACAGCCCTCAACACGAGCCCTCTTCCAGATGCACCCGACTCGGCCACACCTGGCAACACCCGGAAGCACATCGCCTGGATCCGTACGCACCTGGCTCAGCTCCTGGCGCCGCTCCGCCTCTACTGCGCACCGCACGTCCGCTTGCATACACCTCCGCTCTGCACCAGAGCTCCTCCTACCGCGCACAGCACCCAGCCACGCAAGATGCACAGCAAGCTCCGTACACCGCCTTCTTCTCGGCCAAATCCTGCAGCGCCTTCACACCCGCGAGCACCGCCAGCGCTCCTGGTTTGCATCGCCATCATCCAGCTCAGCATCGCGCGCACACCGGGCTCCAGCAGGCCGCACAGTAGATCCGGACCCTGCCTCTGCTTCCGTACGCAGCAGCCCCAAATCGCCATCCACCTCCATCGTGAGCTGCCCAAATCTGCTTCCAACTTTATCTGGTGGGGAAGAAAGGAAGCGGTTAAGAGGGGGTTAAGTGGGGTACGTGGAGATGTGGTTGGGGTGGGATATATATATATATAATATATATATGATTTTTATTTTATTTAATGAGATTTGGTTGGGGTATGTGACATAGTTTATTTAAAAATGTGATTTATTTACAACTAATATGTACAAGAATTATTAAAAGATGTGTATGAAAATATAAAAGTAATAAGAAGGAAAAAAAATTTATGTACAATGTATTTGCAAAAAAATGAGAACATGTTTATTAGTCAAAACTATTCAAGTAGTATTGATTTTATTAAATGAAAATAAGCTATGTGTTATACCCGAAAATTTAACTAATATGTTCAAAAACTTATTTATGGATGAAATGACAATTAAAATCAAATGCACATTATTTACAGACAAATGATACCTAAAATCAACCATATGTATGAATTTTAACACTAAAAATTTAGTAATTATCATTATCCACGAATTCTTCTCCTCTTGGCCTTTATTCTTGGTCCAGCAACCTCTTGGCACGAGCTAGGGCCGACTATTAGAGGTTTAGGAGAGTATTTAAGCTTCTCCTCTTTCCCTTCCTAGTTTAAGTCTAATTCCTATTTAATTCCGAGTTTCCTATTCTCCTCTCCCCATTTAAAGCAAGAGATCTCCTAATTGGGTTGAGAAAGAGGGAATTTCGTGGCCAAACAATTGAGGTAGGATTAGGATTCCAAATCCAACTCAAACCACTTATTTAAATGCATTAAATACCATCTTTTGATTTAAGTAATATTTTAGTTACGAATTTTGGATATTTTTCTATTATTCCCCTTTTTAAAACCTCTATTTTAGCCCACTACTTTCTAATGGGCCCATTTAACAAAGCCCATTACCTATGTTCATTTGATGAGTTTTATTTAATTCTCTTTTCTTTGATTTTCTAATTAATTAGTTTTCTTTTATTTGATTTTCCAAAAAAAAATTATTTTTTTTAAATTTCTTGAAAAATCGGGTTACTACATCCTCCCCCTCTAAAAAGAATTTGGTCCCCAAATTCATATGATCGTAAGGGAGGAATTGTCTTACCGAAAAGATTGGGGTAATTCCGTCTGATGACTCCTTCCGGTTCCCATGTGCCTTCTTCCACTCCGCGGTTATTCCATAAGACTTAACCAGGTGGATGGACGGTTCCTGAGTTGTTGAACCTTCCGTTCCAGTATCTTGACTGGCTTCTCTTCGTACGTCACATCTTTGTTCAGCAACAGCTTCTCGTGGCGAATGATGTGGGTAGGGTCATAGACATACTTCCTGAGCATGGAGACATGGAACACATTGTGTACACATGCCAGATCCAGTGGCAATGCTAGTCGGTATGGAACCTCACCAATCCTTTCGAGTACTTCAAAAGAACCAATGAATCTAGGACTGAGCTTTCCTTTCACTCCAAATCATTGGATGCCATGTGTAGGTGACACCTTTAAGAACACATGATCACCGACTTGAAATTCTATATCCCACCTTCTTTTATCGGCATAGTTCTTTTGTCTGGACTAAGCAGTCTTAAGTCGGCCTCTAATCACTTGTATGTCCTTCATGGTACGTTGCACCATGTTTGGGCCTATCCATTGCTATTCTCCAACCTCATTCTAACATGCAGGAGATCTACAATTCCTTCTGTAGAGTGCTTCGAATGGTGCCATCTTGATACTTGTCTGGTAACTGTTGTTATAGGCGAACTCAATAAGTGATAGATGTTCATTCCTATATCCTTGGAAGTCTATAATGCAAGCTCTCAACATGTCTTCCACTATCTGGTTGGTTCATTCAGTTTCCCATCAGTTTGTGGATGGAACGCGGTACTAAAGTTGAGTTTATTATCCAATGCACCTTGCAGTCCTCTGCAAAAATGAGATGTAATCTCCGATCTCGATCCGAAACAATAGATGATGGGATGCCATGTAGTCTTAAAATCTCCTTGATATATAAGGGAGCTAGTACCTCCACTAACCACTTACCTTTTATGGCTAGGAAGTGGGCAGATTTGGTTAGCCGGTCAACAATGACCCATATTACATCGAGTCCACCACGAGTCTTGGGTAACCCCATGATGAAATCCATGCCAATGCTTTCCCATTTCCATTCTGGAATATCTAGCGGTCTGAGTACACCAGCAGGGCGCAGGTGTTCCGCTTTTACTTCTTGGTAAGTAAGGCAGTGAGCGGCATGTTTAGCTACCTCTCTTTTCATGTTCGGCCACCAAAACGTTCTTTTCATATCTTGATACATTTTGGTACCTCCTGGATGAATAGTATACTTTGTCTTGTGAGCTTCATCCATTAGTCTTCTCTTTAGTTCTTCATTTTCTGGAACACATGTCCTTCCTTGAAAGACAAGCCTTCTGTCTTCAGTCATTTCAAAGTCCGGTCTTTCAGTTAGAGTTTCTTTGATGCGAACTAAGAATGGATCATCATCTTCTTAAGCTTTGATCTCCTCTACCAAATCAAATTGAATCTTGATATTGGCAACCAAGACTCGATCATCTCGATGTTCAATATTTAAGTCTAACCTTGCAAATTTTTCTAGTAGTTGCATCTCGCCAAGGACTAGACTTGAGAAAGACGCCATTGGCTTCCTACTAAGAGCATCGGCCACAACATTTCCCTTGTGTGGATGGTATTGGATGTTGAAGTCGAAATCTTTCAGATATTCTAGTCATCTTCTTTGTCTCATGTTGAGTTTATTCTGGGAAAACAAGTACTTTAGACTTTTATGGTCTGAGTAGACATTGAACTTCTCTCCATACAAGTAGTGTCTCGAGATCTTTAGGGCGAAGACCACAGCCACCAACTCCAGATCATGCACAGGGTAGTTGACTTCATGTGTCTTCAGTTGTCTTGAAGAAAGGGCAATGACCTTCTCCTTTTGCATTAGTACACAACTTAGCCTGATTCCTGAGGGATCGGTGTAAACAGAGAACCCTTCTCCCTCTATTGGCAGATCAAGAACAGGTGCTGAGGTAAGGCAGTCTTTGAGAGTTTGGAAACTTTTCTCACACTCTTTACTCCAGGCGTATGGATTCTCCTTTTGTGTTAGACGCGTGAGAGGAACGACGATCTTTGAGAAGTCCATGATGAACCGCCTGTAATAGCCAGCCAGCCCCAAGAAACTTCTGATTTCTGTGACATTGGTTGGTCTCTCCCAGTTGAGTACAGCTTCGACTTTGGAGGGATCAATGGAGATGCCATCTTTAGAGATGACATGGCCCAAGAAGGATACTTCTTCGAGCCAGAATTCACACTTTCTAAGTTGTGCGTATAGTCTATTGTCTCGCAAGACTTGCAGTGAAATCTTCAGGTGTTCTTCATGCTCTTCTTTGGTTTTTGAATAAATGAGGATGTCGTCGATGAAGACGACCACGAACTTGTCAAGGTATGGCCAATATATGTTGTTCATGAGTTGCATAAAGGCTGCAGAAGCATTGGTTAGACCAAAAGGCATAACAACGAATTCATAGTGCCCGTACCTGCTCTTGAAAGCCGTCTTGAAGACATCGTCATCCTTGATCCTCATTTGATGATAGGTAGATCGAGGATTGATCTTAGAGAAGTATTGAGCTTCAGATATTTGGTCGAATAGTTCATCGACCCTAGGCAATGGGTATTTGTTCTTGATGGTGAGTTGGTTGAGTTGTCGATAGTCGATGCAGAGCCTCATCGATCCATCCTTCTTCTTGACGAACAGCACAGGCGCTCCCCATGGGGAAGTACTTAGTCTTATGAACCCCTTTTCTAATAGCTCCATCAATTGCATCATCAACTCCTTTAGCTCGGCAGGTGACATCCGGTACGGTTGACGCGATACCTGGGCAGTCTAGGAATCAACTCTATAGCGAAGTTGACAACACTTCTGGGGGAATCCCTAGTAGATCTTCTGGAAACACATCGGGGTAATCCTGAACTATATGAATGTCTTCTATCATAGCACCCTTCTTTTCCACAACTACGGTTGCTAGGAAAGAAATACAACCTTTCCTCATCATGTTGTGGGCTTTTATGGCGGAGACTAGAGACATCTGTCTCATATGTCTAATCCCAGAGAATGCTAATTTAGGAAAGTCACTAAAGGTAACCTTCCCTTTCTTACAGTCGACACTTGCCCCATATGCAGACAACCATTCGGCTCCTAAAATTACATCATAGCCTTCAATGGGCATACAGACCAGGTCGGCTTTTACGTTATGGTTTCGGATCATTACATCCGTAGGGGGAAAGTATTTGTTCAATTTCTCATTTTCCCCTAGTGGCGTTGTGACAGAGAACTCACAACCCATGGATATAGGTTTAGCATTCACAGTATCAACAAAGTTTTGAGATATAAATGAATGAGTGGCTTCAGTATCAAATAAAACAAATGCTGATAATGAGAAAACTTGAAGGGTACCTTCTACCACGCCACCTTCCATAGCAGGTTCCTCATCATGCAGGGCTTGCAGTCGGCCCTATTTCTTAGGCGCATTAGGGCACCTCTCATTCTCTTTCAGTAGCTGCACTCAGGATGCGACGCTCGCGACTTCCGCAGCGCAGACATGCGCCGACTTTCCTCCAGCACTCATCAACAGTGTGACCTGGCTTGTCACAATGCTTGCAGTTGCTCATGGCTGGAGTGTTGGGTACAAAGACCTTCGGTTTCCTTTCTTGGCTGGATCCCTCCGTGATGTTGAAGGGACGCTTCTTGCCATTGTTAGGCTTAGTAGATGATTGACCCGAGGTCATTTCCTTTTTCACGAACTTCCCTTTTATACGGTCGGTGAAGTCCGTCGCATCTTCCAGTAGGTGAGCTTTCTTTACCATCTCGGTGTAGGTCCGGATGTCGAGTGGTGCCATTGGGTGATGTATTATGGCTTAAGGCCGTTGAGGAAGTGCTTAGCCTTCATTCCTTTAGTAGCTACCAGGTGTGCCGCATACCTTGCCAGTCTAGAGAATTGGGCCTCGTATTCAGCTACAGTCAGGCTACTCTATTTCAGAGCAGAATGCAGCCTTCCCTCCTTGGCCTTTCTTGGACATGCTCGAAGAAGTACTTGGAGTTAAAAGCTTCTTTGAATTTGGTCCAGGTGAATTGACCGTTCTCCCTAGTTACTTCCACTAACTTCACCAAGCGGGGCATCCTTCTCTAGTTGAAAAGTGGCTAGCAGTAGCTTATCTCCCATTGCACATTGCCTGACACGGAAAATCCTTTCCGTTTCTTTCAGCCAGTGTTCGGATTCATCCTGATCCGTGGATCCACTGAACCTATGCGGGTTCAGACTTCTGAACTTATGAGGCAGATTGCCTCCACCGGCACGATTACCGCCGCCTTGGGTAGCTTGCATTAGGGCACGAGTCCACTATTGGATGGTCTGTTGCATGCCCCTCATTTGAGCACGTTCAGCAGTCATCTTGATTGCTTAGTTCCTAAAAAAGAATATTTACTGTCATGATATCGATGTGAGATTTAATTTGTGCGTGCGTGTGTTTATTTTAGCTAGTTACCCTTTGCTCTAACCACCTCTCACATAGGTAGGATAATTGACTCTAATCGAGGCAAGTTAACCTAGATCATCCTATACTTAAGAATAATGTAGGCTCTGATACCACAAAACTGTCATGCCCCGACACAGAATATCGGAACATGAGGCAGTTGCAAGTAAACAAGTATAGAGCGAGGACTAGACATCAAACCGTTGATCAAGAATAAAACTAAAACAAATTCATTCATTAATAATCTTTCAAATGTCTAGTTACAACCACTAATATCAGAGCCAATCTATTGGGCCCAATTACATTGAAATAAAGTAAAGGACTAAACTAGGACTCTATCATAGTACTAGGACGCTAGGGCACTCATGACGTCACTCCTGGTCGTTCCCGTCCTCTTGACTGTATAGTTCATCCACGGTCTCACCTGAGAACACAACGACAAATAACGCCGGGGGAGCGATAACGCCAAGTAGGACTTAAATCTCAATAGTCAAGTATGCTTTAAATGATTAATGTGTTAAAAGGCAGAGTAACTAATGATAGAGCGAGAGAGTCAAGTAAAAGATAGCAGGATAGCACGTGAACAGAATAGCACAACATTCCAAATATAGCACGAATAGTAAGATGGAAATAAACAATAGCACAAAGTATAGCAATAGCACAACGAGTTTAGCATAGCACTTTTGTTGTCAACAAGAGATATAGCACTTTTGATTGTCATTAAATTAATCTAGATAGTATGGCACATGGATGTAATGCCGACATCCTGATCATTTAACTCCCATGGGTAAATGGCACTTTCGGGCACTCTCCCCAGGACTAGATCGGGCCCCATTGCGCTGGCATTGGTTATATTGTTTATCTTTAGACAATCAGTCAATGGACAATATAGAGTACCAAGAATTTGATGAGAGCACTAGATGAATAGACGAGATAGCAGAGTGAATGTGAATAGATGAGCGAGGAGAGTATAGACGAGAGCTAGTGGACATTGCACATAACATGTCGAGTAAACAGGCGATAGTAACAGTTGCACAACATGCGCACTCCGTTTTGGCAGTTAGGTGGAATTCACTACCCTACCACTGGCCATGTTAAGCACAGGTCTAGAGGTTCGGCATGATTCAAGATAAGAGCGAGATTCTAATAGCCGTTTGGATCATATCGATCTCTAAAGGGGTATCATAGGTGTTAGGATACAACCGGCTCGTCGACTATGTGGGAACCCATGGACAGAGGAGACTTACGGAGGTCTTGAACAAAGACCCACTAGTCCGGCAGAAGGAATATCCGACGGAGAGTTTGTCCAAGTCAAGAGAGTGTGTATATATAGAAACAAGTGGTTGACGTTCTAGAGGAGTTCTAGAATAGTGAAGCGTCAAGATAGGTGTTCCAAAACAACGGGGAAAGCGTACATATGTAGAAATCAAGCATGAGGCAATTTAATTATATAAATTTCCTGATATATTATGTAACATGTTCATGCCAATTAGGCCATATTTGGATGGTTTCAAAGTATGTGCATGTGGCATGAAATCATAGATGGAAATTAGTTGTGTGTATGTATTTTAAATCACATATAAATGTTCAATGTATATTAAGTGAAATTATTGCGGGTATAACTGGGATTAAATGGTATAAGCACAATAGACAATTAGAGCATTTCAAATCAGGGGTTTTTCTGCAAAATCTTGTGAACACGACGCAACTCAGTAAGGCTCGCGATGGGTACAGGGTAGATCGCGACAGGTGTTTAGATGGATCGCGACGGGTCGGTCCTGACAGGTAGTCAGAACGCGACAGGGGCATGTTTGGGTCACGACGAGTCGGTCAGGCCAGGCACAGCGATCGCGACGGCGATGCCTGTCGCATTCTGGATGCGACAGGGAGACTGTCGCAACCAGACCACTGAACGCAACCTATCGGGCCATCGCGTTTTGGTTGTCTATGCCCGAGTCCGACAGGAACAGACATGTCTTGAATTGTGATCCAAGAGTTTTCCTTCTTGACACAGAGGGATTAAAAAATATAGAACTAATGCACAAGTGACGAAAATTCATGAAACAAGTTGCAAACGAATCCAGACATGCAATAGTATTCCCGTAATTAGGAATTGGTAAACAGTCATGGTTTGGACATGGGTTAATCAGATCAAACATGGAGGATAGAATACTGGAAACAGTTGAGATGCAAGATTTAATTCGCGAGATATGGTGGATGGAATTTAGGGCTTTCAGGGGATAAGGAAGCCTAACATCCGTTAGTCCTTATAGTAAAAATCTCATTGCATGAGGACGAGTATACATGAAGATATGAATTTAAGAAGAGGGTTTTGGGTCATGAAGTTCACCGAACTTTAAAAATTTAGATCTAGAGATTTGCTCGATGGAAAAATATGAAACAAAAGGGCTTTTCATCCTGATAGACAAAACATCCTACAGAAAAATTTTCAATGTTTATGCTCGTGAGAATGCCTACCTTTACTCATTTCTCTTCTCTAGGGCAAGAACTTGAAGAACTCGGAGAAGAACTTGGGAGATCCCTCTTCTCCACGAATTCTCCTCCTCTTGGCCTTTATTCTTGGCCCAACAACCTCTTGGCACGAGATAGGGCCGGCCATGAGAGGTTTAGAAGAGTATTTAAGCTTCTCCTCTTTCCCTTCCTAGTTTAAGTCTAATTCCTATTTAATTCCGAGTTTCCTATTCTCCTCTCCCCATTTAAAGCAAGAGATCTCCTAATTGGATTGAGAGAGAGGGGATTTCGTGGCCAAACAATTGAGGTAGGTTTAGGATTCCAAATCCAACTCAAACCACTTATTTAAATGCATTAAATACCCTCTTTTGATTTAAGTAATATTTTAGTTACGAATTTTGGATATTTTTCTATTATTCCCTTTTTTAAAACCTTTGTTTTAGCCCACTACTTTCTAATGGGCCCATTTAGAAAAGCCCATTACTTATGTTCATTAGATTGGTTTTATTTAATTCTGTTTTCTTTGATTTTTCAATTAATTAATTTTTTTATTTTTTTCCAAAAAAAAACAATTTTATTATTTTAAATTTCTCGAAAAATTGTGTTACTACAGTATCTCCAGTAATCCAGCCCACTCCAGTTCAGCAAGATTTGGCAGATGGGCCGAGGTGGCCTTCCACCATGCTTGGGCATCCTTAGTAAATTGAAAAGTGGCCAGAACCAACTTCTCTCTATTGGTGCATTGCATAACTTGGAAGATCCTTTCTATCTCCTCCTACCAGTTCTCTACCTCGTCTGGGTCAGGGGATCCAGAGAAAAGATGAGGGTTCAAACTCCTAAAGTTGCGGTGCAGATCACCATCTCCATTCCTAACAGCAGCAGCCTGATTGCTAGCCTGAACCACATTTTGCAGGTCCTGTGTGAGTCCTGCCACTGTTTCTTGCATAGCTTGTCATTGTTTGCGAGCCATTGCAGTTGAGTGTAAGAGTTATGAGGGTTCCTGAGAAAAGGATGGAAACCAATTAATGTCTGTACATACCTTATAAGAGTCAATGGGTAAGGATTGTTTTGTTCATTCTAGCATATTCCAATTTCTACCCCTTTCTCACCAGGTACTATATTTAATTTCCATGACCTAGGTTCCATAGGTATCTCTAAATCCTGAGACATATACTATTTGGTTTTCCTAGGCTCTGATACCACTAAACTGTCATGTCCTAAGAATTACGCAGTAGATTTTAATTTGGATAATTCGAGTCGATATCCCGGACGTGGACTGTCAGCAAATAAGCCTCTAGCTAGCAAGCACTAATTGCGTATCAACACAACATCATAATAAGGCCCAAATATTGAACTCAAATGAAATTGTATTCAAATCTCATCTCAACATATAAAGGTAACTAATACAGGACTAATACTCAATAAAAGGAAAAAGTACATTTATTCCTCACTAACTACAACATGAATCTAACACTCAAAGCAAACTAACTATAGATAGACTCAAGTGTTGGGACGCTCATCACTCGGACACATTCCCATCCTCGACTTGCTCCTCTTCTTGTATTTCATATTCACCTCGAATGGTGAAAAGTAAGGGATGAGTAAACAAGCCTAGTAGGATTTATATCTCAATGTACGGGTAATGATAGAAGTGATTAACAATCTAGAACTAGGTAAGCACGATAAATGTCTTCATATTCAAGTACGAATAAAACTCATTAAAACATGAAACAAGCGAGATAGAGTGATCATGATAGAGCAAGATTTGGAATGATATAACAAGATAGAACCAGCAATAGATCATTTTGTACAAGCACACATGATTTCACTTCATATCAATAGCTTTCATGAATGCAAGATATCACTAATTGCAATAAATGTAGGATGGCCATATCAAGCAAGCAAGCAAGCACGCACGAGCACGATCATGTAACACTAATCAGGCACGAGACACTAATGTACACCAAGGAAAGATCCACCTTGAAATGCACACTAGGACACATGTATGAGGTTATTGTATCTATCATTCAACACGCAAGTACTCCCAGTGCTGATGCAACGTCAGTAATCATTATACTCCATGGTTAACAATATATTTATGACTCTTTGTCATTTGGGCTAGACTGGAGCACTTGGACACTCGCCGTGCCCGGTCAGAATCTCATTCCAATTTTTAATGTAGATACCTTTAGTCATTAGTAATGGCCAATGAGAGTTTCAATATGTATGCATGTGTAATGTCATCTTCATGATGATGACGAGAACAAGTAATAAGTAAATTGAACATGATTTCATGATAACAATGGTCAAGAGATAACTTTGGCAGCATAACAGTACGACTTATACTTTAGTTCAATCATTACATTAATGGCTTGAGTCTAGATTGTAAATCACACTCACGAGAACAAGATGAGAAAGGAAGTGCACTCTATCTCCAGGGAACTTCAACGGTACAACCAACTCGGTCTCCATGATGGAATTCATGAAGTACGGAGATTTACGGAGGTCTTAGAGAAAAGATCACTTGTCTACCGATACGGAATGATCGATAGAGAGCTTCCAAATCCCCAAGAAAGGGCTGCCTAGATGTGCAAGTGTGTAGTGATGTACGCATCTCAATCCACAATCCACCGGTTTCAAACTCGCGCAAAGCACTTAACATGGTAACATGGGATAAAACTATGCACTTTAACTAATCATGGATTGTAAGATTTTAAGATAACAATTATCATTTAAACATGGTAGAACAGTAGGAAGAGTCAATCACAAGTTACATAAATGGTGAAGTCATTAGAAAACAATTAGAATATCATTCGTGTAATTATAGCTTTTAAATGGGTTAATAAATTTTTAGCCATTAAACAGACATCATGTAATGATCAGACCCAAGATAAGCCAATTACACACTGGATACCATGTTAAGCAAATCTGGGTTATGCCTTGAAATACGCATCCTACACAGTGGACGCACTTCAAAACGTTATGCACAGTGAAAACCAGCGAAAACTGTGAAGATGGTAAATCGCGTCCACCTATGTGGCCGCGTTTACACTTGAATCGCATCGGGCGATCCCGACACGTTATGTCGGGGGATCCCGATGCGTTAATGTGAAATAGTTAAATATGGAAATGGGCGAGAAAACCACCTGAATCGCGTCAGGGTATACCACCGCGGTTCAGACCGGCTCCGACTCCCAGGCGGCACGAAGACCCATGCGCGCCGTTGACTGGTCAGCACGAGAATCACGTCATACAAGACGGTCGTGATTCACTGAATCACGTCGGCCACAAGCGACGCGATTCCAGATTCTTGAAACGCATCGCCTGAACTGAACGTGGTTAAGAGCTCAGACCGAAAACGCCGAAACATGCAGGAAAACTGGTGCTCGGTTCATGCAACTCTTATATCTTCTGAACTAGGGCTCTTGGGACAAAAGGCTCAACATGAAAGTTGTAAGGAACATGGAGTAGGAGATAACTATGATTTTTTAAATAATTTAAAACAACCTCAGGATACACGAGAAATCAACATGATCTTAAAAAGTCCCTATCATGCGCGACTATGGCAAAATGACTATAACTCAAGATGTACTCATTGGAATTCGACGAAACCAATTGGAAATGAAACTATACTTGATGCTCTACACATTGGTATATGACTTGTTAGGGTTTGGCCCGAGAAAACCTACCTTCTAGGTTGAGGAAGTTTCATTCTTCATAAAATCCTTGCCCCGACCACTGGTTGAAGAACGGCTAATACTCCAAGTATACTGAATGAAAATTGTGCATTCCAGTTGGGTTAGGAAGTAGACGTGACCCTCTTGCCAGGGGTATAAGCATTGCATGATGGTATTTAATTTTAACCTACCTTTGGTCGACTCCAAGTGGAGGTTTGTGCAGGCCTGAAGCAGACGCGATGGGGAAGAAGAAGGGCTTGGTGTGCTCGGTCCTCTGCTTCCCAGCCACCAAGAGCTCCTCCACACGACCCCAACAAGATGTAAACTCATCCCCAAGGGTTTGGTGGAGAGTATTTAAGCATCTATGGCTTTTGGAAGTCATAATGCAACAAGGGAAGGAGAGTTGCGGTTTTAGCTTGTGTCTTTCCATATTTTGAAGATCTCTTCCTCCATTGGAGAGTCTTGGCCATCAAGCAACCTCCATGAATAGCTAGGCATGAAATTGGGTTTCCAAGAGAGCATTATTTCATCCAATTATAACCCTAATTGACTCCTTCCATTTTCAGCTTATTTAGGGTTGTGAAATCCATGCATTTTCTTGCTTCATTTGATTTTTGGACCAAAAGTGATCCATTGGCCCAATATCGATAATGGGTCATTTAGTATATGATGTTAGAAGTCTCTCCAACATTTTTATTTAATTTATGGTCGTGTCGTATTTCTGTGTTAATGGTTTTCCTACTTGTTTCCTTATTTGGATAATCAGTCACCATGTGGCATATACTTGGTCAATCGGATTTTTCGTTACACGAATTTCTTCGCGGAACATTTAAGAATAATGTTTGGGGTTGATTTATCATTTTCACGGAAGTTTATGATGTGTTCTTGCACATACGATAATGGAACATATGTTTTAATACTTCGATATTATGGAAATTATTTATTTCCATTTATTTGAAATTTTATGTAATTAAATTTTCTAAGGTGCTACACCCTCCCCCACTTAAGAGAATTTGGTCCCCAAATTCTTAGATAAAAATTTATTGTACCAGCGAGGTGTACATACTTGCGAATAGCTCCGGATATCTTTTGTGCATAGCTTCCTCTATTTCCCACGTCTCATCCTCTTCTCTGCTGTGATTCCATCACACTCTTACTAGTTGGATGACCTTGTTCCTTAGTTGATGCAGTTCTTGGTCCATGATCTTAATTGGCCTTTGTTGATAAGTTCCATCTTTGTTGAACTCCAGAAGTTCATATTCTATAACGTGATACGGATCTCGTACATACTTCTTCAACATGGATATATGGAACACATTGTGTATTCCATCCATTTGTGGTGGTAATGCCAGAAGGTATGCAACTTTGCCGACTCTCTTGAGGGTTTCGAAAGGCCCGAGGAACCTTGGTGACAACTTGCCTAATGCCAAACCGCCTGATCCCACGTCCTGGTGACACTTTCAAGAATACATGATCACCAACCTGAAACTCCAGGTCTCTTCTTCTATTTTCTACATATGCCTTTTGTCTTTGCTGCGCCACTGCCATTCTTTCCTTAATAAGATTCACTTTTTTTGTGGTTTCCTTAATGATCTTTGATCCTAGCATTTGTTTCTCACCAACTTCATACCAGCATATTGGAGATTGGCAACTCCTGCCATTAAGTGCTTCGAATGGTGCCATTTGAATACTAGCTTGGTAGCTATTATTGTAGGCGAGCTCCACAAAAGGTAAGTGTTCATGCCAACTACCTCCAAAGTCTAGGACACAGGCTCTAAGCATATCTTCAATCATCTGATTGGTTTTTTCCATCTGATCATCAGTCTGTGGATAGAAAGCCGTGCTAAAGTTTAGTTTAGATCCCAAGGAATAGTGCAGTCCTTTCCAAAAGTGGGATGTAAAACTAGGGTCTCTATCAGACATGATAGACATGGTATTCCATGTAGTCTGACTATTTCCTCCACATACAATGCAGCCAGAAGATCTACTGGCCACTTGTTCTTCACTGGAAAAAAGTGAGTCGACTTAGTTAAGCAGTCGACTATAACCCAGATACCATCGAATCCACCTCTAGATTTAGGTAGTCCAAAGATAAAGTCCATCCCCATACCTTCCCATTTCCATGCCAGGATTTCTAGGGGTTCGAGTTTACTTGCAGGTCACAAGTGTTCCGCCTTGATCTTTTGACATGTTAAGCATCGGGCGACATATTCCGCCACCTCCCTCTTCATATTAGGCCACCAAAAGCTTCTTTTCAGATCCTGATACATTTTGGTAGTTCCAGGATGGATGGTATACCTGGTCTTGTAAGCCTCATCCATAATCATCTTCTTTGTCTCCGCATGGTCGGGTACACAGACTCAATCCCGGAATAATAGTCTTCCATCTTCAGTTAAAGAGAAATCCGGCCTCTGATCTAGATTAGCCTTAATCTCCACAAGCACAGGGTCATTGTCTTGGAGTGCTATGATGTCCCCCAATAGTGTAGGTTGTGCCCTAACACTAGCAATAAGATATCCCTTCTTCTTGATGTCAGCATCAATATTTAACTTACCAAAATCTTCTAATAATCTCCATTCGCCCACCATTAGACTTGACAATGTGATCATTGGCTTTCTACTTAGAGCATCTGCCACAAACTTTGCTTTACTTGGATGATATTGGATAGTGAAGTCGAAGTCTTTAAGATACTCCAACCACCTCCGTTGTCTCATGTTCATGTCCTGCTAAGAAAACGGATACTTCAAACTTTTATGGTCATAAAACACAATGAACTTCTCACCATATAGGTAATGACGCCATATCTTCAAGGCGAAGACTATAGCAGCTAGCTCCAGATCGTGTACAGGATAATTGTTCTCGTGCTTCTTCAATCTTCTGGAAGCATAGCATATGACTTTCCCATTTTGCATCAGTACATAGCCTAGGCCGATCCTGGATGCATCTGTGTATACCTCAAAACTACCCCCAGTCACTGGCAATGTCAGTACATGTGCTGAGGTGAGGTGCTCCATCAATGCCTTGAAACTTTCTTCACATTCATCAGTCCATGCAAATGGATTCTCCTTCCTGGTAAGTCTGGTCAATGTTCCAGCTATCTTTGAGAAATCTTTAATAAAACGACGATAATATCCGGCTAAACCCAAAAAGCTCCTGATCTACGACACAGTTGTCGGCCTTGCCCAGTTCTTTACCACTTCCACCTTGGATGGATCTACAGAGATTCCCTCCTTAGATATGATGTGGCCAATGAAAGACACATCCTCCATCTAGAACTCAAACTACTAAGTTTTGCATAGAGTTGATTATCTCTAAGCACTTGCAGAGCAACCTTCAAGTGTTCCTCATGTTCTTCTTTGTACTTGGAGTAAATAAAGATGTCATCAATGAACACCACTACAAACTTGTCTAAGTATGGCCTATAAATATTATTCATAAGTTGGATGAAAACCGCTGGAGCATTGGTTAAACCAAACGGCATGTCCACGAACTCATAGTGACCATATCTACTTCAGAATGCAGACTTGTGTATATCCTCTTCCTTGATTCTCAGTTGATGGTAGCCTGACCTTAGATCTATCTTGGAGAAATACTACTCACCAGAGATCTGGTCAAACAGATCATCGATGTGGGGCAATGGATACTTATTCTTTATTGTCAACTGGTTTAACTGATAGTAATCAATGCATAGCCTCATTGTCCCTTCCTTCTTCCTGAAAAATAGTACTGGAGCTCCCCATGGGGATGTGCTGGGCCTGATAAAACCTTGATCTAGTAGTTCTCGGATCTGCCTCTTTAGCTCCTACAATTCAACAGGGGACATGCGATACGGAGCTTTAGAAATAGTGGCTGCCCCATGGAGTAATTCGATGGTGAAGTTTACCTCCCGCTCTGGTGGTATACCAGGTAATTCCTCTGGAATACATCAGGATAGTCTCTGGCTATGGGAATGTCTTCTAGTTTTGGTTTCTTCTTCTCAGTTGCCATGACCAAAACTAGGAAAGCATCCCAACCCTGGTTGATCAGCTTGGAAGCCTTTAGAGAGGATATCAAGACATGGTGTTTATGATAATGGGTGCCAAGAAGTGAAAAGGTTGGAAGATTTGGACTTTTAAAGGTGACCCTCCTATGACGACAATTTACATCGGCATCATACTCGATTAACCAATCGACACCCAAAATGGCATCATAACCCTTCATGTCTAAACAGATGAGGTCGGCAGGTAGTGGGTGAGTTTAGATTCCGAGCCAAGGGGAGAGGCTACAATGATCTTGGATTTTAGAGATATAGGTTTGACAAGTAGTGTTGCAGCAAATGTGGTGGAAATAAATGAATATGCAGCTCCAATATCAATAAGCTCAAAAGCAGGTTGAGAGTGTATGGAAATGGTACCTTCCACCATACCCCCTTCCTCGGGTAGGTCAGCTTCAACAACGACATTAAGGCATCCCTGATGCCGTGGTATGTTCTGGGCCTTGCCTGGCTGGTCCTTCAGCATTGGACAGTTAGGAATACGGTGGTCACGACCACCACATCTTAAGCATGCCCCGAGCTTCTTCCAGCATTCTTCAGCTCGGTGCCATGGTTTATCGCAGAACCTGCAGTTCTCAGCAAACTGCCTTCCTTCCACCATGACCTTCTTGTCTACAGTATTGTCTCTTCCAGCATTCGACCTCTTGTTGTTGTTGTTGTTACGGAAAGTTGGAGCAATATTAGGTGCTCCCTTCTTGACAAAGACTGGCTTTGAGTTGTCCTTGCCCCTCATTCCTTCTACTATGGCCATCGTGTCCTCTACCAGCTGGGCTCTTTGGACGATCTCAGTGTAATTTTGGATGTTGTGAGTCTGAGCTTCTCAATGAACATGGGCCTAAGCCCATCCATGAACCGATTAGCCTTTAGTCTTTCTGTGCTCACTAGATGTGGGGCATACACAGCTAGACGCGCGAATTGAGCCTCATACTCAGCCACGGACATTCCTTTCTGCTTTTGCGTGGCAAATTCTGCCGCCTTCCTTTCCTTAACTCTCTCCGAGAAATATTTTCCCCGGAACATGTCCAGGAATCCGGCCCACTCCATTTTAGCAACATTCGGCCGATGGGCCGAGGTGGCCTTCCATCATGCTCAGGCATCCTTAGTAAATTGAATAGTGGCCAGAACCACCTTCTCCCTATTGGTGTATTGCATTACTTGGAAGATCCTTTCTATCTCTTCGTGCCAGTTCTCTGCCTCGTCTAGGTCAAGGATCCAGAGAAACGAGGAGGGTTCAAACTCTTAAAATTGCGGTGCAGATCACCGGCTCCATTCCTAACTGTAGTAGCCTGAACCACGTTTTGCAGGGCCTATGTGAGTCGTGCCACTGTTCTTGCATAGCTTGCCATTGGTTACGAGCCATTGCAGTTGAGTGTAAGAGTTATGAGGGTTCCTAAGAAAAGGATGGAAACCAATTAATGTCTCTAGATACCTTATAAGAGTCAATGGGTAAGGAGTGTTTTGTTCATTCTAGCATATTCCCAATCTCAACCCCTTTCTCACCAGGTACTATATTTAATTTCCATGACCTAGGTTCCATAGGTATCTCTAAATCCTAAGACATATCCTATTTGGTTTTCCCAGGCTCGGATACAACTAAACCGTCTGGTCCCAAGAATTACACAGTGGATATTAATTCAGATAATTTGAGTCGATATCCTGAGACGTGGATAGTCGGCAAATAAGCCTCTAGCTAGCAAGCACTAATTGCGTATCAACACAACATCATAATAGGGCTCAAATATTGAACTCAAATGAAGTTGTATTCAAATTTCATCTCAACGTATTAAAGGTAACTAATACAGGTCTAAGACTCAATAAAAGGAAAATTACATTTATTCCTCACTACCTACTACATGAATCTAACACTCAAAGCAAACTAACTATAGATAGACTCAAGTGTTGGGATGCTCATCACTCGGACGCATTCCCATCCTTGACTTACTCCTCTTCTTGTATTTCATAATCACTTAGAATGGTTAAAAGTAAGGGATGAGCAAACTAGCCTAGAAGGATTTATATCTCAATGTGCGGGCAATGATAGAAGTGATTAACAATTTAGAACTAGGTAAGCACGCTGAATGTCTTGATATGCAAACACGAATAAAACTCATTAAAACATGAAACAAGTGAGATAGAGTGATCATGATAGAGCATGATTTGGAATGATATAACAAGATAGAACTAGAAATAGATCATTTTTGTACAAGCACACAAGATTTCACTTGATGTCAATAGCTTTCAAGAACGCAAGATATCACTAATTGCAATAATTGCAGGATGGCCATATCACGCAAGCAAGCAAGCACGAGCACGATCATGTAACACTAATCAGGCACGAGACACTAATGTACACCAAGGAAAGATCCACCTTGAAATGCACACTAGGACACGTGTATGTTGTTATTGTATCTATCATTCAACACGCAAGTACTCCCAACGCAGATGCAACGACAATAATCATTATACCCCATGGTTAACAGTATATTTATGACTCTCCATCATTGGGGCTAGACTGGAGCCCTTGGTAGCTCGCCGTGCCCGGTCAACATCTCATTCCAGTTTTTAATGTAGATACCTACAGTCATTAATAATGGCCAATGAGAGTTTCAATATGTAAGCATGTGTAATGTCATGTTCACGATGATGACGAGAACAAGTAATAAGTTAATTGAACATGATTTCATGATAACAATGGTCAAGAGATAAATTTGGCAGCATAACGGTACAATTTATACTTTAGTTCAATCATTAGATTAATGGCTTGAGTTTAGATTATAAATCACACTCACGAGAATAAGATGAGAAAGGAAGTGCACACTATCTCCAGAAAACTTCAACGGTACAACCAACTCGATCTCCATGAGGGAATCCATAAAGTATGGAGATTTACGGAGGTCTTAGAGAAAAGGTCACTTGTCTAACGATACGGAATGACCGATAGAGAGCTTCCAAATCCCCATGAAAGGGCTGCCTAGATGTGCAAGTGTGTAGTGATGTACGCATCTCAATCCACAATCCACCGATATCAAACTCGCGGAAAGTACTTAACATGGTAACATGGGATAAAACTATGAACTTTAAATAATCATGGTTTGCAAGATTTTAAGATAACAATTATCATTTCAACATGGTAGAACAGTAGGAAGAGTGAATCACAAGTTATATGAATGGTCGCATCATTTAGAAAATAATTAGAATATCATTCGTGTAATTATAGCTTTTAAATGGGTTAATAAAATTTAAGCCATTAAACATACATCATGTAATGATCAGACCCAAGATAAGCCAATTACACACTAGATACCATGTTAAACAAACCTCGGTTAAGCCTTGAAATACGCATCCTACAAAGTGGACGCACTTCAAAACATAATGCACAGTGAAAACCAACGAAAACTGTGAAGATGGTATATCGCGTCCACCTATGTGGCCGCATTTAAACTTGAATCATGTCGGGGGATCCTAACGCATTAATGAGAAATTGTTAAATATGGCAATGGGCTGGAAAACCACCTGAATCGCGTAGGGGTATACCATCGCGGTTCAGACCGGCTCCGACTCCCAGGTGACGCGAAGACCGAAGCATGCTGTTGACTGGTCAGCACGAGAATCGTGTCATGCCAGATGGTCGTGATTCACTGAATCATGTCAGCCACGAGCGATGCGATTCCAGATGGTTGAAACACTTTGCCTGAACCAGACGCAGTTCAGAGCTCAGACCGAAAACATCGAAACATGCAGGAAAACTAGTGTTCGGTCCATGCAACGCTTATATCTTTTGAACTAGGGCTCTTGAGACAAAAGTCTCAACATGAAAGTTGTAGGGAACATGGAGTAGGAGAGAACTATGATTTTTTAAATAATTTAAAACGACCTTGGGATGCACAAGAAATCAACATGATCTTAAAAAGTCCTTGTCATGCGCGACTATGGCAAAACGACTATAACTCAAGATGTACTCATTGGAATTCGACGAAACCAATTGGAAATGAAACTACACTTGATGCTCTACACATTTGTATATGACTTGTTAAGGTTTGGCCCGAGAAAACCTACCTTCTAGGTTGAGGAAGTTTCATTCTTCATAAAATCCTTGGTCCGACCACTGGTTGAAGAATGCCTAATACTCCAAGTATACTGAATGAAAATTGTGCATTCCAGTTGGGTTAGGAAGTAGACGTGACCCTCTTTCTAGAGGTATAAGCCTTGCATGATGGTATTTAATTTTAACCTACCTTTGGTCGACTCCAAGTGGACGGTTTGTGCAGGCCTGAAGCAGACGCGATGGGGAAGAAGAAAGGCTTGGTGTGCTCGGTCCTCTGCTTCCCAGCCACCAAGAGCTCCTCCACACGACCCCAACATAATGTAAACTCATCCCCAAGGGTTTGGTGGAGAGTAGTTAAGCATCTATGGCTTTTGGAAGTCATAACGCAACAAGGGAAGGAGAGTTGCATTTTTAGCTTGTGTATTTTCACATTTTGAAGATCTCTTCCTCCATTGGAGAGTCTTGGCCATCAAGCAACCTCTATGGATGGTAGGCATGAAATTGGGTTGCCAAGAGAGAATTATTTCATCTAATTTTAACCCTAATGTCTCCTTCCATTTTCAGCTTATTTAGGGTTGCGAATTTCCATGCATTTTGTTGCTTCATTTGATTTTTGGACCAAAAGTGATCCATTGGCCCAATATAGATAATGGGTCATTTAGTATATGATGTTAGAGTCTCTCCAACATTTGTATTTAATTTATAGTCATGTCGTATTTCCATATTAACGGTTTTCCGACTTGTTTCCTTATTTGGATAATCGGTCACCGTGTGACGTACACTTGGTCAATCGGATTTTCATTGCATGAATTTCATTGTGGAACATTTAAGAATAATGTCTGGGGTTGATTTATAATTTTCACGTAATTTTCCAATGTGTTCTTGCACATACGATAATGGTACGTATGTTTTAATACTTCGATATTATGGAAATTATTTATTTCCATTTAGTTGAATTTTTATGTAATTAAATTTTTTGGGGTGCTACATTAACACAATGCACCCCATCTCATGTGATTTCTTTATGGCTTGAAGAGCAAAGTGATGTATTCTTCTCATTTGAATAAGTGTAACACAAGCTTTGTTGAATAAACAATGAATAGCATTGAGCCCAAGTGTTATATGTGTTGAATGTGCCTTGAATTGTGTTGAATTTTGTGTTCTGTGAGTGTTCTAAGAGTGACAGGTTGGCGTCCACTTCGATGGACATCAACAACAGATAAACGTCCACAACGGTGTCGTTCACCACCAGATAGAGGATAAACGTCCAGATCGATGGACGTCAACCGCAAAGTAGATGTCCATCAGTAGGCCGTCGACCGTGGTACAGGGGTCTGACAGGGTACCTCGAGGCAAGATATAAATGGCCATACTCTTGATATCAACTTGAAATCAGCGGAAATAGGGTTGACGTCAATTTCAAAACATAGTTTTTTGCTACCCGAGACCTCTCTGGTGCCTCTTCGCTCCATTTCCAACTGACAGAGAGTGTTCCACCGTCTTCTCATCTTCCTCACTCTTGCTCTCACTCTCAAATCTCTCAAATTTCTTTCTTTCTTATGATTTGTTCTTCTAGACTATGATGCGGGTTGCCCGATGGCGAGGGAGAAGAAGCAAGCCCTTTGGGACCGCCCCCGTTAGATGGAGGAAGAGGAGGAGGCGACTGCGGGGGGCTCGTTGGAGGAAGAACATCTCGAGGAGGAGGCCGACCCAGCCACGGAGGCCGGCTACAGTGCACCAGAGGGGGAGGAAACGGCAAGTAAAGATGGTGAAGCGGAATAAGAAATAGAGATAGAGGCATCCAGGGGTAGTGCCACCATGCTCATCAGGAACTTGATGTCAACATCGGTTGACGTCGAGTTCTTGTTAAGGGCCAGGCCATTGCCGCTAATATGAACTTGATGTCAAGCACCTGAACGTCGACCGATGAAGTTGACGCCCAACCCCTGGACACTAACCCTGAGTAAACGTTACACCCATGAACGTCTACTTTCTATAAACGGCCGCATTGTTGTCGTCAACATTTTTCTTAAGGGCAATCAATTTTGACATTAATGTTTCTGTTTTTTTTCAGGGAAAGGGCCAGATGAGGAGTAGGGTGACGTGGGACCTATGTTGGGCATGGTACAGGGCATTGCCGGAGGCCCAGTAGACACAGGTGACGCAGATGGGGTTCGAACACCTCCTAGAAGTGCGCCCCTTCCATGTGGACGTCCCCTACCTCGAGGCGTTGAGGGAGAAGTTGGATGAGGACTGCAAGGCATTCATTATGCCTTGGGGGCACATGATACCCACATTGGAGGATGTGGCGTATCTGAAGGGACTACTGGTTCAGGGAGTGCCGGTAGTCGAGCAGGAGAGGAGAGACTACCACGACGAGGTGGTAGAGCTACTAGAGCCGGAGTTCAAGGCCGGACAAAGGAGGCCGATCCGGAGCATCTTGGTTGGAGCCCTCTCAGACACAGTGGGTCTGAGAGGAGGGAGGAGGGGGCACTAGACAAATTTGGCATCAGAGTGCGAGCATTGTTCCAGCTCGGAGGGAGGAGCGAGGAGCAGTCAATGCGAAGTCTTTGTGATGTACTTGTTCTGTGGCTCATGTTCGCGATGCAGTCATCCTAGATCAACTGCAAGTTCCTGCTGTTGCTCAGGGACTTGGAGCAGGCAGGTCGCTACGCTTAGGGTGCCACGGTGCTGGGACACCTCTTCTTTCTCCTCCCGAGTAGTTTGTTGCACCCTCAGAGCACCTGGGGCATCACCCCCTTCCTTCAAGTATGCAACTCTCTTTAATGCTGATCATTGATTAAATTGACACCTAACTGACGTGTTTTTTTATCTTGCAGATTTGGGGTTACACTCGCTTCCCCCTGAGACGTGGAGTGCAGGCAGAGGGAAGCCAGGCCCTGGTACCCCTCAAGGCCCGGTGGGATGTGACACCTGATCTGAGGGTGACAGATCGGTGTGTCAAGGATGTGCGAGTGCGGATGGACCTCTTCCCCAACGACCAGGTATAATCCTCAACTAAAACTCATCTACTTTCATTTCTATTTGATTTGATTGACTGACCAGTGTTCTTTATTCTTGTAGGTGGTGTGGACTCCCTATAGGGGAGAGGCATACACGTCTCACCCGTCCGTGGCGGTGGGTCGCTTGCTCTTCGATCCCCACATGCTACTACTATGTTTGGGGACCTGCGAGACCCTCATCCAAGTGCTCATCGTACGGACTCTTGGTTGGCACCAGCAGGCCTTAGAGGTACCTCTTTGGAGAGAGAGGGACACTCCCGCCGACGCTTCTGCGCTGAGGACCGAGACTGGGGCGAGGAGCATGACAACACTGTCGCCTACTGGAGGGGTGGAGGGGAGCAGGTCCTGCAGCGCTCCGACCTCCAGGACAGTACGACGTACCTGGCAGACTGTCGGGTACGCTACGATTGACGACTCTAGCTGGACCGACGTGTGGTGAGTGAACTCCTACCCTAAACTCTTGTTATCTGATTAATTGATTCTGACGTGCAAGTGTGGATGACAGATGCCCGAGTCCGAGGCCGTGAGGCTCCTGGATGAGCGACTGGAGGAGCAGGCAGTGGAGGTGAAGAGGCTACATGCCGAGATGTAATCTTTAGTAAGTGACAACTCACATTACCCTTGTGAATGATTATTATTTGATTTGTGGACTGACTAATCTATGTGATTGTAGAGGGAAGAGCTAGCGAGGGTGCGGGCGAGCTGAGACGCGAGAGCGAGCTGAGACGCACGAGCGAGCTCATCTGCATAGCCTCCCAGCGGGGACCGGGCGAAGGCGAGGATCCATGAGCTGGAGGAGGAGGTAAGACACCAAACACTACCTTTCTGCACATGTTTTGACTTGGCCCGAGCCTAGGCCCTCGTGGATCTAGAGTTTTTGAAGAACCGGGTGCTGAAGAAGCACTGGGAGCAGCAGCGAGGACGGGGTCAGTCTTCAGGTCCCTTGACGATCTCCTATATCTAGGAGACCCATCAATGGGGTGAGGAGGAGGACCAAGGCTAGAGGCATCGACGGCGATGAGACCGCTCCTCCTAGATTGATGATGAGAGAGAGAGGAGGAGGAGGTGAGTAGCTCGCATAGGCAGAGGCCTAGCGAGGGAGAGACGGGAGAGGAGTGAGGATCGAGGCTCGATATGCATCACCATAGGTATGCCCTTGTCATGATATGTACAGAACTTGATCCCTTATAGTGGACTTTTGTGCATTTTGTTCATCCAATGTATGTTTGAATGGTTTACTGATATTGTTTCTACATCCACAACACTTAGCCCTTAGCTTGAAAGATATACCTTTCTTGAGATCTGGTCAAGGGGTTAAATCTAATTAAAGATAGGAACACAAATAAAATAATGAAGAGAAATATGTATATGCATTTTTTTATATAAGAAAATAAGGAAATATGTTAGTATATGTACATGATACCACTAATTTTATTAGATTTTGATTTTATGATTTGATCTTTTTTATTAAAATAAGAAGGGAAATATGTACATAACAACAGACTCTTTTTTTTTTTTTTGGATTTTTCATCATTTGACTCTAAGACACATATTCATCACAAGTCAAGGTATAGGGTCTTCATAATCCAGCTAATCACAGAGGCCATAAGCAAGGGGAATCGTGCATGATATCACTGACATTGGAGACTACCCATAGCCTCCTTGATATTTTTCATTGTGGGAGGTCTTACAAGGTCAAATTGCCCCCAGAGGGAGAAATTGGAAGAAGTAAATAGGAAGTCGTGAGGATTCGGTCTAAACCACTTTTTGTTCCCAAACCAACATCTCACACTGAAAGACTTAGTTTTCAATTATTTTTAGGGGTACTTTTCATTTTGATTCCTTGGTGGAGGCATGTACTATTTGCTACCTCCTTGATTTGGTCAGCCTTTTTCTGGGTACGTACTTTTTGCTACCCTTTTCTGACCTTTTGACTTTTCCTTGCCATTCAAATTTGGCTTTGCATTTGCATTTCTTTCATTGCCCCTATTATTATGACTTTGTCTTTTAGGTGAGAGTGGGTGGTCCCCTAATTGTAGTTTGCCCCTTTTCCAAACTTGACTGAGTGAGAAGAGAAAAGAGGTTACATTGACCTAATTAGACACATCCAAGTGTACTTATGATTTTCCGACTAAGGGACAATACTCCAACATCGTATGGTGTGTAAAGAGACCCTACCTTACTAGTGGCCAAACGAAAAAAGCAGAGTCACAAACCCATGACATTAGCAAGTGATGAACAAACTAACTTGACTGACTGATCGACTAAGGGTAGAACTTCTTGAGGTAGACTGTGTTCCACAAATGTGATAACTCAACTCCCTCGGCGTCCACTAACCAGTAAGCGTTCCCCGAGTATGCTTCTTTGGCAACGAACAGACCTTCCCAATTTTCTTGCAATTTACTCCTGGGACCTGGTGCCTTAATGACTTTGCATTTTAGGACCATTTCACCCACTACAAATTTTCCCTGAAGGACTTTTTTGGCATGAAAACGTACAATTCTTTAACGATAAACCTGTGCATGGTCTGCCGTTATCATCCGCCATTCGTCTAAGAGATCAAGTTGTACTAATAAAGCCTCCCAACACTGGCCGGGGTCAACTTCAGATGATAATTGAACTCTCAGTGAAGGGACGATGATCTCATATGGGAGTACCGCATCAGATCCGTATGTCAGTGCATAAGCGTAGGAGTTCGGACTGAGGTGCGGTAAGCCA
The DNA here is from genome assembly GCA_014218235.1 of Colocasia esculenta. Taxonomy (NCBI): domain Eukaryota; kingdom Viridiplantae; phylum Streptophyta; class Magnoliopsida; order Alismatales; family Araceae; genus Colocasia; species Colocasia esculenta. The sequence continues at coordinate 139,094,787 of CM024754.1, forward strand.
TAGAGCCTCAACCAAGCAGTCTAGCCAATCAGCGTTATTGTGAGATCTGCAAGTTTTCTTTATGATTTTGATGAGAGTTTTATTAGTAGCATCTGCTTGTCCATTACCTTGTGGATAATATGAAGATGAATGATGCAAGTTTATACCATATTTACCACACATGTCACTAAGCTCTTGTGAAGTCAATTGAGATCCATTGTCGGTGACGATGTCCCTTGGTATGCCAAATCTTGCAAGGATGTTGCGCTTGATGAATTTAACGATCGTTGAAGCTTTGACCTCTATGAATTCTTCTTCTTTAGCTCACTTCATGAAGTACTCAGTGGCGGTCAGAATGACGAATTCTTAGGACTTCTCCGGTTCTGTCCTCGAGTGGACCGACCACATCGAATGCCCACATGGCGAAAAGGCCATGGAGCAATGAGATGGTGAAGAGAGGAGGAAGGAGCATGGATCTTGTCACCATGTAGTTGACATTTAGCATAGTGACGAACAAAATGAGTGCAATCTTCTTCCATGGTAGGCCAGTAATAGTGTCTTAGCAACTTTTGGGCAATTGCTCTACCATTGACATGGCCACCACATTCACTAGAGTGAGCGGCTTCAACAATGCTTTGAGATTCGATCTCATTGAGGCAACGGAGATAGACCCCATTGAGGGATTTCTTGTGGAGAATGCCACCTATGATCTTATAACGTGCCGAGACGTGGAGAATGACCCATCTATCAGAAGAGGTGGCATAATCAAGGAAGGATCAATTTTTAAGATAATTTTCAATGTCAAAGTACCAAGGATGGCAATCATCGAGATCGATTTCTGGCTCTTTTGAATGTGCATGGACTCGAAGAGAGGGAGACGTGAGTTGAGGGAACCATGGATCAGCATGAGAAGGGATTTTTAGTCTTTGCACAGAGATGGTTTCAAAAGATTTCCCTAGCAAGATAGGGAGAGAAGAAGCCAGGGAAGCGAGTGAATCTGCTAGAATGTTCTGAGCCCTAGGAGTGTGAACTAGAGTGAGCTTCCTAAACTGCCGGATTACACTTCCTACCAAGTCCTAGTATGGTTTCAACTTGGGATCCCGGGTCTGGTACTTGCTAAGGGACTTCCGGAGTATCAATTGTGAATCTCCAATTATCCTTTATTCCTTAACTCTGAGCAACAATGCCATTTTCAGACCAATAGGAGTGCCTCATATTCGGCCACATTGTTCGTGGCAGGGAAGATTAGTTGGTAGACGTGCGGAATCACTACCCCATCTTGTGAGAGGAGGACTGCCCCTATTCCACTCCCTTTAGAATTGAGAGCTCTGTCAAGTAAAGTACCCATGAAGGTTCACCATCAATAATGGCTCCTAACTCTTCATCTGGAAAGATTTCATCAATGAGAGAACATGAAGGTAAGGGATGGTTGGCCAAATGTTCGGCAATGGCATGCCCCTTGATTGACTTCTGATTCGCGTAGGTGATGTCAAACTGATTAAGGAAACATTGCCACCTCACCAACGTTCAGTCAGAATAGGCTTCTCTAGCAAGTACCGAATTGGGTCTATTCGCACAAGAAGCTTCACTTCATGAGCTAAGAAATAATGCTTCATCTTCTGGGCAACCCAGACAACGGCCGTACACGTCCTCTCCATAGCGGTGTATCTTTTCTCAGCTTCATTAAACAACTTGGATAGGTAATACACCACTCTCCTTCTTCTCATCGTCATATTGGGCCAAGACTGCTTCAGTGGAATCTTCAGTTATTGACACATAGAGAAATAAAAGGCCAACCCACGACCGGAGGAGCGAGAACAAGGGGATTGAAAAGATAACTCTTCAATTCATCAAAGGCCTTTTGACACTTATCGTTCGAATCAAATTTAGCCTCTCCTCTAAGCATCTCATAGAAGGGCTTACAACGAATTGAATGTTGAGAAATGAATTTCCTAATAAACTGAAGTCTATCACCCTCTAACTTCTTTGATATTCCTAGGAGGATGCATGTCAATTATTTCTTTGGCCTTGTTGGGATCAATCTCAATTCCCCTCTTGCTAACTATGAACCGAAGAAACTTCTCTTAGGATACTCCGAAAACACACTTCTTGGGGTTCATCTTAAGCTTATCTTCTCTACACCATTGGAGAACTGCCCGGAGGACTTCAACATGGCCATGTCGAGTCCTAGATTTATCCAAGACATCATCAACATAGACCTCCATATGCACATACATCATGTCGTGAATGATTGCCAACATTGCCCTTTGATAGGTTGCTCCCCCATTCTTCAATCCGAAGGGCATCACAACATAACAATAAGTCCCCTATGGCATGGTGAAAGAAGTTTTCTCTTGGTCTTCCTCTGCTAGACGGATATAGTTATACCTAGAGAAACCATCCATGAAAGACATCTCAAAACTGGCAGTATTGTCCACTAGGACATCTATGTGCGGGAGAGGAAAATCGTCCTGAAGGCAAGCACGATTAAGGTCACAAAAATCTATGCAGATCCTAACCTTACCGTCCTTCTTCATCACCAGAACGATGTTACCTACCCACTGCGGATAAAGCACAACCCTAATGAACTTGGCCTTGTGCAACTTATCAACCTCCTCTTTGATCTTGAGCGCAAGCTTGGGGTGTAGCCTCCTTAGCTTTTGTTTGACGGCTTTTCATCGACTTTTAAGACTAAACGGTGCTCGACTAGAGAGGTGTCAAACCTCGGCATGTCCTCGTAGGACCAAGCAAGCTATCGGAAAAATCATTAAGGATAGCTACAATGGCTTCTCCTTCTTCTATGGTCAAGTTGGCACTAATCAAAACTACCTTCGGGGATTCTTCAGTGCCAAGGTTGATCTCTTTGGTTGGCTCATCCACAGCCATGGTTGACTCATCAAACCTCTTCATGCCATCCACATAGGAGCTCTCTGGGTCCTCTTCTTCTGACCCAAGATCTCCCGACTCATCTTTTTCTTCAAAATCTAGCATATATACACATAAACCATCATCTACTGAATCACCTTCTACAAAATCTGTTTCTACAAGAGTAGGTTTCTTAATAAATTCTGGGACTTGACTTAACACATCTCTGAGCCAAGGCCAAAACATATCGGGCAAGGACTTGCCTACCCTTCTCCTTGTAAATGCATGGCTGAGAGGGACTAGACTCTTCTAAACCTAGACCCAACCCTAGACTTGATTCTAAACCAAAATCTAAACTACTATGTACAGGAGAAGTGCCCCTAGATGGGTGAGAATTGGAGTTTAAGCTAAAGAGAGTCGGCTCGTGGCTGATCGGAGGAGACACCAAAGAGGAAGGGTGCTCGATGGAGACCTAACATTCCCACCTTTGAGAATTGACATTTTTTTTTGGGAGTGAAGGCTTAGAACCATGAGCTATTGAGTTGTTGTTGTCGTCACTGGCCAGGTGAGTAATGGAGGGAGGATAGGTTGGGAAAGAAGGGGGAGGAAAGTGGTTGAAGCGGGACACTCGTGTGCTGAGCAGACTTCAGCTGAGAAGTGAGAATGTGGAGGAGATGGACATGGAGATGAAGATGGTAGGTCGGAACCAAAGAGTCAGAGAAGGCCAAAGTCTTTACAGACCTCCTCAAGTTCAGCAGCTTCCTCTTCTTCCTCACTCTCTAAGTCAGACAATTCCTCTACGATAGGCTCCCTTGTTCCCGGTTGGATGGGTCCTTGAATGAAATGTCCTTTCAGGGTCCAGGTAAAAGGTGTATAGGGTATGAATGGATCCGGATGAATAGGGTCTGGATGAAATCCTAGACCAGCCCTAGCTAACAATCTTTTCACTTGAACACTACTAACAGGACCCTGCCTGTCTCTACCCAACCCTCGGCCAGGAATATAGCCGATCTTCGCCATCACCTCCCAACCTTTCCCTTGAGGACATGTGATGGTCTCAAACTCTTCGTTGATGAAGGAAGGTTGGTTCAAATCAAGGGGAGATGGATGATCAATGGCTGAACATGATGGGTTTCTTCCCCTTGTCTGGAATGAACAGGTGTGGCATTTGCTCCGATGTGATGGAGTTGAGGGTTTCCACAGTAGGGAAGCTTTTGATTTTGATGACCTGTCCATTGAATGGAAACTTGAAGCATTAATGGGCAGAGGAAGGGTGTAGCAACCCAGAAAATTTAATACTTAAAAATTTGAAATAATAATTTCTTTAAATCGAAATAATAGAAACATACGTACCACTATCGTATGTGCAAGAATACATCGGAAGATTTCTTAAAAATTATAAATCAACCCCAAACATTGTTCCTAAGTGTTCTACTAAGAAATTCAAGCAACAAAAAAATCCGATTGGCCAAGTGTACGTCACAATGTGACTAATTATCCAAATTAGGAAACTAAGTCGGAAAACCGTTAACACGAAAAATAACAGGCCCATAAATTAAACGAACATGTCGGAGAGACATCCAACAACATGAAATGATTACCCATTATCGGAATTGGACCAATGGACCTCTCATGGCCCAAGAATAAATTCAAGTAAGAAAAATATAATAAATTCCAAAATTCTATTATTTCCCTATTTAAAATGGAGAATTCTCCTAAGTTAAATTCCATTAAGAATGAGCTTTATTAAATGGACCATATAAAATTTATTGGTCTAAAATAAGGATTTTTAAAAGAAGAATAATAGGAAAATACTCTAAATTCGTAACTTAAATATTACTTAAATAGAAAAAGGCTATTAAAGCATTAAAATAAGCAGTTTGAGTTAGAATTAGATTCCTAAAACCTACCCTAATAGGTTAGCCACGGATTTGGATCCCAACCCAACCCAAATTGGAGTTGCTAAGCATGGAAAGGGTGAAAGAAATAGGAAATCCCGAAATTTAATAGGAGTTAGAGTCCTAATGGGAATTAGAAATCTAGGGAGCTTAAATACTCTCTTAAACCTCCATGGCCAGCCCTAGCTGGTTGCCAAGGGTTGCTAGACCTGGAGGAGGAGAATTCATGGGGATAGGATCTCTCAAAGCTTCTACCCGAGTTCTTCATGTTCTAGCCCTAGAAGAGGAAATCGAGTCAAGGTAGGCATTCTCATGAGCAAAACTAAATTAAATTCGTCTATAGCTTGTTCCATGCATCAGGAACAAAAACCTGTTGAGTTACAATGTGTATGATGACATGTGCTTAATTGTTTTTGATGATGAGTGAAGTGATAATTGATGTTGTCTTAATGTTGGAAACATGATAAACATGACAAAGACATGAGTGAAGTGATAATTGATGTTGTCTTAATGTTGGAAACATGATAAATATGAGAAAGATATGAATCAGATGAATAGTGAAAAAATGATCTTATGGTCACTTATGTACTCATTATATCTCACTTAGAATGTCTTTTAATGTAGGTGTGAATGTACATAAGACAAGCAACAAAATCCAAGTGTAAAAGAACAAGACAAGCTACTGGAAGCACTTAAAAAGCAGTAGATGTTGACAGATGAATAGTGTACCTGTTGACAGATGAATAGTGTACCTGTCGACAGATGAATAGTGACCTGTCGATAGCTACACACAAGAAATCACTTTCCAGAAGTTCAGAGTTCTGGAAATTGGAAATATGTCACTACCTGTCGACAGATGAACAGTGACCTATCGACGACGAAACCTCAAATACGTGATTTGCATATGTTTCCTATATGGGTGTTTCCTTTTACCACGACTCTCCATACTTAAACACCCAGATATATAGAACATAAAGAGGTATTTTCGCAGCAAGAAGCCACCATACCAAACCCTAATCAAAAACCAAGAGAACGAGCTTCTCTCTGCTGCTCTGCTTCAACCCTCCATCCAGAAAAAGGAAGATCTATCTTCAGAACAGATTTGAAGCTGGTTTGTACATCTTTCAAGCTTCTCCATCAACTGATACTGTCAAGACAAGCTTGAAGTTCTTCCGGACGACCACCACGAAGAGTTCTTCATCAGGATATACTTCTACATCTCTGAACTCTTCTACTTCTACACCTTTCATATCTTTGTGTGTGTGGTAGTGGTTCAAGTGTTCCTTGTGCTTGATCCACGTGTGGATTATTGTTCTGGTTGCGTGTTTGCATCAGACAATGTGTGTGTGGTGGTGTGTTGGTCAGATCAAGGCTAGAGGATCTGATCTATTGTGGAATTGATCTAGCGTGTGTGTGTGTGGTTGAGCCGTTGTGCTTGTGTGTGTGTTGTACTCAGTTCTTGAGTAGTGTGTCCTCACTATGTGAGGGGTGGACATAGGAGTCACGTGGTGTGATCTCTGAACCACATAAAAAATCCCTTGTGCATTGTGATTTGACTTGTGGTTTGCATTATGTTGCGCTAGATGCATGCCTAGGGATTTTGTCTACACACTACTTGTTAATTTGTTCACACACATTACATCAGATCAAAGGGGTTTTAAATGAGTAGATCTTTTAATCCAAAGTTATTCTTAAATTGCTTAAGTTTTCGCTGCAAATCTATTCAACTGCCTCTTCTAGCTTTGCCATAACCGAATATCTGATCCTAACAATTGGCATCAGAGAGGGCTTTCTATTCATTCATTGTGTTTTGGTAACCGCTCAGAGTCCTAACAATCTGTTGAGCGGGTTTAAATCTGATTCTGATCTGACTTGATTTGATTGAACTGATTGATTGCCTTTTGATCTCACTCAATATTGTGTTGATTGGTCTAATCATCTGAAACATATTCAGAAATATGGCTAAGTTCTCAAGCATCATAAATAGACCTATGATAATTGAGTTTGATGATAAGGTTGATAAAATGCAGGTCTCCTCTATGAAAACATGCAAGTCTAGAAAGGGAACAGAAGAAAAATGCTACATGGCTCATGGAAACTCAAGAGGCTTTTCCCGTTTAGACGAATCTGAAGGATCACATATGTCAGAGAAGTCAAGAAACTTTCAAGAGTCAGGTAAATCAAATTCAAACCCATTTGATGCATCAATATCTAATTCTGATTCAGAAGATGATATATCCTATGATGAATTGATAGAATGCTATGAGCACTTGTCCAATCAATTTAAGAAGGTAAAAGCTAAAAGAAAAATTGGAGAAGAATGAAATGATAATTGATAACACTCAAGCATTCTATGAAGAAAATGAAAAATTGAAAATGGAGAATGAAAAATTGGAGAATGAAGTCAGAAATTGTTGAAACAAGCTTTCTAAATTGAAAGAAGATCATGAGAAGGTTGAATCTGAGATTTTGGATTTGAAAAATCAAAATGAAAAATTGATTGATCATAATGAAAATCTCAAATTGATAATGATCAATTAAACAAACAAATCTCCAACATGGCTCATGATCATCAAATAAAAGAAAATGCAACCAATTGGTTGAGGAAAACAATCATCTGAGAAAGAAAATTGAATGCTTGTATCATGACAGACCATTAAATGATAATTGCAACAATTTTAAGAAGGAATTGTTGACTTGGAAAATCAAGTTGTTCAAAGTGAAATTGAAAAGAACAAAATAAAAAATGGTCTGGATGTCATGACAAATCAACTTCAAACTTCTGAAGAAGAAATTGATGCATTGAATGCTGAAAAAGAAAAATTGACAAATGAACTTGAAGTGGTTAGTAATCAAAATCAAAATTTCGAAAAGAGGATTTTCTGAATTGAATAAAACACATTATTTAAATACAATTTGTAGAATAATTATACATGTAGATACACATACACATATATACACATAGTTATATACACAAAGCAACTAACATATCACATGACTAAACAACTAAAATAAAAGGGCAAAATTCGAGGGCCTTACAAGTGGGCTTGTAATTCCTCTCAAGGGTGAGAGAAGGCCAAGTTCTCTTGGCAGTTAGTGAAATCTCAAGTGGTTTGCTTGAGGACTAGACGTAGGACTTCCATGTGGGAAGGGCCTAACCAGGATAAAATTCTTTATGCAATTGTGTGATTGTTTCTGCCAATTTACACCTGAATTACACACTACACTAAATTCTAACAGCTTTATTTAGTGTTGTTTAATTTCAGATAATTTTTTTTAAAAAGCACAAGAAGTCATATTCACCCCTCCTCTAGGACATCATTAGTGCCATTTCGATCCAACAAGTGGTATCAAAGTGTGGTCTTCTCAAAAGAATCTAAAGATTTGAGAATAGATGGCAGACGAATGTCACAGCTATGTAGGTCAGTTTGTTGCAAGGCCACCATTCCTTGATGGTGAAGATTATCAATATTGGAAGATATGAATGGAGTGCTTCATCAGTGGCACAGATTTTGATCTATGGCAGGGAATAGAACAAGGTGATTATGAGTCCTTGGTGAGTCCTCCTCTGCTCATTCCATAGTTGATAAAAGGAACATGTCTTTAAATTATAAGCCTAAAAACTATCTATTTTGTGCCCTATCCAAACGAGAATTTAATAGATTATCTACTTGTAGAACTGCTAAAGAAATGTGGGACAAACTGCAAGTTACATATGAAGGAACTGATTGAGTAAAACAAACTAGGATAGATATTTTTGTTTCATAGTATGAACAATTTAAAATGCTTCCTAATGAAAACATAACTCAGATGTACAATCATTTTGCAATCATAATAGTAGGACTGAGCACTCTAGGAAAAGTTCTTACAAATGATGAAACTGTAAGAAAGATCCTAAGATCATTAACAAATGTTTGGACTCCTAGGGTCACTGCCATTGAGGAAGCATATGATCTAACTCAGCTTTCCATTGATAAATTAATCGGATCCTTAATGGCTCATGAAATTGACATGGAAAGATCTTCTGAAAATTCATCGAAAAAGAAAATGCCAAATACTTTGAAGGTTGCAGATTCTTCCTCCTCTGAAGATTCAAAGGAAAAATCAGATGATAGTGATGATGAAGCCATGTTGTCAAGGAAACTACAAAGGATCCTTGCCAAAAAGAATAAATTTGGCTTCAAAAGATTCTTCAAGAAGGACAAGAAGAAGGAACCAACCTGCTTCGAGTGCAATCAACCAGGACATTACAAGTCTGAATGTCCTAAGCTGAAGAAGAAGGATCAAGCAGAATGATCTGAAAAGAAGAAAGGTAAAGAAAAGATGACCAGAAGATACAAGAAAAAGGCAATGGCAGAACCATGGGATAATGAAGAAGCCACCAGTTCAGACTCTTCATGTTCAGAATCTGAAGAAGAAGACGAGGCAAATCTAACCCTCATGGTAGGACTGGATTAGGGTCGCCTAAGAGCATCCAAATGGTATTTGGATAGTGGGTGCTCAAGGCATATGACAGGTGACAGGAAGTTATTTACAAGTTTTAGAGGTGAAAGTGGCCAAGCCACTTGTGGAGATAATGATAAAGGAAAGGTCTTAGGATGTGGAACTGTAATAGCCCATATAAGAATATGTTAAACGGACTAAATCAGCAGACTACCAACAACCCGGACTAGTCATTTTCAGAGCTCGAGCAGGAAAAGAACTCTGAAGTTAAGCATGCTCAGTTGGGAGTAGTCCCAGGATGGGTGACCTTCCTGGGAAGTCTACTAACTGGCACGGTTGTTGGGCCAGTTTGCTGGTTGGGTCGTCACAAATGGTATCAGAGCCTTACCCAGCCGGAAGTGCAGGAACTAAGTGCCACACAGGACAAAAAGTGCTACACTATGGAGCCACCTCTTGAGCCATAATGGCACAAAGTGCTACATAGTGGGAGCCACCTCTTGAACCTGTGGGGGCCACCTCTAGAATCCTGCCTGCCTGGGGTTTGATTGTATGCTATGTGTGAGCAGCGACGAGGACGTCGCTTATATAAGAGGGGTAGATGTAATACCCCATATAAGAATATGTTAATGGACTAAATCAGCAGACTACCAACAACCCGGACTAGTCATTTTTAGAGCTCGAGCAGGAAAAGAACTCTGAAGTTAAGCGTGCTCAGTTGGGAGTAGTCCCAGGATGGGTAACCTTCATGGGAAGTCTACCAACTGGCACGGTTGTTGGGCAGTTTGCTGGTTGGGTCGTCACAGGAACAGTGGGAACAAAAGAAAAGAATTTGATAGTAGATGTCATGTATGTAGAAGGATTGAAGCACAATCTAATTGGCATCAATCAATTATGTGATAAGGGTCATCTAGTAAAATTTCCGAATGATGAGTTCATTATTCAAAAGGATGGAAAAAACAGTCTCGAAGCTCAAAGAGTGAAAAATATGTACACCATACAGTTAATAGAACTAAAAGAAGTAAATTTATGTCTTACAACTACCAAGAGTGAAGAATCTGATTTGTGGCATAGAAGATTGGGACATGCAAGTACTTCAGTAATTAAGAAATTGATTAAGCATGACCTAGTTGAAGGTCTTCCGAAGATGAAACTGAAGAAATCTAGAATATGTACAGCCTGTGCAAAGGGAAAACAAACTAAGACATCATTTCAGTCCAAAACAAGAGTCACAACTTCTAATCCTTTGGAGCTCATTCATAAAGACTTATTTGGACCTATAAGAATAGTTAGTCTTAGAGGAAAAGTGCATGGTTATGTAATAGTGGATAACTACTCAAGATATACTTGGGTATCCTTCTTAGAGGCCAAGTCAGAAAACTTTTCAGCTTTTCTGAAGTTCAGCAAAGTAGTACAAAAGAATCAGAAATTCTAGATCATCAGCATCATATCTGATCATGGTGGAGAATTCAAGAATGAAGATTTTGTGAAGTTCTGTGATGAAAATGGAATAGAACACAATTTCTCTGCACCAAGAACACCTCAACAAAATGGAGTAGCAGAAAGGAAGAACAGAACACTGCTAGACATGGTCAGAACTCTACTCACAGAGTACAACTTACCAAGATACTTCTGGGCAGAAGCAGTCAACACAGCCTGCTACATCATCAACAGATGCATGATCAGACCAATTCTAAAGAAGACACCCTATGAGCTATACAAGGAGAAGAAGCCCAACATCAGTCATCTTCGACCTTTTGGTTGTAAGTACTTTATTTTGAATAATGGTAAAGATAACCTAGGAAAGTTAGATGCTAAAAGTGATGAGGGTTTTCTGTTAGGATATATTTCAAAAACTAGAGGATATAAAGTTTTTAATAGGAGAACTTTAACTATATAGCAAAAAGTGCATATCTTATTTGATGAGACTAACCCTTCTATTAAGAGAATAGAAGAAGAAGAAGATTTTGTTGAAGATCTGTGTAGGGATCTAGAGAAAACATCTATTGACAAAGAAGAAAAAGAAAAAGAAAAAGAAGATCCACCACTGGAGGAACATCAACAACAAGAAGGACTACCTAGAGAATTGAGGTATCACAGAGATCATCTAAGAGAAAACATTATAGGGGATCCTCAAGATAGGGTAAGAACAAGAGGTATGAACATTTCTTGCGATTTTCTGCATTTATGTCTCAAATTGAGCCTAGGACAATCAATGATGCACTGGCTGATGAATCTTGGATCCTTGCTATGCAAGAGGAACTTAACCAGTTCCAACGCAGCAGGTTTGGACTCTTGTCCTAGACCTTCTGACCATCTAGTTATTGAGACCAGATGGGTCTCAGAAACAAAATGGATGAATCAGGAGTAATCACCAGGAACAAGGTCAGACTTGTAGCACAAGGATATTCTCAAGAGGAAGGCATTGATTTTAATGAAACTTATACCCCAGTAGCTAGATTAGAGGCAATTAGAATTTTATTAGCCTGTGCATGCTCCCTCAACATCAATTTATTTCAAATGGATGTTAAAAGTACTTTTCTAAATGGTTTCATAAAAGAAAAAGTTTATGTTGAGCAACCACCTGGTTTTGAAAATACTAAATATCCAAATCATGTTTTCTGTTTAAAGAAAGTATTGTATGGTCTAAAACAAACTCCAAGAGCTTGGTATGAAAGGCTAAGTGCTAATCTTATATCACATGATTTCATAAGTGGTAAAGTAGATATCACCGTATAAATTATGTGAAGGAATCTGGATAGTACAAATTTATGTTGATGATATTATTTTCGATTCTACAAATGAGTCACTTTGTAAATTCTTTGAAAATTTGTTGCAAAGTGAGTTTGAAATGAGCATGATGGGTGAGCTTAACTATTTTCTTGGGTTGTAAATCAAGCAAACCAAGGAAGACACTCACATTTGTCAAACCAAATACATTTCAGATTTACGTTCAAAATATGGTTTTGACAAGTGTAAGCCCTTAGGAACACCCATGAGCTCAGGAATTTAGTTAGATAGTGATACACTTGGTAAGAAAGTAGATCAAAAGTGATGAACAGTCCATCCCCATGTACTTTTAAATTAATTACTTGCCTATTTTGGTGATAAACAAAACTCTGTCAAAAGGTTCTCTAACCCTGTTTATCTAGCCATAAGCACAGGAATTACCCAAAGAAGGTCAAGCATTTGTGGTAAGTCTTACATACATCTTTTCTCAGAAGAGCCATAACGACTCTGTAAGTCATCGTAACGACTTCTTCAGAAGTTATAACGACTTGCTCATTATAACGACTCTGTAAGTTATCGTAACGACTTCTTCAGAAGTTATAACGACTTGCTCATTATAACGACTCTGTAAGTTATCGTAACGACTTCTTCAGAAGTTATAACGACTTGCTCATTATAACGACTCTGTAAGTTATCGTAACGACTTCTTCAGAAGTTATAACGACTTGCTCATTATAACGACTCTGTAAGTTATCGTAACGACTTCTTCAGAAGTTATAACGACTTGCTCATTATAACGACTCTGTAAGTTATCGTAACGACTTCTTCAGAAGTTATAACGACTTGCTCATTATAACGACTCTGTAAGTTATCGTAACGACTTCTTCAGAAGTTATAACGACTTGCTCGTCATAACGACTCTGTAAATTGTCGTAACGACTTCTTCAGAAGTTATAACGACTTGCTCGTCATAACGACTCTGTAAATTGTCGTAACGACTTCTTCAGAAGTTATAACGACTTGCTCGTCATAACAACTCTATAAGTTGTCGTAACGACTTCTTTAGAGAGATATAACGACTTGCTATGTTTTCATATCGACTTCTTTTATCATCTGTTATAGAACGACTTGGTTGTGGTAACGATTTCATAAGTTATCATAACGACTTCTTATCAGTCTACAGCAACTTGATCATAACGATTCTATCAGATTTTCACAACGACTGCATAAGTCATGTTTCCATAAATTAAACGTTTTTCCTTGATTTAATCTACGTTGAATAGTCAAAGTCACATCTCGTCTGATTGACTGCCATGCATTTAATAAAGACTGAACGTATCTCTGCATGGACACAGAACATATCTTCCATTCTGGTGTATTCTCTGCATGCATCTTTTAGAACGATAAAGTATTACTACTATTTTTGTGTCTATCTGCTTTGACGTTGATTGACATCTGGAGATAGTATAGCTGTCTACCATTAAAGCTCAACCTTGCAGAACCTTAAGGATGTACTATCCTACAACAACAGACACAGAAGGAACTACAAGCAAACTCAGAAGATCTTATCTCTTTGCGTGCTCCAAAGAACAAAAGACTGTCGACAGGAATCTTCCACAAAACCTTCAGTCTAACGTACACCAAAGCTGTGAGACAACGGTCATCTCCTTGTCCTCATTCAAATCGGAGATACAAATACAAGATGAAGTTGGAAAGACAAAGATAATCGAGAAATTCAATTCATATCGAAGAGTGGCCAGAACTCTGCAGTTTTCAAGTCTTCGAATTTTTCTCTAGAGCCAGAAATTCATTCTTTTCAATCTTGGCTCTTAGCTCCCTGTGCTGTGAGAAGAAAAATTAAGGAAGAGCTAGTCTAGTTCTGAGAGAGTGCACTTTGTGTAGATCTTCGTCTCTCAGTGCTTGTAGCTTCAGATTGAGTTTTGTAAAAGCTTGATCTAGGGGCTAGTCTTTTTCTCTCAAGAATTTCCCTTCGTGTGTGAAGGAAGACCTGGTGGTTTCCAGGGTGGTGTTATTCCCTTCGTGTGTGAAGGAAGACCTGGTAGTTTCCAGGGTGGTGTTGTGTTCCCTTCAGGGGTGAAGGAAGACCAGCTAAGCTGGGTGGTTGTTTTTGTCCATAGGGGGACTGTACCCGAGTTAGTGAAATCCTGAGGGTTGCTCAGGGACTGGACGTAGGACTCCTAAGGAGAGGAGATCCGAACCAGGATAAATCTGTGTGTTGTGTGATTGTCTTCTTTGTGTGATTGTTGTTTCTAACCATTACTAATTCCTTTCAAGAACTCTTTATGTTTGTTTGAGTTCAGGTTTTTTATCAGATAAATTTTTAAAGACCCATTCACCCCCCCTCTGGGTTAGCCAACCGGGCAACAAGTGGTATCAGAGCGAGTCTCTTCGACAAAGAAAAAGATCCAACGATCTGAAGAGTAAAGATCCATGGCAGCCCAAAGTCACTTCGAAGGTCAGTCTGTCAACAGACCTCCTTTGTTCGACGGTGAAGATTATACATATTGGAAGACCAGGATGGAATACTTTCTACAAGGCCACGATTATCAAATCTGGTCAATAGTGGAAGAAGGTGATCTGGTCGTCACAAATGAGAAAGCACAATGGACAGATGAAGATAGAAAGAAAATCTCCTTGAACTGCAAAGCTAAGAGCATTCTATGTTGTGCTCTAAGCAAGAAGGAGTTCAACAGAGTTTCAGCATGCAAATCCTCCATGGAAATGTGGGAAAAGTTAAGGATTACATATGAAGGTACAGACAAAGTAAAGGAGACAAGAATCGACATTCTTGTCACTCAGTATGAAAGATTTCAAATGCAAACAGGTGAGTCTATTACCCAAATGTTTAGTAGATTTACTGACATCACCAATGGCCTAGCAAGTCTAGGAAAGTCTTATGAGAATGCAGATATGGTAAGGAAGATTCTCAGATCCTTGCCATCTTCATGGACGGCAAAGGTCACAGCTATCGAAGAAGCTAATGATCTTAAGAAAATGTCAGTAGAAAAACTCATCGGGTCTCTCATGGCCCATGAAATAAACATGGAAAGACTAGGAGAATCCTCCAGTAGAAAGAAGCAGTCAAATGCGCTTAAAGCTAATGGGGACTCATCAGAAGAATCCTTAGATAACAGTGAAGATAGCAAAGATAGTGATGATGAAGAAGCCATGCTCTCAAGAAGATTGCAGAGAATCTTGGCAAGAAGAAGAAGTTCCAGTCTGGTAGGAGGTACTTCAAGAAAAACAAAGATCTCAAGAGACCAGATGGAAAAGATCAGAAGAGGAATGAGCCACTTTGCTATGAATGCAAGAAACCTGGACATATCAAGGCAGACTGTCCAATGCTAAAGAAAAATGATCACAAGAAGAAGGACAGCTCCAAGAAGTTCAGAAGATTCAAAAAGAAAGCCATGGCGGCTGCATGGGACAACAGCAGCGACTCAGACAGTGAGTCAAGCTCCAGCAGTGAAGAAGAAGAAGCCAACCTGGCTCTTATGGCAAATACCGAGGATAAGGTAACATCTGATTCCTCTTTCGATTCCTGTAATGACTCAGATTCGGATAATTTGGAAAGTGCATTTAATGAACTCTACGATAAGTATAAAGAAGTGTGTAAACTACTTAAGCTAAGCAAGAAAAATATCACATGTCTCGAAAATACCAACTCAGATTTAAAATCTAGGAAAATAAACTTAAAAAAAATAATTGAGCTTAAGAGAAGAAATGAACTATTATGTGAAAACTTAAAAGACAAGAACAGAAAAATCATTGACCTAGAAAAACAGGAAAGCTCAGATGATTTAAGAAAAATGGTAAGTAATTAAATGAAGAAAACAATACACTAGCAAGCACCTTAGAAAAGTTTACAAATGGAAAGAATTCCTTATTATAAAAGGTGCTAGAAGATCTGGTAAGAATAAACGAGGTTTAGGTTACATACCGCCAGAAAATGAAGAAGAAATAATCTATCCAGAGAAAAATATCCAACTCCTAAGTTCACTCCAGAACAAGATGTGGTATAAAGCGAATTTTAATACATAGTAAGAGTGACATAACATTGTTGTAATCACTGTAATAAGCTAGGACATTTAAAATCCACCTGTCCAACAAGACATAAGAAGTGGATAATAAAAAGTAAAAATAATGATACTGACCCATCAGGACCCAAAGAAACTTGGGTACCTAAATCTTGATGTCTTTATTTCAGGTTAACCTTCGAGCATCCAAATGGTATTTGGATAGTGGGTGCTCAAGCACATGACAGGAAACCTGAAGCTTTTCTCCCATCTTCAAGATGAAGAAGGAACAGTCACTTATGGAGATAATGGAAAAGGAACTGTAGTAGGCAGTGGATCAGTTAACAGAAAGGAAAAACAGTCATAGAAGATGTACTGTTAGTCAAAGGTTTAAAACAAGCACCTAGAGCCTGGTATGAAAGACTTAGTTCTTTTCTCACAAAACATGGTTTAATAGAGGTCAAGTAGACAGCACTCTTTTATAAAACAAAAGCCAAAATATACTGTTGGTTCAAATTATGTGGATGACATCATCTTTGGATCTACTGATGAATCCTTGTGCAAGTATTTTGAAAAGCTAATGCAGGGGGAATTTGAGATGAGTATGATGGGAGAGCTCAACTACTTCCTTGGACTTCAAATCAAACAAGGAAAGGAAGGAATTCACATCTGCCAAGCAAAGTACACCAGAGAACTGCTGAAGAAATTTGGATTTGAAAACACCAAGCCACTGTCAACACAATGATACACCAACTAGGTTGGACAATGACAAGGATGGTAAGAAAGTAGATCAAAAGATCTACAGAGGTATGATAGGTTCATTACTTTATCTAACCGCAAGTAGACCTGATATATTATTTAGTGTATGCATGTGTGCTAGATATCAAGCCGACCCTAGAGAATCACATTTTTTTCTGTCAAAAGGATTTTCAGATACTTAGCCAGGACTCATGATCTAGGACTATGGTATCCCAACTCCTGTGATGTAACATTAGTAGGGTATTCTGATGCTGATTATGCTGGATGCAAGGTAGATAGAAAAAGCACCAGTGGTTGCTGTCAATTTCTTGCAGGGTGTTTAATCTCATGGTCCTCAAGGAAACAAAATTCAGTAGCACTATCTACAGCTGAAGCAGAGTACGTAGCTGCTGGAAGTTGCTGTACACAACTCTTATGGATAAAGCAACAACTTGAGGATTTTGGACTCAAAGTCAAGAAAATTCCTCTGCTATGTGACAACACCAGCGCTATCAACCTCACCAAAAATCCAATTCAGCACTCCAGGACCAAACATATTGAGGTCAGATACCATTTTATTCGTGATCATGTAGCAAATGGCAATATTGAAATATCGTTTATTGATACAAATAATCAGCTAGCAGATATTTTCACAAAGGCCTTACCTGAAGAGAGATTTACATCTCTTAGAAGGGAGTTAGGCATGTGTATTTTGTGAAAAGATCTTCATTTAAAGCTGGTATAAAAAATTCTCAGAATTTAAGAAGGTTCTCTCTCTCTCTCTTCTGTGTGTTAAAATCATTCAAAAGTCTCAGTTTAAGCGTTCCGTCCGATAAGTCATATTTCTTCAAGGCGGTCAAACTCGCTTGTCGTTTTCTGACGCCTCACCTTTTGGAGCATTTATTTCCTTAAATCGATGCGTTAACGATTCCTCTTCCTCATTCACTTTTTCCCTCTTTCGTCCCGACGCATGAGCCGATGCCCTAGCGACTCTTGCCTCTACCCTCTGCAAATTTGAAGCTTCCATCTCCTTCCCGCGAAATCGTTTGAGGGTTTCCTCTCATCACCCTTCTCGTCACCCCTTCAAACCTTCTCCCACCTGAATCCATGGCCGCACCAGCTATTGCCGGAAGTGTGGGTGGCTACAGCGCCGAATACCTCTCCCAGCGCAGGAGGAGCGTTTCACCTTGTGAAGACAAAGCTCTGTGGTCACAAGGAAGTAGATGTTTCAGATCTGCAGAAAAATGGAATGAGCAGCCTCATTGAGAAGATCGACCAGATGAAGTGGAAAGGGCTTACCACTTGCTCAGAGGTAAGTTATCCGGACCTGGTAAAGGCGTTCTTTGTATGCTTAAGAACAGAAGAAGATGGGGCCCTCGTTTCTTCAGTCAAGGGCACCGTAATCAGAATCGACCAGGAATTGCTTAGGATGCTATTTGGAGTAAGCATATCGGGCTTCAGTGGAATTCATTCTGTAGATACCCAAGAAAAGGGTTTGGGGATTGTTGGGCCAGGGTTCAAGATGAGGGATGGCAAGCTAGATATCAATCAGTTAAGTGCCTTCAACCGCCTCCTTCACTTTATCGTTTGTCAGATTTTGGTTCCCCGAAGTGGAACCTTCTCCGCTTGCACTAAGGCTGACTCCGATCTGATGTACTGGGCCATTAAAAATGAGGAATCAACATGGCCGCAGTGATGATGGAGAGAATGAAATTTGCCAGGG